>CM035426.1:155587604-156030104 GCA_020310875.1 Ceratopteris richardii | reverse complement strand
GAGACTCCTTCCGGGCGACCTCCTCCTCGGGACGAACTCCTCTTGCAGAAGTAGTTCCAAAAATGGTCCATGACCCACACCAGAACTAGCAAGGAGAGGCAGCTAAACCCTAAGGAGACACCAATCAAGTGTTATCACAGAAGACGGCCAGATTTTTTCCAAACACCCATAAGAAGTCTCTCTGTTTCCGGCCTGGTCTCTAGAATCGAGGGGTTAGATTCAAACCTAGTCTCTAGAATAGAAGGGTTAGATGACAAAACTAAAACTCAAAAGACTCTACCTCACAAGGCCATGGCAGAAGAGCTTTCCGCTCTTTTGTCAAGAATCAATATCAGATTTTCTTCATTTCATGGAGGTGCTAATGAAGATCCCGAAGATCATGTACGAAGATTTCTTTCAACTTGTAAGAGCAGAGGCTTACAACAACGACAGGATGCATTCCTTGCTCTCTTTCCATCGACTCTTGAAGGACTGGCGGACAAATGGTTCAGCCAGTACGCGGAAAACCATTTCCAGACATGGGAAGCATTGAGGACCGAGTTTACAAATGCATTCCGGCCAGGTAACTCTACAGAAAGAACCTTGGATGAACTTGAGAATCTAATCTTGCATATGGGAGAATCATTTTCAGAACTTATGACGCGGGCAAGGTCACTAGTAGCAAGATTGTCGGAACCACCAGGAGATTTCCTTGTCAAGAAGTGGGTGGAGAAGGCCTTGCCAAAATCCACCCAGCAGAAGCTAAGAGAGCTGTTGAGACCCGACTCCACTTTGAGAGAATTCGAAGCAGCTGCCACAAGGATTGAGGCTGCACGAGTCCATTTTGGAGCACATCCGGGAAAAACCTTCCCCCAAGATGAAGACATGGTGACAGCCTTGAGGAAGGAACTAGAGACCTTAAAGCTGCAAAGGAATCGAGAAGAGGACAAGGGAACTTCAGAAGGTCTCGCTCAATTACGACAAGAGCTTGAAGAACTCAAGACACTAAGGGAGGTAAGAACTGGACTGTGGTGTTCTCTGTGTAGTGTTGGTGCATTTTGCCCAAGCCTACATGCTTGATATGCTTGATATTATCCTCATTTGTAAGTCACATGAGTAGTCATGTGAACACCTCTTGTAAAAGAGTACATTTTATCTCTTGTAAATGGAAAAAGAAAAAAATAAAAGGATGGCTTACCTCATCCATGATGTAAAAGCAAATTCGTGGCTCCAACTACCAAAATCACGAATTTTTGAGCTGAGGGAATCTCTCCTAACTTTGGGGATCACTTTTAGGTGGAGCCATTCGAATTCGAATTCAAAACTCCCTCCAAGAATTGCTATAAAAGGAGCAAGAAGGAAGAGGCGATAAGCAAGCCTTGTACGTGACCACTTCATGTCATTTTGTAGAGATTGAAGAGCTTACTCCATAGCTCTATCATTCTACTCCCATTGTGCAAAGATTCATTGCCAATGTGGTTGTAATCATATGTGAATCTATACATTTATTATCATCTACCTCTCTGTTTTGTTCTCTGCTATACTCACTCAGAGCAGTAACTTCAGAAGGTCATATCTCGAGTTTTGCTGAACATTTTTCAGTGTTTTAAAGTGCGTTGGATAGCTCTCACTGTCTAGTTTCTACGTATACATTTTCAAGGTCATTGGATTTATACTTTTGGAGATATCTGCATTTTACTGCTTACTGGTCTATCTCTGCAGAGCCCCGAGAATTGTGGGAATGTTCCAGAACTTGATGAAACTTGTTCTCAGTGCTCAGTCCATCATTTGAAGTGTTTTAACTTGGAATAGGAAGCTTGCTAAGTCTATTTGCTATGCCCAAAAGGAATTTTTCTAATTCCTTCCAGGTTGAGAGCACTGTTCATTTTTTCCAGCAGGTGTATGTCCAAAAATAGCAAGTTTTGGGAGCTAGTCATTTCGCAACTAGCCTGTCTTGACTTAAACTTTTGGGATACATGTTCCAAAGTACTTGGCTGATATTTTGGTGGATTTAGGAAGCTCAAAGGGTCTACTAATCAACTCTGAAGTCTCAGTTGGCTGGTGTGAAGCTGGTTGTAGCGGCACCTACTCATCTTTGGATTGCATCCACCATCTCTCTTCACAGTGGTATCAGAGCATAGTCAAGCAACATGGGAGATGGATTTCCATCAACAATTGACAAATTGGATCGAAACAACTATCCGGCATGGTCTCTAAGGATGGAGGCTTACCTTCAAGGGAGGAATCTATATGGATTCATATCCGGAGATGAAGCAATGCCAACCATGAGGAACAAAGGGCAACCATCACATGAAGAAGTGGAAGGACTTTCGAATTGGTGTTCGAAGGATGCACTTGCAAGGTCCTATATTCTAAACTCAATCTCTGATTTTCTTTTACCTCATGTCAAGGGATGCAAGACATCAAGAGAAACCTGGAATGCACTTGCTTCTTTCTTCTCTTCCAACACTCGAGCAAGGAAGAACCAATTGTGGATGGAGTTCACAACAATGAAGAAAAGCCCGAAGCAAAATGTGACTGATTATGTCACAAAGATGAAGGAGATTTCCGACCAACTTGGAAGCATTGGAGAGGTAATTGAAGAGGAGAAAATCATAAGACAAATCATGAATGGAATCAAAGCAGACGACAAGTGGGAGTCATTCACAACAGCCATGGATTTATACATGGATATGCATGTACCCGACCGCAACACACTCATGGGCCAACTCTTCACTCATGAAGCAAAGATTAGCAAAGGTGGTGAGTCCTCAAGAGGTAATCAAACTTCTGCCTTATATTCTGATAAAGCTAAGGTCAAGGACAAGTCAAAGAATAGAAAGAATGAAGATGAAGGAAGCTCTTTCCAAGCAAACTTTGCAGGTAGAGGACGAGCTAGAGGAAGAGGCAGAAGTGGAAAGCAAGGCAGGGGGAGATTCCAATCATCTCAACCTTGCAACATATGTGGCTTATCTAACCATACTACTGAAGAATGTTTCAGGAATCCAAGGAACTCAAGAGGAAGAGGATTCAATAGAGGTGGCTATGGATCAAATAGAGGTAGGTACAATGGAGGCTACAACAACAACAACTACTACAACAACAATTACAACAACAACAACAACTATCAAAGTGGCCATAGAGGAAGAAGAGATTACAATAACTATGCAGAGGACCAAAGTCAAGAAGATTCATTATTGATTATGAATCTATCAACAAAGAAGGGTAAGGATGATGATCACATATTTTACATTGATTCGGGATGCTCGAACCATGTAGCAGGAAATGTGGCTTTACTTTCTGATTTGGAAGATCCTCATAACAAGCATGAAGTGCAGACAGGAGATGACACAAAGCACTCAGTGGAGAAGATAGGTAATGTGAAGACATCAGATGGGAATATGAACCTCTTAAGCAAAGTCTTGTATGTCCCTACAATTACCAAAAATTTAATAAGTGTTGGACAGATTGTTGAAAAAGGATTGCAGGTTAGATTCAATCGATTTGGAGCATATGTTGAAGACCCAAAGCAAGGCTTTCGAAGCATTGCCAAAGGAGAAAAGACAGGAAGGCTTTTCACTTTTGAAGTGGAAGATACAAAGAACATAGCTTTGTTTAGCTATGGATCTCAAACTCTAACAGAGTTGGAGATATGGCACAAAAGGCTTGCTCACATTGGTGAGAGGACACTCAAACAGATTTGCAGGGACCAAAGTGTACTTGGTTTGCCTAATATCACAAGGCAACACATGATTTATAAGTGTGAAGCTTGTCAACTCGGCAAGGCTCATAGACAACCTTTCAATAAGAAAGGATATATGTATCAAAATCCTTTGGATCTAGTGCACACGGATGTGTGGGGTCCAAGTAAGGGGCCATCTATATCAGGCTCAAGATATTATGTGTCTTTCATAGATGATTGTAGCAGGTGGACCATTCTGTTTTTCATGAAGCACAAGGATGAAGTGTTTAATTGCTTTAAGAAGTATATTGTTCTTGTTGAAAATCAAACAGGTAGGACTTTGAAAAGACTCAGATCAGATGGTGGAGGAGAATACTTCTCTTCTGAATTTGATGCCTTCTTGCATGAAAGAGGCATTAAAAGGGAAGTCACTACAAGGTATACACCCGAACTCAATGGTGTAGCAGAGAGGAGGAATAGAGCTATTGTCGAAGCTGCAAGGTCCATGCTCAATGAAAAGGGATTGCCGAACTACCTATGGGCAGAGGCTGTGTCTACAGCCACATATCTCATAAATAGACTTCCATCTAAGTCACTAGATGGAACCACTCCATATGAAGTGTGGAATGGAAGAAGACCTAGTCTAGAGCATTGTAAAATCTTTGGATGCTTAGCCTATGCTCACATTCCTTCTCAAGTAAGAGGGAAATTGGATCCCAAGGCAGAGAAGTGTGTATTCATTGGTTATGATCAAAACCAAAAAGGATATAGATTGTACAATCCAACCAATAAAGGATTTTCTGTGAGTAGAGATGTAATTTTTGATGAAAACAAATCATGGTTTGATGATGACAGGAAAGTGAAGCTGCCATATGACTTGGATGAAGATTTTCCATCACTTCAACCAAAGGAGCCAAAGCAGATTGAAGAAAGTGATTCGGAGATTGACCTAGAAGACTTGGAAAGACTAAAGCTATGGAAGAACAAAGGTAAAGCAAAGATGCAGGATGCTACATATGGACCCGAGAGCTCACATCAACCACTTAGAAGGTCTTCGAGGGAGAAGAAGAAACCAGAGAGGTTTGGTTATGATGCTTCTTTGGTCACCAAGCACTCAATCTACATTGCAAAGGATTCAACCAATGAAGAACCTACCACATTCGAAGAAGCACAAAGCAAGAAAGCTTGGAGAGATGCAATGGATGAAGAAATGGAAGCCTTGAAGGAGAATGACGCTTGGGAGCTTGTACCTAACAAGCCATCTATGAAGATAATCGGATCTCGATGGATATACAAAATCAAGAGGAATCCAGATGGAAGTATAAATAGACACAAAGCAAGGTTAGTTGCTAAAGGGTTTGCTCAAACCCATGGTATTGATTATGAGGAGACTTTCTCTCCTGTTGCAAAAATGCCTACAATTAGGGTTCTCATAAGTCTTGCTGCATCTAGAAATTGGAATCTTTATCAACTTGATGTAAAGAATGCTTTCTTGAATGGATGGATTTTTGAGGAAGTGTATATGGCACAACCTCCTGGATATGAGGATGCACATCATCCTAACTATGTATGCAAACTAAAGAAAGCTTTGTATGGATTGAAGCAAGCTCCAAGAGCTTGGAATTTCAGATTGGTTACTTATTTGCAGGACCAAGGATTCAAAGCTAGCAAGGCGGATACCTCTTTGTTCATAAAGAGGAATGGATCTGAAGTGATCTATTTATGTGTGTATGTTGATGATATTATTATCACAGGCAATGATCTTGAAGGAATCAAACAGGTAAAGAGTCAAATGAAGGAGGAGTTCAAAATAAGTGACCTCGGACCACTCACTTATTTTCTTGGATTGGAGTTGATCTACACAGATTCAGGTATATACATCACACAAAGGAAGTATGTCCATGACATGCTCGTCAAGTTCAAGATGGAAAATACAAAGTGTGCAGGTACACCTATGGAGCAAAATCATAAGCTTAGTGCTTATGAAGGAGAGCCAATTGAAGACATCACAAGCTATCAAAGCTTGGTTGGAAGTTTGAACTATGCAACACTCACAAGGGTGGATATATGCTATAGTGTTAGCATATTCAGTCAGTTTATGCATAAGCCGAGAAGACCACATATGGAAGCGGCCAAGCGAGTCCTCAAGTACCTAAAGGGGACCATGAATGAAGGTTTGTTCTATTCATATACTTCAGATATTGAGCTAAAGGTCTACTCAGATGCAGATTGGGCCGGATCTAAAGATGATAGAAGAAGCACATCAGGGTATATATCATTTGCAGGTTCAAAAATCATTTCTTGGTCATCGAAGAAGCAACCAACCGTTGCATTATCTTCTACTGAAGCTGAATATAGAGGTTTGGCTACTGCAACTCAAGAAATCATGTGGTTAAAATCTTTGTACACAGATCTTGGACTTCATTCTTCAACACCTCACATTTTTGGTGACAACACAAGCTCACTACATCTAGCAGCTAATCCGGTATACCATGCTAGAACCAAGCATATTGAAGTCCACTACCATTATGTAAGGGAGAAGCTAATGAGCAAGGATATTCAACTATCCTACATCTCTACAGATATGCAATGTGCAGACATGTTGACGAAAGCTCTTGATGGTACGAAATTAAGTAGATTCAAGTTGATGATTGGTTTGCAGGAAATCAAGGACAATTGAAGACTTATTTGGAGGCCAAGCATGTTAGGCTTGAGGGGGAGCTGTTGGTGCATTTTGCCCAAGCCTACATGCTTGATATGCTTGATATTATCCTCATTTGTAAGTCACATGAGTAGTCATGTGAACACCTCTTGTAAAAGAGTACATTTTATCTCTTGTAAATGGAAAAAGAAAAAAATAAAAGGATGGCTTACCTCATCCATGATGTAAAAGCAAATTCGTGGCTCCAACTACCAAAATCACGAATTTTTGAGCTGAGGGAATCTCTCCTAACTTTGGGGATCACTTTTAGGTGGAGCCATTCGAATTCGAATTCAAAACTCCCTCCAAGAATTGCTATAAAAGGAGCAAGAAGGAAGAGGCGATAAGCAAGCCTTGTACGTGACCACTTCATGTCATTTTGTAGAGATTGAAGAGCTTACTCCATAGCTCTATCATTCTACTCCCATTGTGCAAAGATTCATTGCCAATGTGGTTGTAATCATATGTGAATCTATACATTTATTATCATCTACCTCTCTGTTTTGTTCTCTGCTATACTCACTCAGAGCAGTAACTTCAGAAGGTCATATCTCGAGTTTTACTGAACATTTTTCAGTGTTTGAACGTGCGTTGGATAGCTCTCACTGTCTAGTTTCTACTTATAAATTTTCAAGGTCATTGGATTTATACTTTTGGAGATATCTGCATTTTACTGCTTACTGGTCTATCTCTGCAGAGCCCCGAGAATTGTGGGAATGTTCCAGAACTTGATGAAACTTGTTCTCAGTGCTCAGTCCATCATTTGAAGTGTTTTAACTTGGAATAGGAAGCTTGCTAAGTCTATTTGCTATGCCCAAAAGGAATTTTTCTAATTCCTTCCAGGTTGAGAGCACTGTTCATTTTTTCCAGCAGGTGTATGTCCAAAAATAGCAAGTTTTGGGAGCTAGTCATTTCGCAACTAGCCTGTCTTGACTTAAACTTTTGGGATACATGTTCCAAAGTACTTGGCTGATATTTTGGTGGATTTAGGAAGCTCAAAGGGTCTACTAATCAACTCTGAAGTCTCAGTTGGCTGGTGTGAAGCTGGTTGTAGCGGCACCTACTCATCTTTGGATTGCATCCACCATCTCTCTTCACATGTAGTACCCAAGGACACACACCACACGAATGTCCAAGGAAGCTAACATGCCAGTTCTGTGGCAAGGGTGGCCATGAGGCCAAGGATTGTTATTTTCTAAAGGGTCTTGGAAATCAGACTATGATGCAAGGGCAACCTCCGGTAGCCCAATGGGTAGGAGTGGCTCAATCCCTGTTATTGGGGCAGCCACCATTACCATCCACTACAACGCCTCCAGTAACAACTTTCTACACCAATCAAGGACCTCAACGGCAAGAAGGTAGACCTCGTCAGAATCGACCACCTAGGCCTATAATGTGCTACAGATGTGGGGAGTATGGACACTTCCAAAGTAAATGTTCGCTTCCTGAGGATGCTCCACCATGCAAAAATTGTCCTGAAACAAGGGATCATTACACGAAGGACTGCCCAAAGTCAATGCCTTCTACAAGCACGCCAGGTAACTCTTGCCCCCTGCATATGATCACAGTATCTAATGATAAGGGCAATGTAGGCTCCCCAAGCGCCCGAGTAGTCCAACTCGAGGAACTTTCCGGAGTCATGACTAGGGCACAAAAACAGAAGGTAGCTTTGAAAGATGCTGCAAAAGAAGCAACAGATTCATCAAAAGACAAAGGGAAAAAGACCATGGAGCATGAACCTTCTCATGGAGCCAACCACCACCAAGACAAAGCAAAAATCTCACTGGGAAGAGATAAAGATACTAATGAGCAAGTTATTGACAAAGCATATGCAGTATCTAAGGAGGACCTAAGGCAATTCCAGCATGGATCTACTTCAAGGAACAGCCAAGAAGGCTTCCTCACGGCAGTTCAAGTCTTGCAGAGCACCTACCAAGAGGTATCTCTATATAACTTGTTAGCAATGAGTCCTGGATTCAGAGGAGAAGTAATGGCTGCCATAAATGGGTTAGACCCTGGCACCATATTAAGTGGCGGGCAAGGCTTCACTTCTCTAACTTCCCAACAAACACCTGTACCATCAACTTATAGCTCAGAACCATCTAGGATGGCACCTCTCACTGATTACAAGAGTCCTAGACTAACTGTAAGTATCAAGGGAACTCCCTTGGTAGGAGTGATAGTTGATGGAGGATCTGGTATTAATCTGATGCCGGAGTACACCATGACATGGCTAAACCTGAGACCAACTAAAGATGCTCACTTTACAGTATCACTGGCAGACCAAAGCAAAGTAAGCCCATTAGGCATAGTGGAAAACGTTGAAGTCATCATACATAACTTAAGATTTGTGTTGGACTTTGTGGTAATAACACTCCCTAAGGTGAAGGGAGGATTTCCTTTGCTGATAGGAAGACCATGGCTACGCCACAGTAAAGCAGTACATGACTGGGGAAGTGACACCTTATGGGTGGCCGGACCAGACAAGGTGATGAGACAACTCCACATGGAAGGAGGACCAGATGAAGCCCTAGGTACTTCTCAAGTTGTTGTACATCCAGAGGAGAATGCACAGGAAGAAAATAATAGCACTAGAGAAGAGGAACCACGAACCATACCAGAGGGAGCAGACATTTGGGCCACTTCTCCTCCACCATGGGTTTTGAAAGATCAAGAGGTGTCAGTTTCTTCTCTTCCCAACTGGGCGACTCCCTCTCCAACTCTTAATCAAACTTGGGCGACTCCACCTCCACCCCTAAATAATTGGGCGACTGAACCTTCAGTTTGGGCGCAGCCTCCACCCCCCTCCAGCTGGGCGACTCCACCTCATAGTCCAAGCTGGGTGTCTCAGCCTCTGAATAACTGGGTCGCCCCAGAAGCTTGGGCTCCATTCTCTGCTCAAAGATCCCCACATTGGGCACCTGAATGGGCAGCTTATCCGCCACCTTGGGCTACTCCTACAATTGGGTGGGCGGCTCAATGGGCATCCGGAACGCCTCACACAGAACCATGTGAGGCGACACCACATGACATCAAGGAAGAAGTTGATGAAGGAGGAAATTTATCCAATGAAGAACTAGGGGACATCATGGATTGGATAGAAGAGACCAACAATGTTACATGCTTCACGGTAGCAATCATGAATAAAGAGGCAGATGAACCTATTATTGTGGAATCTGTAGTCTTGGGCGAGCCAGCCAAAGATTTTCGAAGAGGTAAAATTCCGAAAGGAGTTGAAAGGGAAGATAAGATTGAATCAAGCAAAACAGAAGAAAAACTAGTGGAAAGCATTTTCCCATTAGCAGAAGTTCCAGTAGGATGGACACAGGAAAAGTCCAAGGAAATCAGTATCAATGATAGTCCAGCATTCACAAAGCAGACGCTGTTCAAGGATGAGGAAAAGGCACCTGTGGAGCCAGTTAAAGAAGTCAACTTGGGGGAAGACGGACATCCACAGAATCTTTTACTCGCAAGTTGGTTGTGGGAACACCCTCTTCTGCTCACAGAGGTAATAACATTCATGAAGAATTTTAAAGATATATTTGCATGGAGCTACAAGGATTTGACAGGAATACCAAAAGAACTCGGAATACACACTATTCCTCTAATGGATGAAGCTCGGCCAATTAGAGGAAAGATGTATAGGTTAAATCCCAAATATGCAGAAGCTGTCAAAAGGGAAATCCAGAAAACGGAGGAAGCGGGAATCATAGTCCCAGTAGAGCATTCCGAATGGTTGTCCTCTATGGTCATAGCACCGAAGAAGCAGCCTAATAAAATCAGAGTTTGCGTGGATTTTCGAGCATTAAATAAGGTAACCATCCCTGACGGGTTTCCCACTCCCTTTTCTAAACAAGTGATTGAAGATGTGGCGGGACATATGCTATACAGTTTCATGGATGGTTTCAGTGGATACAATCAACTAGAAATCCATCCTAACGATCAGCCAAAAACAGCCTTTGTAACTCCTTGGGGAACCTATATCTACACCAAAATGGCTTTCGGTCTTAGAAATGCACCAGCCACTTTTAACAGGACAGTGTATCTAATCTTCAACAAGTTGCTCCTAAAATTCTTAAGAATTTTTATGGACGACTTTTCGACCTTCTCTGGAGCAGCCTGCACTACTGCAGTAGAAAATGTGCCAGAACATTTGAAGCAATTAGAACAAGTGTTCGAGCGTTGCAGAGAAACAAGTTTGAAACTTAACCCTAACAAATGTCATTTTTTGGTAACTCAAGGTACCTTGTTAGGACATGTGGTCTCTGCAAAAGGGATGACTCCAGATCCGGATAAGGTAATGTCAATTCTCAAGCTTCCGAGACCTATCAATGCTAAAGAGGTCCAAAGCTTTCTCGGGCACACAGGATATCACCGCAAGTTTATACGCATGTATGCCGAGGCAGCACGACCACTTTCACGACTTACAAGCAAAAGTTTTCCTTTCCAATGGTTTGAAGAAGAGGAGTCAGCATTTACTTATCTAAAACAAAGGTTGGCGTCTGCACCCATACTCATTTCACCAAATTGGTCAAAAACATTCCACGTGCATGTAGATGCAAGCTTGTATGCGGTAGGGGCGGTACTGACTCAACCAAGCGAGGTACACAAATTAGATCAACCCGTTCACTACGCAAGTAGACTCCTCTCAAAAGCAGAAAAGAACTATAGCACCACAGAAAGGGAAGCATTGGCTATTGTATTTGCCCTCAAAAAATTCAGGCACTATCTTTTAGGCACTACATTCACCATAATTACGGACCATCAGGCTTTAAAATATCTATTGAATAAGCCGCAAGTTGCAGGAAGAGTATGGAGATGGTTGCTTCTCTTCCAAGAATTTGATTTTGAAATTGTACAGAGAAGCGGTAGGCAGCATGTCATTGCAGACCATCTCTCTCGCATCAGGCATCCAGGACAAGCAACAAAGGGAGTAGAAGATGATTTCCCAGACAGCCAAATCTACAAGGTAAGTATGGCACCAACATGGTATGATGACCTAATTCTCCTTCTAGGGAAGGGCCAATTTCATACTGGGTCCACTCCATTGGAAAAGCGTAGACTCCTCCTAAAAAGTAAGAATTTCATGATGGCAAAGGATACCCTCTATAAGATTGGCCCTGATGGGATGTACAGAAGGTGTCTTCAACCACATGAAACGGAAAGTGTTCTTCAATTGGCACATGAAGGAAAGTCTAGTGGTCATTTTCCGAGGCATATCACTGCACTCAGAATACTCCAAAGCGGCCTATGGTGGCCATATCTCTTTAGAGATGCCACTAAGTTTGCCAAGGCATGTGATGTTTGCCAACGATGTGCGCCCAAACCAACACGACAAAGAAATCAGCCACTCAATATCTCTATGGCTTGGCAACCATTTGAGCATTGGGGACTAGACTTTGTCGGCCCTATTTTCCCAGTAGCACAAGATTCAGGTGCAAAGTATCTTTTAGTGGCAACCGATTATGCTACTAAGTGGGCTGAGGTTATAGCGAGTAAAGACTGTACTGCAGAAACGGTAGCTCACTTCTTGTATAATTATATCTTTTGCAGATATGGATGTCCAATAGAGGTTACAACAGATCAAGGGTCCCATTTTGTCAATAGGGTGTTGACTTTGATTTTTAACAGGTATCAAATTTTCCATAAGAAGTCCTGTGCTTATTACCCCAGGGCAAATGGGCAAGCAGAGAGCACAAACAAGGTCCTTATGCTCCTACTAAGGAAAACATGTTTACAATTCCCTAATACTTGGGGACAGGCATATCTTGGAACCTTGTGGGCATATAGAACCTCTTTTAAGGCCACAACAGGTCATACTCCATTTGAACTATTGTATGGATTACAAGCAATTGCTCCTTTTGAGTTCTTGCATGGCTCCAACCGAGTGGGAACCAATTGAATTCCTGAGCTTACTAGCACTCTCTAAGCAAACATTGTAAGGCTGCAACTTCTAGAAGAAAAGAGAAAAATAGGCAATGATACTCTAGTGACAGTACAGGAAAAAAGGAAACAAAATCATGATGCCAACCTCTAGAAGTCAAAAATTAAGGAAGGGAGCTTAGTTTTGATGTACCATCCGCGACTATTCGAGAAGAAGGCTAAGAAGAAACTCATGCCAAGATGGAATGGACCTTTTAGGGTCATACGAACACTTCCGAAAGGGGCAGTACAAATCTCCACATTGACAGGAACAATCCTTCCCTTAGTTAATGAATCCAAGCTAAAACCTTATGTGGAAAAATAGAGAGGAATGTATTTGCCTTTGTATATAGTGTGCATAACCATATGTTGTTACCCGTTAGCTTTTATCATTTCCGAATGTAAATATTGGGCTTTTCTCATCTGTCTTCTCACCACCTTCCTCTCATAGGCTTATACTTCAACTCTTTATCACCAAAGATCTCCTTCCCTTTTCCTGGAGCCTTCCCCTCCTCGGCCGCCAGGACCTTTAGACCCCTTGGGCAAGTCCTCACATTAGGGGACTCTCTACCAAGACCACATGAGGCGACCCCGGGCAACCCTCGCCCTAGGCGACCCCTTCCCTTGCCTCCTTGGGCAACCCTCGCCCTAGGCGACCCCTTCCCTTGCCTCCTTGGGTAACCCTCGCACGAAGCGACCCCTTCCCTTGCCTCCTTGGGCAACCCTCGCCCTAGGCGACCCCTTCCTTGCTTCTAGTTAGGCGACCCACAACCGGGTAAAGCCAGGCGACCCTTCATCTCAATTACCCGCCTTGGGCGACCTTCATCCCTCACACACCATCAAGGGCGACCCCCTTCCACCTCTTACCTTCGGTGACACTTCATCCCACCCCGCCTTGGGCGACCCTCATCCCTCACACACCATCAAAGGCGACCCCCTCCCACCTCTCACCTCAGGCTACCTCTCCAAGTTCCCTCATCATCAATTGGGCAACCTCCCCACCTCCCTTCATCCTCAATTCGAGATCTCTCCAACTCCCCTCCCTTCCACCATCAAGGGCGACCCCCTCCCACCTCTCACCTCAGGTGACCCCTCATCCCACCTTCATCTTGGGCGACCCTCATCCCTCACGCACCATCAAGGGCGACCCCCTTCCACCGCTTACCTTCGGTGACCCTTCATCCCACCCCGCCTTGGGCGACTCTCTCCTCCTAATGACCAATCGGGCGACTCTTCTTTTGGCGACCCTTCCCTTGGCGACCACGATGGGCGACCCCCACCTTGGGCGACACCCACCTTGGGCGACCCTCACCCAAGCCGATCCCCTCCCTTCAAACTCTCAGGGGCGACCCTCCCTTTTTCCCATGTAGGGCGACCTAAGCCTAGGCGACCCCTCCTTCTATCCCGTTGAGGCCAACCCAAGGCGACCACCTACCCTGTCCACCTCTTCTCAAATTGGGCGACTCCTCGTATTCCTCCATATGGGCGACCCTACTCCTGCTATCCAATTCCCGGGCCACCTCTCCACCTCCCCTCACCGCACGCGGGCGACCTATCCACGTACCCTCAGCATCCATCCTATCTTTAGCTCCTCCCCATCTCCCTACCTACGCGGCACGCGGCAAATCCCTGGGCGACCTCTCCACCTTCCCCCACCCGGCAGCGAGCGACCTATCCACGTACCTCCCAATCTCCCTACCTAAGCGGCACTCCCTGGGCGACCTCTCCACCTCCCCTCACCCTCAATTGGGCGACCTCTCCAAGTCCCCTCATCATATAAACAGCGCCACCGCTTACATAATCCCATCTGTAGCGATCAGCCAGCCGATCGACTGTACACTCCCTCCAAGCTCCATCTCCATCTCCTGCTCCATCTACCCATCATCTACTGCTGCTGAACCACACATCTACACCCGCCAATGTTCTACTGAAGCTCCATCATCTCCTTGATACCTGCTGAACGTCCAGTCCACCCTGTGCTCCACAGCAATTCACTATATACAACATGGCATCATCTTCACTGGAAATAGAGGAAACATTCTCTGAATTCAAGACGGACACTGAAAGTGCATCAGGACAATCATCTGATGATTCGAGTGATTCACTTTATGTGGTCTCCGAGGAGAATCCCTCAGAGTCAGAAGAGTCACTGGAACAAGAAATTCAGCCGGACCAACATATCACTCCAGCAGCCGAACCGAGTCTTCAGCAAGATTCTGCTACATCTTCAGCAAACGTGGCAACCACGACCGAGATACTCGTTTCCATTCCTGACGAAATCACCTTGAAGCTGGACCTAAGTATATGTGGTAAGCTTCATAGTTCATTTTCTTCACAGGAATTAAAGAATATGGGTTTGTTCACCATTGCAAGTGCCAAGCTTCCCTCGCTTGGTGATCCTCAAGCAAGTGGGATGGAGATCTTGACACTTTTCAAGTCCTTCCCCTCTCTTTCTGGAGGACAAATTACCAAAGAGAAGCTCGCTCTCATGTTGGGCACCCAAGAAATTCCAGATTCTAGAAAAGCAGGCAGCTATGCGGAGTTGTCCATTTCAGACATTTTGCAGACATGTACCAATAGCTTCTCCACTTCCACTTGTAGCCAGGTAATGATGCAGAGGCTCATATTATTCAAAGCATTTTTTCTCTTGAAGGACAATCTACATTTCACGGATGTAAAGGTATGTGAGCCCCTTCTTTGCTTTGCCCAAGCAAAGCCCTACCCATACCATAAAGTTTTACTTCAGTCCCTGGCAGAAAGAAAGAAGAGGTATGGGCAGCAAGTGGGCAAAAAGGCGCTCACATTCAAAGTGGTAGGTGGTCATATCATGTCGTACATTTACAGATATTTTACCGCTCTCCACTCCAAAGGCAAAGACGTACCGAGCCACACCTCATCAAAAAGTCCGCAAACGGCGATTCCTCGCAAAAAGAGAAGGGCAAAAATTCAAAAGGATTCCAGAGAGCTCCTTGACAAGCTTCCAATCGACCAACAAGGGTATGCTAGATCTTCCAAGAAGGTACGCACATCAGCCAACACTCCCTTTCCTCCAATCAAGTTAGTACCCACTTCCTCGACGAAACCCTCTTCTTCCATTCACTTCCATCCACCTTCACAAACCTCCCCCACTTCAGGAGTACCCACTACGCCCATTGCCCCATCTCACTCCAACCCCACTCCAACTCCCGCTTCCTCCATGACCCCTCCTGTTGCCATTGATACCCCCATGGATCCGATTCATATCCAATTTCCCCCATGTGTCACTCCACCCCCTTCCCCTCCACAACCCGTCCCACACCACCTCCCATCTCCCCAACCACCATCTCATCCAACTTCGCCCCCACCACCAACATCCATACCTATTCCTCACACACACACACCACCCCCTACTACGATCCCTCACAGCTCCATCTGCCCACCCCCATTCGACATACTACCTTTTCCACCCCCATTTCGATTCTCCCCTTCTCGCCACAACCCTCCGACAGATTTACCTCCACACCCCCTTCTTGATGCATCTAGTGTTGAGCAGCTCTCCACGAATGCCAAATATACGAAACATGTATGGCCAATAGTCCCTAATCATTTACAAGGTATGTGCCAAATGGATGTAGCAAAGAACAGGTTTGCTGAGATTTCTAACAAACTGATGGAAGACAGGCAGGTGTGTGTGCCATTAGAGAATCGGCTGACCCATTATACTCATATGTTAAGTGAAGAGTTTCTGCGCGTAAGTCTCGTCAACAAGGAACTGTACATGCAGATAGCCGAAATATCTAGTCACTGCAAGACGACGCGAATACTGGAAGACAAGGTAAAAAATTTGGAGGCATTTTTGCAGGATGAAGAAGAAAGGACCAAAAGATTGAAGGCTGAAAACAATGCACTAAAATCAGCAAACAAGCAACTCTTGGCTGAAAATACAACTTTGAAGAAACAAAAGGACGCACTAAAATCCAAATTTAGTGCATTAAAGGCTCTGCTCACATCATCCGATACTGAAGACAACACCCCACCACAGGAAGAACCCAATCAAGAAGCTAATAAAGACCAGCAGAAGGAACCAGAACCTGCATGTGACTAGTCTCACTGTGACTAGTCTCATGGTTCTCTAGTCTTTTATTTTCGCACAGTGTCATAGTTACATTTTGATACAATTGTAAAACTTTTGGAACATTACCTTGTTCAACAGGGCTCATTTTTTTCTTTTGCAGCCGATTATGTATTCAAACTCATATAACTCATGATGTAATTTTCTATCCGCCATTTTCTGATGTAATTTTTCTAGACCTCCTCTATGTATTTGGACCTACTTTCCCTCATCTCTCCGGGACGGAGAGACACTAGTGGCGGGCAACCTGTAGAACAAATATTGATGACAGGCATCAGTGGCCAAGGCTTCAGTGGCCAAGGCATCAGTGGCCAAGGTTTCAGTGGCCAAGGCTTCAGTGGCCAAGGCATCAGTGGCCAAGGCATCAGTGGCCAAGGCATCAGTGGCCAAGGCTTCAGTGGCCAAGGTTTCAGTGGCCAAGGCTTCAGTGGCCAAGGCATAGTGGCCAAGGCACCACACGCCCAAAATCTAGAGTGGGCACCAGGATGGAAGATTTGGGCGACTGTATGACCAAGGTAGACCTCACAAGGCTGGGTCCGGACCCAGCCACTCATCATTACACGACAAGGTCCGATACTGAGGCAGGGGCGGCTGGAGTGACGGCTGACTCTTGTCACCGCCTAATGCATTAACTTCCCACTACCCCGATGGAACAAACTCTCCTGTTGTAACCAGCTCCTCACCTCTCTCCTATAAAAGGAGAACCCGCAAGTGGAAAAGGACGTGATATGCAGGACACGAATAGGCCATATGTTAAGCTGAGAGTGAGAGGGTGGACTTAGAGCTCCTGGTAGTGGAGTCCTGTCATGCTTCCTTGAAGCCATCGTGTAAGAATACCCTGAGATTGCGTTCTCATGCCCTTGCTTGGTATGATTAGCTGTAGTAGGATTAATAGTGGTACGAGATAACCATTCGTCTTCTCATTGTGTTGTATTTGACCTTCTAATTAGTATGGTGTTGTGCTCCATGCTTGCCGTTGCTTGATCCTTACCTCTAAGTGTGGTTCCTAGTGTTGATTTGAAGGTTTCGTGATAAGTTTCTATGTTGGTAATGTGTTCATGTGCTTACATATTCTCCAGGAGTAGTGCATTTTGCATTCCCTGCACCCACACACTTCATTTCACCACCTACAGGTTTCTTTAATCTCACTGACAATGAGGGGCAAGTCCAACAAGGTAGCTAGTCTAGGAGGAATAGTTTTTGTCATTTTAAGAGCAATGGTGGCCCTAGCTCTAGGGATATCCTCCCCCACTTGGGAGAACTAGAGAGCACATCAGTAACGAAGCTAGTAGCCTTCTGCAAATTCTCCTCAAGAGTGATAGCATAACCACTGAATTTTTCCTTAGCATACTTATTTAATCTTTACTAGTTTTTATTATTAAGCAGAGAGAACATACTTCTATTAGGTCTATCAAGATTTCCAACCCAAAACTCCCTTGATGCAGAGAGAATACCTCTATCCTCAATGTACTTCTCATATTCCAACCTTTCTTGAAGACACAAAATTCTTTCCACATTTTCCATTTGGGACCCATTAGAGGATAAGAGCTTATTAATTTTTAAGGCTATTTCATGCCATCTTATAGCCCCAAGACCCTTCTTAAGTCTCTTATAATGCATAAAGAGAGATTGAACTTCCTTCGCAACCTTGGACCAAGCAACACAAGGATTGTTATTATGGCTTAATTGGTGAGAAAAAATGAGTTTAGTTTTCTCCAAAACACACGAGATTTTCAGAAGGGGGTATCAAGGTGAGGCCATCCTGATTTATAGCTAGCAAAGTTATGTCTAAAGGAGATAGACAGAGGGGCATGATTAGAAATGCAGATAGTGTGGTTGATAGAAGACTACACATCCCAAAACTGTTGCAAGTAAGGAATATTAGTGTAGCACCTATCGAGCCTAGCAGCAAGGTGGCCCTCTCCCTTTTGCTTATTGTTCCACATGAACTGAGAGTTGGTAGTGATATTAAAAAGTTCATGGTTAGTTATAAGTCTAATCCATGATCACCTTTCTTGCACATTTATGGTGGTGGCCTTCTTGCAATGCCTATCTTGAAGAGTCGTAACCATATTGAAGTCCCCATTATAATAAGAGGGCCAGTCAGACAACTGATTTCTTCCCAGCACTTAGATCTATGGTTGGGACAATGAGCAACATAGGTACTTATTATAGTAAAGTCAAAAGGTTTAGTAAGAGCAACACCAATTCATTTATGTGTGGGACTCTTGAAGATTTCATGGGTAAAATGATTTAGGGAATGGGAGATACCTAACAAGGTACCACTTCCCTTTTCACTCTTGGAGGTAAATAAAATCAGGCATGAATGACAAGTCACACATCCACTTGGCAATACATTTAGCTCAAATGGGGTCAAAAAGACCTTTGATATTGAAAGAGAAAATATTGAAAGCTTTCATGATACAGCTAAGCACAATGAAAGAAATCAGTTCCTGATATTCTTTGTTAACTTATCTAGTGAGACAAAGTGTTTCAGGATGTCTCGACGGTTAGATTTCAAAATATCATCCTTTTTTCTTGCTCTAGAGACATGTTGACCCGAGGGTGGTTCATTCTCCTTTTGGTTGGGTTGAGTGTCATCCATTACAATACCTTGTTGTTGCATCTCTTGGATATGTGAATTTTCCAAGTTGTTTAGCTCAATTGAGAATCTATGATCATCAGAAGTCAATAGGCTAGAATTGCTAGATCAATCATTTAAACTATTGTAATATGATTGTGCAAACTTTTTGAAGAATCCACATGCTCTAAAAAATTAAATACATGTACGGAATTTCCAGTGGCTATGCAAGATGAGATGAATGTTTTTTAGTAGACAAAACTTGGAGATTGGTGCCAAAGAGGAAGGGCATGAAGGATATTGAAAATATTTGGGTGTATAAGGTAAAGAAGCACTCATATGGTAGCATTGTTTAGTAGAAAGAAATGCTTGTAGGTAAATGGTTTGCTGAGACATATGGAGTGGAATATGAAAATATTTTTATCCTATAGCAACTATGACGATGATTAGAGCAATTATTGTAATCACAACTAGAAAGCATTAGAAATTGTATCACCTTGATGTGAATAATTCTTTCCCAAATGGACAACTAGAGGAGTAGGTCTACATGCTCCAACCATTAGGATTTGATGAAAAAAAAGTTGATTATGTATGAAGGCTAAGAAAAGGCACTCTATGATGTTAAGGAATCCCAATTGGCATGGAATCAAATGTTGGTAGACTTCTTGCTCATCTATGGATTACAAAACAAAGAACTGGTTCATCCTTTCATTATTCTACAAAAGAGAAGATGAAGCATCTATCTACTTACTTGTGTAAGTAGATGACTTAATAATCATAGGATATCATGAAGAAGGAACAAAGTTGTCAAGGAAATAATTTGGAACTAGTTGAGGATCCTAAAAATTATAGATCTCAAGTGCTTTGTAGGTATATAAGTCATTTAAAAATACAATGGTATCTTTCTCATGCAAAAGAAATACTTGTTCAATGTACTAAAAACTATGGGCTTATAGGTTGCAAACCATTGAGAAATCAACTGGAATTCAATACAATTTAATTTAAAATCTAGGTAATTTAGTTCAAGATGCACTCTTATACATGTCAATGGTGGGCTCTTTTAGTGATCCCACTATGTCAAGGCTAGACCTAGAATATACAAATGGCGTGTTAATGGTGGGCTCTTTTAGCGATCCCACTATGTCAAGGCTAGACCTAGAATATACAAATGGCGTGTTATCTCCATTCATTAGCAAACCCAAAGTTCTGCATTTAATTGCAAGTAAGGGAGTGCTTAGATATCTCAAAGGAAGTTTTAGTGAAGCTATATTCTATCCTTTTGAATATGATTTATAGGTGAAAGCATATGTAGATGCTGATTGGGTTGGATACAAAGAGGATAGGAGACATACAAGTTGATATGTAGTGATGTTAGGTGAGAAGCTCATTTCATGGATGGAAAAGAAGAAACCAACAATTGTCTTATACTGAATAGGAGAAATACAAAGGCTAGGGAATCTTTTGGAAGTTGTATATACACATCGAGCACTTCAAATTGTGCTTGCTTTTATCATTTTAGGAAGTTGAACAAGCTAGTAGCCACCTTTATAAGTAATCTCCTTACTTTCTTGAAGGATTTCTTCCAACCTTAGGTAGTCATATCGAATTCTCTCTTTTGATGGTAAAAAATATAGATAACTATGAGTATAGAGTTGAGTTTCCTTTTTCTATGTTATGCATTTTTTGAACATTTCAAATGGTTTTAAAGAAAATATAGTCTTATATTGTTGACTCAAAGTTTTGTTCTTATACGTGCATATTGTGAGAGAAATCTTGTTTAGAGTGAACAAAGGTGTCTATGTGTTTAGTGAAAGTATTGAATAGACTTCCTTGGAGGCATTTGTTATCACACTCTAGAAAGTATTTTGAGTGTAATAACTTGCATGAATAAGGTCTTATATTCTTGTTTTCATGATGAAAAACTCTATAGATAATTCCATATGAACTCACAAAAACATTGAAATAATTTAAGAGAACTATCTGTGTATACCTGTGAGGCCATACATGCATCAAGTTGCATAGGGGAGTTGAGTATTCTCCCATCACTTATTATTCTACACATCGAGTGACATAGTTCATACAAGTGAGTATAGAAATCTTACTAGAAGTTTTTTTTTAGTGGGTGGCTTGGACCAATAAACTCAAGAGTTGATGTCCAAAATGGCTCAACTCGTAAGATGGGTTGTGAAGAAAAAATCTATATCATTGACGTTCTTGAGCATGTTGTCGGTTCGCATTTTTTGATAAAACTCCAAACATCACAATGCATGGTAGGCCACTGAAGAACATTGCGAATAATCTTTTTCAAAGTCAGTTCTTTCCCAAAATGTTCATCAACAAGTCTAGCATGGGCTTTGTTTATACTTTCTTGTAATTCATGATCAGGTACACATTAGAACATACATTTGGTAACATCATGGTTGTATATTTGATCACAAAGTAAAATTTATCCTCCACTACAAAATTTATCATGGTTCTAGCAGATCCTGAAGATTTGAAGGCATAAATTTATTTGGGAGAAAAGGTATTATTTTAAAATAAATACATTCCCCTTTTTTAATGATGATGCGCAGACACAGGAATACATACGAATGGAGAGAGTTGTACATCATGTAGTGGATTGAGAGAGAGAGAGAGAGAGAGAGAGAGAGAGAGAGAGAGCACGTCGAAATAAAGAAAGAATTCTGTACAAGACATAAGAGTAAGATGGATTGTAGGCACTTTTGAGATGTATTGCTAAAGAAACCACTTGACTATTGCAAACACATCCTTTTGCAAAAGTTTTGAATGGAGCATGGGGAGAGCTAACGTCTTGTTAAATTTGATGGATATTGCACTTGTTTGGGGCATGATCAACTTTTTTTAAAAATTATTTTCTCTATCATGTGGGAAGAGACAAAAAATCAGAGAAATACCTTGTGATTGTGAGTGAGAGGGAGAGTGTGATTGAGAATAGGAGTGTGAAAGAGATAGTGATAGGTCACGGTGATTGTGAGTGAGAGGGAGAGTGTGATTGAGAATAGGAGTGTGAAAGAGATAGTGATAGGTCACGGGTAGTCGAAAGTTTAACGGTTTGTCACGAACCGATTTTCCAAACCTATTTTATAGACTGATTCAAATGGATAATACTGGAACTTCTCTTTCTTTAGGACATATCGTGGCCACATTTCCCCATCAGATTTTCTCTTGTTTTGTGATAGTTAAATTTTGTAGTATTCTTGGGTGATGAGAAGCTTGTCATCGGGGATAGCTCTCATTGAGGAAGCGCTACACATCTGGACACACAGACTTAGAAGTGCAAAAGCACACACACACTTAGGATTTCTCTCTAGCTTTTGAATACGAGCACAATCTTAATGCACCACTCGCCTTTCTACATTACAATCAGTAATGTAATGTAAGTAATTCTCCTATGTTTCTTTTCCGCGCTTGTGTTCTTTGTAAGCATCTGACTTCCATGTCAGGAACATGCTTACGTCCAAACTCATAATATGGCTTCTTCTCATAATGCGGGCCTTACAAATCTCCTAATGTGGGCCTTACAATTTGCAACACCAATATGGGTGAGATCTTACGAGCGTGAGATCTTACGAGCGTGAGAACTTAGAGAAAAGTTCTTAGATGTTAGCAAGCTGTTCGCATACTATCATTTTTAAAAAACTATCAAGATGTGATTCAACTTTTACTTTTAATGCATGAAAATACATGTAAGGGTTTTTTATCAACATTCTAGCTTATAACATCAACCACGAATTAAATATTTATATTCATTGAACTGAAAATAAAAGTTCATTCTTATGAAATAGTACTTGTATATTTACCTTCAATTATATTTTGCTGAGGATCATGTATACATGTATATATCTTTGTAGATTGATTCACGGAGAAAAGTAATGACTTTTCAACCAGCTACTGCTAGACATGATTTTCCCCATATGTGTTGGAATGTAACTCAGGTATCAAATATATTTTTTTCATGAAATTATTTTTTTTATGTTATATTTTCATAAATAGTTCCTTTACATATGCAGAGAAATGAAAGGAAACTTGGGCAAAAATCATATCACATTGAACATAGAGGAGAAAGAAATTATCTTTATAGTGTTCAAAGAACAATAGAATAGCTCGTGACCATGACCAAGCATTTAGAATATACAGGTAGAAAATTTCTAACACTCACTACAACATATGAGGGGCTTACCAACGCTTCATATAGCAACGGTCACAGTCGGCGTCGGTATAGGCCTCAAAAAATCTCACTAAGAGATACCGACGGTCAAGTGACCGTTGGTATGACCGTTTTAAACGGATCGTCAGTGTGGCCCGCAGCTGCCGGTATGCGCATCGGTATATGCGTCGGTATAGGCATAAGTATAAGCGTCGGTATGAGCGTCGGTAATTTACTGGGAACTACCGGCGCATATACCAACACCCATACAGGCGCGTATACCGGCGGAGAATTTTAATCATACCGGGAACCCGAGAGCAAAACTTCACATTTTTGTGCGTGTTTGAGTACTGTTGTTCTATGTCAAACTTGCGTGCGCGAACCGAATTGCGACCTGCATTGTTGTCACACACACACACACACACGGATCTCTCTCTCTACACACACACACTCTCTCTCGGCTTAGATCTCACATCTTGGTAAGTGTTGCGCGTACTGTTAGCATTTGTGTTTCTCTATGCTTTAGGGTTTGTAATTTCTCTTTTCTTTGATTTTGCAAAAGTTCTTTGGCGTCGATTGTTTGGAATTGGACGATAGACGACCTACATTACGCTTTGATGACAACGATTCAATAGAGGGACATACTTGTAAGTGATTCTTTTATTCTCTATTGAGAGAGAGAGAGAGAAATAGAGAGAGAGAGAGAGAAAGAAAGAGAGAGAGAAGACAAAGGAAGATAGAGATAGGAAAATAGAGCATACATACACACACACATACACACACATTTAAACATTTACACATGCATACATACACACATACATGTACACACATACATGCTTACATACACACACCTATACACACATGCATGCTTACATACACACACACATATACACACATGCATGCTTACAAACACACACACATATACACACATGCATGCATACACATACACATAAATTTACACACATGCATACATATACACACATGCATACACACATACATACACACACATATATACACATATGCATACATACACATACACACATATACACACATACATACACACACGCATATATACACACATATACACACATGCATGCATACATACACACACATATACACACATGCATGCATACACACATGCATACATACACACATGCATGTATACATACACACACGTACACACACATGCACACACATGCACACACATGCATGCCTACATACACATACATACACATACACACACATGTATACACATGCATACATACACACACACACATGTATACATGCATACATACACACACACACACATGTACACATGCATACATACACACACATATATACACACATGCATACATACACACATATAATCCTATTTTTATTTTGAAGTTTTTTTTTTTACATCAAATATATAAAAATAGGATTAGGGTTTTTACGCTATTCACACATACATACACATACACCTAATATATATATATATATATATATATATATATATATATATATATATATATATATATATATATATATATATACATGTATATACACATGTATACAGAAATATACATATTTTAGGTATAGATATTTAAGATTAGGGTTTTAGGGTTTAGTATTTTAGATTTAAGTCTAAGTCTTTCTGATTAGGGTTTTAGGGTTTTAATACGTAGATAACATATATACACAAACACACATATACATATAATACATACATACATGTAGATACAAATGCATACAAAAATATACATAATTTAGATTTAAATATTTAAGATTAGGGTTTTAGGGTTTTAACACCTACATAACATATATGCACACATACACATGCACATATAATACATATATACATGCATATACACATGTATAAAGAAATATACGTATTTTAGGTTTAGATATTTAAGATTAGGGTTTTAGGGTTTAGTATTTCAGATTTAAGTCTAAGTCTTTCTGATTAGGGTTTTAGGGTTTTAATACGTAGATAACATATCTACACAAACACACATATACATATAATACATACATACATGTAGATACACATGCATACAAAAATATACATATTTTAGATTTAAATATTTAAGATTAGGGTTTTAGGGTTTTAACACCTACATAACATATATGCACACATACACATGCACATATAATACATATATACATGCATATACACATGTATACAGAAATATACATATTTTAGGTCTAGATATTTAAGATTAGGGTTTTAGGGTTTAGTATTTCAGATTTAAGTCTAAGTCTTTGTGATTAGGGTTTTAGGATTTTTATACGTAGATAACATATATACACAACCACACATATACATATAATACATACATACATGTAGATACACATGCATACAAAAATATACATATTTTAGATTTAAATCTTTAAGATTAGGGTTTTAGGGTTTTAACACCTACATAACATATATGCACACATACACATGCACATATAATACATATATACATGTATATACACATGTATACAGAAATATACGTATTTTAGGTCTAGATATTTAAGATTAGGGTTTTAGGGTTTAGTATTTCAGATTTAAGGTTAAGTCTTTGTGATTAGGGTTTTAGGGTTTTAATACGTAGATAATATATATACACAAACACACATATACATATAATACATACATACATGTAGATACACATGCATACAGAAATATACATATCTTAGATTTAAATCTTTAAGATTAGGGTTTTAGGGTTTTAACACCTACATAACATATATGCACACATACACATGCACATATAATACATATATACACATATATACACATGTATATAGAAATATACATAATTTAGCTCTAGATATTTAAGGTTAGGGTTTTAGGGTTTAGTATTTCAGATCTAGAATTTTAAGATTAGGGTTTTAATTATATATATATAATTAAATATATAAAATTAAATATATAAAAATAGGATTACGTAAGGAAAAAAACTCTGAATATATAAATAAATATATATATATAGATAATTATATACATAAATAAATATAAAAAGAACTAGAGTTTTAAACAATTTAATTAAATATTTATAATTAAATATATAAAATTAAATATATAAAAATAGGATTATGTAAGAAAAGAAATCTGAGTATATAAATAAATATATATATATAATAAGATAATTATATACATAAATAATATAAAAAGAACTAGTGTTTTAAATTATTAAATAAAATATATTAAATAAAATATATAAAATTAAATATATAAAAATAGGATTACGTGAGGAAAAAATCTGAATATATAAATAAATATATATATAAAATAAGATAATTGTATATATAAATAAATATAAAAAGAACTAGTGTTTTAAATAATTTAATTAAATATTTATAACTAAATATATAGAATTAAATATATAAAAATAGGATTACGTAAGAAAAAAAATCTGAATATATAAATAAATATATATATAAAATAAGATAATTATACATATAAATAAATATAAAAAGAACTAGTGGTTTTTTTATTTAATTAAATATATATAATTAAATATAATTAAGTAAGGAAAAAATTTGAATATATAAATAAATATATATATATAAGGTAGGATAATTATATAGATAATAAAATATGATAAGAACTACTATTTTAAATAAATAAATGAAATATATATGATTAAATATATAAAAATAGGTTTAAATTTAATCATTTTAAATAGAGTGAATATATATACAATACAGAAACACACATACTTATATACCTATCTATATTCACATATATATACATATACACATATATATACACATGCATACATATATATACATGTTTTAGTTCTAGGTCATTTGGATTAGGGTTTTAGGTTTTTAACACCTACATAACATATATACACACATACACATACACATATAATACATATATACATGTATATACACATGTGTATAGGATTATACATAATTTAGGTCTAGATCTTTGAAATTAGGTTTTTAGGTTTAGGCATACATATAACTTAATTAAGAGGAAACAAATCTGAATAAATAAATAAATAAATATAAAAAATAGGATCAATCAAGAGAAAATCCGAACATATAGATAAAATAGGATAGCTATATAGATTAGGGTTTTAAAACTAGGGTTTTAAGTTTTTTAGGTATTTAAGTATTTAGGTCTTTAAGAGTTAGATTTTTAGGTCTAATAAAAAAACAAATGTTCTAAAATGTCCATATTGTAGCAGATGGCTTCTTTGGATCCTGAAGAGAGAATGGCATGTCCTTGCACACAATGCAAGTATCAAATTTATCAGAAACGACAGATTTGTACTACACATGTTAGAGAGTATGGATCCTTTGATAGGAGTCGACTGGAAAACCTACGCTATCATTCACATGGTCCCCGAGGTGAGCAGATGGACACAAACGACATTGCACCAGTAACCTCTCATGGACAAAAGAGAGCAAAAAAGGACTTAGACGTAGAAGCAAGCACTAATAATATTACACAGAATGAACATATGGAAGAGATGCTTGAAGCATTTTATGAGATGGACGAAGATCATGATGGTGAAGAAGGTGTCGAGAGTTTCATGGACACAACAGAAATTCCACGATCAGAAGTTGATGAAGAATATGAAAACATGCGAAGATTAGCTCGTTTACCACTTTACAATGGAGCAAAGATATCTGTACTACCTGCTTCACTCGCGATGCTCAATCTGCAATCCATTTATGGATGGTCAGATAGTAGTGTCACTAAATTGTTCAGGTAAGTGGAGAACAAATTGGCTTTCATTGTTGTATCACAATAACTTCATTTACTAATATCATTTTAATTGCTTATTGCAGGCTTATTAAAGATCAAATTTTGCTAGAGGGCAATGACATGCCTCCAACATGTGGAGATGCGAAAAAACTTTTACAGTCCATTGGAATGGATTATACTAAACTTCATGCTTGTCCGAATGATTGCATTCTCTTTCGGAATGAGTATGAGCATCTCCACGTATGTCCAAAGTGTGGAGCAAATAGATTTAGAGAAGACGTTATAGGCGAAGCAATCCCCGCAAAGGTTCTTCACCACTTTCCTATCATTCCACGAATTAAGAACATGCTTACATGCAAATCTATAGCTGAGTTAATGTCATGGCATACAAAGAGCAGGTCTACAGATAATGTAATGCGAGTGCCAGCTGACTCTGATGCTTGGAAGCACATAGATACTAAGTGGCCAGAATTTGCTAGTGAGCCTCAGTCCATACGTCTAGGCCTAGCTATGGATGGAGTGAATCCATTTGGATTACGCAGTTCTTCATGGAGCACATGGCCTATATGTTTGGTCAATTATAATATCCCACCATAGTTGGCCACAAAGAAAGGTAATTTATTATTAGCTCTTATTGTACCAGGTAAGTATAAGGTAAAAAACATGGATGCATATCTTGCACCACTTGTGGAAGAACTACGCATTTTATGGGATGGGATCACTGTGCGTGACATGTCTCAACCTATAAGAAGACGAGACGTGCGAGTGCAAGGCATACTTATGTGGACAATGCATGATTGGCCTGGTTATGGTGAATATTCACGTTTATCGATTTCGGGTTACCATGCTTGTCCTTTATGCGGACCACGACTCGAAGCACGCTATGCCAAAGCACTACGTAAAACTGTCTATGAAGGACATCATAGATATTTGAGTGATGGGAATGTTCTACGTGAAGGACAAATTGGTCGACAAGCGCAACACTAAATGAAAGCTAGCGATTGGAAACAACTGTGGGATTCAGAAAATCCAGTTGCTGGCATGAAACGGTTGTCCATTTTTCATGAAATCCCTTATTGGAGTGAATTGGTGATCAATCATTTGGTAGACCCGATGCATATTTTCAAGAATGTGGGAGAGATGCTTTGGAAAACTTTGATCGGATAGAAAGAAAGCAAAGCACAAAGGGACGACTTAGAGGAGCGAGGTCGTTTGCGAGAGTTGTGGGCAATTACTAAGCCCAACGGAATAGTATCGTTACCAAGAGCTCCTTGGGTGCTTCGCAAGATGGAAGAGCAACAAGTGAAGAAAACAATTTTAGAGTTTCGTACACCTACTGGATGCATGAGATGTCTAAAGACTACTTTCACACGAAACGAAAATCTTGCAGGACTCAAGTCTCATGGTTGGCACAAGTTTTTAGAGTTTGTGCTTCCTGTAGCCCTAAAAGATTGTCTTTCAGAGGATGTAGGAAAAACCATTTATAAAATTAGTTCTTTAGTACGGTGGATATCTTCTATAGAGATAAATAGACATAGCATAGAGAGTGCAAAACTCAATGCTATCGATGCTGTTTGTATGGTAGAGAAATACTTTCCCATAAGTATTCTCACTATTCAACTTCATTTATTGGTTCATGTAGTAGATGAAGTTGCAATAGCAGGAACTGTCCATAGTCGATGGATGTTCTTCTTAGAGCGCTTTATAAAGACATTAAAAGGGTTTGTTCGACAGAGAGCACGTCCAGAGGGTAGCATGGTAGAGAGATGGATTGTACAAGAATCTCTTGTATTCATAACTGAGTTTCTACGTATATCGGATCCCGAAATGCCTTGCTTATGGAGCGATGATGAAGATGTTTGTCTCGAAGGTGATGACCACAAGGTAAAAAATTGCAAAGGAAAATGGATGTAGCTTTCAGAGAGAAGGCAATGAAGTTTTGCATAGTTAACTCTAAGCGTATGCAAAAGTGGTTAGAAAGGTATGAACTTGCCAAGGAAACTAACGCAAAGGAAAGAGCTCAACTTCGAAGAAATCGTTCCACTCGATTTTTGCCTCTTCGAGAAAATCTTCGACCTCTCCCACCTTTTCCAATGAGTAGATGGCTAGATGCAGCAGTTTCACAAGCAAAGGCAGCGGGTGAAGATATCTCTAAAGAAGAAGAAGAACTCGCAAAAGGATGTGATTGGGAGTATATTAAATACTGTGCACTATGGTCTCATGGACGACACTTTCGAATCGCACGAATCGATCAAAACGGGTCTACTTTTGATAGTGGAGTGATGGTGATTTTTTTGCAAAAAAGTAGAGCGAGTGCAAGAGATGATAATTCTCTAGAAGGCGAGTTAGATTATTGTGGTGTGATTCAAGACATCTTGAAACTATCTTTCAGAAAGTTTGATTACTTTGTTTTTGACGTGAAATGGTTCAAAGTAGTCACCTCTGGAAGAAACACGAGTGAGATAAGAGCGGTTTGCTTCAAGTCGACTCCACAAGATTATGGACAGATAAAAGGGATACATTTGTACTTACCGAACACTGTGAGCAAGTTGTTTTTATACCAGATTCGAAAGACCCAGAGTGGCTATTTGTTTTACAAGTCGCTCCACGTAGTAGACAACTTTTTGAAAACATAAATGTAGAAGAAAGTCCATCTCTAGTGGACTCAGAGATTCATTCGATAGTTGAGGAGGAAGAGATCATTGTTCGAGAAGAAGAGGTCCTTGAAGAAGAGGTCATTGTTCAAGAAGACGAAGCAATAGACGATTATCAAGAGGAAACCAGCATAGCAAGCGATTTAGAAGCCATCAATATAGAGATAGATATTCTCGGTGCATCGGATCTTCAAGAGGATGCTAGAATAGACGACTTTTGAATAAAACACTTGTACGTACTAATTTTTGTTTTTTTTTGTTTATTCCCTATATTATTTTTCTTATTGCATGCTAATTATTTGAGTTCTTTTATTAAAGAGCACGATGGGAGACAGTCCTCCAATCACTCCACATTCCATGACAGAGGAGCACTTTTTGGAGTTCGTCTCTCAGGTTCCTCCTGCGTATATGGTCGTTGCATCACAGTATTGGATCGCTCGTGGTAGCACTCCTCCTGGCCTCACTCCTGGTGTCCTTACTCCTGCCGACCTCACTCCCGCTGGCCTCACTCCCGTCGGTGTCCCTCCCGCCATGTCACTCTTGCCGGTGTCACTTCTGCGGATGGTGCTACTCCCATAGGAGGTATGTCTCCTAGCTTTGTGACTCCACCATGACCATCTTTGCAGCCATCTCCTATTGGGTCTACTAGTAGACATGTGTGTTCGACACCTCAGCACGATACAAGGTCTGGCCTGTCTCGTAGATCGAGGTCACGCTCTGGAGTAGGAGGTTCTAGGAGTGGATCTACAGGTAGGTCTTGAGCCGGAGGAGGCGGTTGTTGTGGAGGCAGTGCGACGGACGTTGTGTAGCCTGCTTCTACTCCTAGGACGAGTACCTCAGATGTAGGTACGCCATGCAGTACACCACGCAGTACACCACGTACACCTTGGGGTGCTCATGACCATGATGACTCCAAGGTGTATAGTATCCGAGATGGAGCTCCGGTGATGGATGCGATTGGCAAAGCAATGTGTGCATGCATACGAGAGCTTTGCTCCATCCAGTTTGGACACTCCATCATGCTGAAATGGAGTGAATAGGATAAAGATCGGAAGAATTATATCACACAGAAGATTTACCAGGAGTTCCGATCAACTGATGGATAGTTGATTGTCAGTTCAGAGTGGATTCTGCACACCGCACATGAGGTCATGTCGCATCGATGATCTGAGGCTCGTGATGCATTCAGAGAAGGCTTACCAAAGCTTGTGTGCTTAGATGCTGAGGAGTGGGACATGATTCGTAGCGAGCAACAGCAGACTCCTGATCGATATTGCCAGCAACGAAATGCCGCAGCCACACGTCTAGACATGATTGGACCGTCACATTTGGGTAGCGGTGGATATGTTACAATGCGTCATGAGTTTGTAAGTACCATTTCATTTATTTAATTTATTTGTGTTAAATTTCTCATATATGTTTCTCTAATCTTTTTATATTTGTTTCAGGAGCTAGCAATGGGTCGTCCTCCAACACGAACGGAGGAGTCTTACCGATATAGTCTTGGGTTGACTGCACTATTGCACGACTTTGAGGGACGCGGTGCGGTAGTTTCATGGGAGCATTTTGCGAAGAGAGATGGTGGATAGAATCCAAATATGAGTAGGTGCTGCTACAACCAGCTTCACACCAGCGAAATGAGACTTCAAAGTTGATTAGTAGACCCTTTGAGCTTCCTAAATCCACCAAAATATCAGCCAAGTACTTTGGAACATGTATCCCGAAAGTTTAAGTCATCCTTCGAACACCAATTCGAAAGTCCTTCCACTTCTTCAGGTGATGGTTGCCCTTTGTTCCTCATGGTTGGCATTGCTTCATCTCCGGATATGAATCCATATAGATTCCTCCCTTGAAGGTAAGCCTCCATCCTTAGAGACCATGTCGGGTAGTTGTTTCGATCCAATTTATCAAATGTCGATGGAAATCCATCTCCCATGCTGCTTGACTATGCTCTGATACCACTGTGAAGAGAGATGGTGGATGCAATCCAAAGATGAGTAGGTGCTGCTACAACCAGCTTCACACCAGCCAACTGAGACTTCATAGTTGATTAGTAGACCCTTTGAGCTTCCTAAATCCACCAAAATATCAGCTAAGTACTTTGGAACTTTTATCCCAAAAGTTTAAGTCAAGACAGACAAGTTGCGAAATGACTAGCTCCCAAAACTTGTTATTTTTGGACATACACGTGCTGGAAAAAATGAACAGTGCTCTCAACCTGGAAGGAATTAGAAAAATTCCTTTTGGGCATAGCAAATATACTTAGCAAGCTTCCCAATTCAAGTTAAAACACTTCAAATGATGGACTGAGCACTGAGAACAAGATTTATCAATTTCTGGAACATGCCCACCATTCTCGTGGCTCTGCAGAAATAGACCAGTGAGCAGTAAAATGCAGATATCTTCAAAAATATTAACCCAATGACCTTGAAAATTGATATGCAGAAACTAGACAGTAAGAGCTATCCAACGCATGTTAAATAATTAAAACAAGAGCAGTATAATTGGAGATATGACCTTCTGAAGGTACTGCTCTGAGTAAGAACAAAACAGAGAAGTGAATGATGATAAATGTATAAATTCATATATGATTACAACCACATTGGCAATGAATCTTTGCACAATGGGAGTAGAATGATAGAGCTATGGAGTAAGCTCTTCAATCTCTACAAAATGACATGAAGTGGTCACGTACAAGGCTTGCTAATCGCCTCTTCCTTCTTGCTCCTTTTATAGCTATTCTTGGAGGGAGTTTTGAATTCGAATTCGAATGGCTCCACCTAAAAGTGATCGCCAAAGTTAGGAGATATTCCCTCATATAAAAAAGTCATGGGTTTTGGTAGTTAGAGCCACGAAATTGCTTTTACATCATGCATGAGGTAAGCCATCCTTTTCCTTTTTCTTTTTTCAATTACAAGAGATAAAAATGAACTCTTTTACAAGAGGTGTTCACATGACTACTCATGTGACTTACAAATGACGATGATATCAAATATATCAAGCATGTAGGCTTGGGTAAAATGAACCAACACATTTGCGATGAGGTGATTAATTTATAAACTTAGTTTTTACTTGTTTGTAATTTTCATGTGAATTTATCTCATTCCATTAATGTTCTTTGTTGCAGGACTGTTGATATGGAACGTTCTTTGCATGTGTATGGCAGTGGAAGACCAATATTTTGTATTTGGTTTCCATATGGCAATACATTTCTTTGCCACATTTTGTAAAAGCGTCATATGTGATAGTGGTTTGCCACACTCTTGTACATGCTTCATTATTGAAATATATAACTTGTTTTGTACATGGTTCATTGTTCATTCCGAGTATCTCTTTTGTGTACAATAATACTCTATTTCATGAAATCATATTTCGGTTGTCATTAAAGACCACATCACATGTACTGGGTTTTTTTTGGGCAGAGTGTATTGTCTTTTGTTAGACAACATCATGGTAATGTTGCTGTAGCAAAAGACAAAACACTCTGCCCAAAAAAAATTTTGCAGGTATAGTCCTCGGTATACGCGATGGTACTCCCAGTAGTGTCATCAGAATAACCGTCAGTACACCCATGAGGCGAAGCAGCAGAAGCCGATTACCGACGCATATACCGACATTTATACCGACGCATATACTGACGTCTATACCGATGTATATACCGACGCCTATACCGACGCCTATACCGACTCTTTGGTATCGACGTGCAAACCGACCTTTACACCGGCGTGGTGGCAAATAAAGCCGCATTCATTCTCGGTAAAAACCTCGGTATGCCATTGATCTGTTGTAGTGACTTCAGAGAAACACAATTTTAGAATTTATACTCAACTGTTTTTTTTTTTTAAGGAAGCTTGGCATTAGCCTACTCTCCTGAACTTTGATTAGAGTAAAAGAAAACAAAATTACATATGAATAGGCCTAGTACCCATGGGACCCCCTTGTATCCCACAAAGCGGGGGAAGAACATACCGAGCTAGAGGATATCATAAAGGAGGTTATAACAACTTTGTCCCCCTCATGTAGGGACCACTTGATTTTAATCTTGCTGTTCTCAAGAAAAAACACCTTATAGTGCCCAAAAAGGTGAGGAATTATTACAAATGGATATTCTTTTATGCAGAAGGAAAAGAGATTTCTCAATAGACCATTACTTAGGAGGGTTTCCCAAATTGAAAGCACATCTCTCTCTCTTGAGATCTTCTAGAGGATCTCACCTCTTATAGCATTCCATAGTGATGCCCACCGACCAATTGCCTCACTCAGAAGCACTTGCTTCCAATTGATATGTTCATGTAGGAGCATGATTTTTCCATGAATCCTCCAAATCGAGTTAGAGTTGGGGCACGAGAAGAAAATATGCCCCAAATCCTAAATGCTCTAAGGACACCTCTTACACCATGGAGGATCCCCACAAATTTTGTTAGCCTTTATATTGGTCTAGATTCCTTGATGGAGGATTTGCAACATACATTGACTTTTTTATCTCGATGGGGGAGTGCTAGAGAGACATGAACTTCGAATCCCATTGCAAGCCCATCCAAGTAAGGCACCACTTCTAATTAAGCATGATATGATAGGTCAAATTCTCCTTGATTCTAGGAATTTTGTTCAGGATATTACTATTGTGCCATTTGAGACCTTCGTGGTGGGGAGGGTCTTGTGGGATGAGGAGAGGGGTTTCTAAGTGTTCCCAGGTAGTGTATCTACTTTGTAGTAGCATCTATTCTTTGAAGTTCACTCTGATTTGTGGGTCGATATCCTCAAATCTAATCCATTGGCGAGTTTCTTGGTTCTAGATATGTTTCCCATATCGAAAATCCTTGTTACAGAGATTTTAGCTTTATGGAGATTCCAAGGTATCAAATATAATATCGATTCATAAATGCTCATGAAAATATTTTTTTATTTTATATTTTCATAAATAGTTCCTTTACATATGTAGAGAAATGAAAGGAAACTTGGGCAAAAGTCATATCACATTGAACATAGAGGAAAAAGAAATTATCTTTGTAGTGTCCAAAGAAGAATAGAATAGATCGTGACCATGACCAAGGATTTAGAATATACAGGTAGAAAATTTCTAACACTTCATAGAAACACAATTTTAGAATGTATACTCATGTTTTTTTTTCCAAAAGGAAGATCGGCATTACCCTACGCTCCTGAACTTTGATTAAGGTAAACAAAAACAAAAGTACATATGAACAGACATAGTACCCGTGGGACCCTCCTGTATCCCACAAAGCAAGCGAAGAACATACGGAGCTAGAGGATATTATAAAGGAGGTTATAACACCTTTGTCCCCCTCATGTGGGGACCACTTGGTTTTAATCTTGCTGTTCTCAAGCAAAAATACTCTATGGTGCCTAAAAGGGGAGGAATTATTACTATTGGATATCCTTTTACGTAGAAGGAAAAGAGATTTCTCCATAGACAATTCTTTAGGATGGTTTCCAAAATTGCAAGCACATCTCTCTTACAGATCTTCTAGAGGGTCTCACCTCTTATAGCATTCCACATTATTGCTGAGGGACCAATTGCCTCACTCAAAACCACTTGCTTCCAATTGTTCTGTTCCTGTAGCAACAAGATTTTTCCAAGAATCCACCAATCGAGGTAGAGTTTGGGTAGGAGAAGAAAATGTGCCCCAAATCCTCAACACTTTGATGACATCTCTTACACCATGGAGGAGCCCCACAAATTTTGTTGGCCTTCCGTATGCATGCATGTATGCATATGCATGCTTGTATGCATATGCATGCATGTATGCATATGCATGTATGCATATGCATTCATGTATGCATATGCATGCATGTATGCATATGCATTCATGTATGTATGCATATGCATTCATGTACGCATATGCATTCATGTATGCATATGCATTCATGTATGCATATGCATGTATGTATGCATATGCATGCATGTATGCATAAGCATTCATGTATGCATATGCATGTATGTATGCATATGCATGCTTGTAATGCATATGCATGCATGCATGCATATGCATACATACATGCATATGCATGCTTGTATGCATATGCATTCATCTATGCATATGCATGTATGTATGCATATGCATGCATGTATGCATATGCATTCATGTATGTGTATGCATGTCTGTGTATGCATATGTATTGTGTATGTGTGTATGCATATGCATTGTGTATGTGTGTATGCATATGCATTGTGTATGTGTATGCATATGTATGTGTGTATGCATATGCATGTGTGTACGCATATGCATATTTGTATGCATATGCATGTGTATATGCATATGCATGTTTGTATTCATATGCATGTGTGTATGCATATGTATGTGTGTATTTATACATATGTGAGTGTGTATGTATATGTATATATCTCTCCCCCTCTTTCTCTCTCTCTCTCTCGTTCTCTCTCTCTCAATCAAAAACAAAACAATCACTTACATCCATGTAATTGTTTGAATCAAGGCTGTCAAAATCCACTTGAAGTTCTCCTTCGTCAAATTTCCAAAGATTTGATCCCATAAATCTCTTGCAAAACTAAAGAGAGAAGATATTAGAGCAAAAACAAAAAGAAAGAGAAAAGAGTGCTACAATATGTGCGATCTACTTACCAAAGCGTGAGATCTATAAAAATAGAGGTGTGCTTAGAGAGAGAGAGAGGCAAGGAGAGGGAGATAGAGAGAGAGAGAGAGAGAGAGAGAGAGAGAATTGTTTGAATCAAGGTCGTCAAAATCCACTTGAAGTTCTCCTTCGTCGAATTTCCAAAGATTTGATCCCAAAATCTCTGGCAAAACCAAACCAAAAACATATTAGTAAATCAAAAACATCAAGAAAGAAAAAAGAGTGCTACAATATGTGCGATCTACTTACCAAAACTTCAGATCTATAAAGATAGAGGTCTGTTTAGAGAGAGAGAGAGGGAGGGAGAGAGAGGGAGGGAGAGAGAGGGAGAGAGAGTGAGAGACAGGAAGGGAGGGAGAGAGAGAGAGAGAGAGAGAGAGAGAGAGAGAGAGAGAGAGAGAGAGGGAGAGAGGGAGAGAGAGGGAGGGAGAGAGAGAGAGAGAGAGAGAGAGAGAGAGAGAGAGAGAGAGAGAGAGAGAGAGAGGGAGGGAGAGAGAGTGACAAATAGAGATTTGTTGTTGGTGCGCACAAACCTGACAGGAGAAGATCTAGATTCAAAACGCTCAGAATGACGAATTTTGGTTTTGGGCACGGTTAAAAAGATGACCTCGGTATAAGTGTCGGTATAAGCATCGGTAATTTTGTGGAAATTACCGAGGCTTATACAGATGCGTATACCGACGCTATCTTTTCGAGGCAAAGCGGCTTTCCCAAATTGTCGGAGGGTCATACCGACACCAACAGCTAACCGTCGGTATGCTGACCGTCAGTATTCCCTCGATATGTTGTAGTGCATGAGTGCTATCATGCACACTTACGGATGTCTTTGAATATGTCTTTTTGTTGCTCTGCTTCCATTTTGAGATGTACCACTAAAGAAAACACTTGACTACTACACACCCATGCTTTTGTGAAAGTTTTGCATGAAACATAGGGGCACCTTGAACTCTAGTTTGAAAACAATTTGTTCCATCATGCGAGAAGAGGCCAAAAATCAGAGAAATACATTGTGATTGAGAGTGAGCGTGAGAGTGTTTTTGAGAGTGCAAGTGTTAATAGGATTGTGATAGCTTGGGGGTGGTCAGGAGTTCGAGACTACGTTAAGAAGCCATTTTCAAAAGCTATTATATGGATTGATTCAAATCTATAATACTAGAACTTCTCTTTCTGTAGGTCATATCTTCTCTACTTTTTCGTGTCAGATTTCCTCTTATTTTGTGCAAGTTCTATCTTATGGAATTCTTGAGTGACTAGAAGCTTGTGATCGGGGGTAGCTTGAAATTGAGGAAGCGCTACACATGTGCACACACACTTAGAATTTCAAAAGCACATTATCCATAGTTAGGATATTATTCTCTCTAGCTTTTAATTACGAGCATAATTTTAATGCGCCACTTGCCTTTCTACATTTCACTCGGTAATGTAATGTGCGTAATTCTCTTAAGTTTCTTTTCCGCGCATGCGTTCTTTGTAAGCATTGTTTGTTTGAATTCATGCGTACCAAATACCAACAATAAGAAAACATTTAAGTTTTTTTACGAATACACACATAAAAGTCATCTGACTTGCATGTGGGGAACATGTGTACGTCCAAACTCATAATATGGCTTCTTCTCATAATGTGGGCCTTACAATTTGCAGCACCAATATGGTGAGATCTTACGAGCGCGGGGCATATACATATATATAATCTCTGAATTCAAACCATGTTATGGCATACAGCGGAACATTATACATTCTCGTACAAACAAAGATGGATATATAATGTATAAAATATCTGGATTGGACGCCGATATTGTATCAATTTGTTAAACCACTTATTTGGATTTACACAATGAACTAAAAATCCAGAAAGGTTGAGCACTTATATATAAGAGAAACCTCTATATTAATTATAAGAGACATTGTCTCTAGATGGATATTTGATTTAACTATTGTACAGATCTGCGTCAGTATCTTCATTGAATTAAAAAACAGGACTTCGAGGGTATTTTTTAACAATGTCTTATACTCTTTATTCCGCTTTATCACTTATTGTCTGATTCACTTGGCCATATGAACCATTCTCAAAGGGCGTTTTGTTGTTTTAGCGAGCAGGCGTCAGTAATCCTGAGAAACACATGCATTAAAGCTTAATGTTTGGGTGTTCTTCGAGCTCTTTCGGTTGTTCGAGTACTATGGGTCATGGGACAATGGAATTCGCAACGCGATTCTGGACTGGAGATGATTTTCTTCATTTGTATCACGTAGAACACAACCCGAAGAGATAACTATGCATACTTTAAACGATGTATACCACAACGCATGTAGGACGACTGCCAATATGTGAAAAAGCTGATAAACTGATGGAAAGCTCATCCAATGATGTTGAAAATATGTTCCTTTTTGAAGGAAATCTGTCAGCTATTCCAAGAGATAGCTATTCCAAGAGATAATCCACCGTCTTTTACCACTATGTTCCACTGTAAGAGGTAGATACCTGCAAAAACACATGGCAAAGGGAAGCTTCTTGCTCTCTAATCTTTCAAATGACGAATGATGCCAATGTCCTACCTCATTTTGTGTTTATTCACTTTGTCAGGGTATTCGCTCATCGTTCCTGGCCTTCATAGTTCGACTGATACACTGATTCTTGAGTTCGGGATTGACTACTCTTAAAAACACTAATATGTGAACATGTCTTAGGTATATGTACTGAATTTTAGAGATTGTCATAAACTACGATTTTTTGAGGTTCCCATACATGCTGGTTTTCGCTCATGCATTTGCGCAGTGTAATTTGGCGAGAAATACCTCTTCAAAGGAAAGAAGTTGGAGATTCCATGCCTGGATTTTGTTTCCGGTAAGGGTATTAATTATACTCGTTTTCTTTATCGGTCCTCGACATAAATTCCATGTACTATACATGCATGATCGTCATACATCTGCTTCATTAAACGAAACGGTTTCTTTTAGCAGACAAAAGGGTTTCGTACATCTGCGTGATCGTCTTACATCTACGTGATCATCTTTCCAATCTTATCTGCATAAGCACTTATCCTCAGTTCGGCAGATAAGCATTTATCCCCAGTTCGGCTTGTCAACTCTGTAGCAGACAAGTTGATTCAAAGTGAAGCCGAAGCATTGAAAATGTTAAAGGGGGAAGAATGTTGTATAACTATGGGTTCAATTGGCAAAATACATAGGTTTAGAGGGTCCAAAACCACTTGGAGAACCCTTGAAATTCATTAGGAAACCCTTGGGAAAGTGTCTCCAAGAGTATGGCTTGAACCCTTGAACTATTTGGATTTATTTACTCCCAATTGAAGGATTTTGAACCTTAGGATTTATATTTCCTAAGGGTATGGTATTTAACCCTCACGGAGGCCTCTCAAGCATTGAGAATAGTACGTACAAGCATGAGAGAAATCCTTTTAGAATCCATGCGAGAGCCATGTGACTCCTTGTGATTTTCAAGGTTAGAAGGCCTTGGATTAGCATCCATTTGGAGGGAACACTTGGCAAGATCTCCTCACATTACCGCTCGGCCTTGAGGTATATATATGGGGGGAGCTGGTTGGGTGGATACATGCATCTCTCACCCCTTGTGAGCTAGGCTAATTATTTTACTTGATTGTCCTTAATTTTGTTGTGTGGAGCCACAACACATAATTTAAAAGTGGGTTTTTGGATTGTAAGGGAGGGACCCTTCACATGTATGTTCCATAGAGAAGATGGGTTCCAATGTAGATATTGACTCATGTATGCAGGATAGACCACAAGAAAAATATTCACTTCAAAACTTTTCTTTCCTTCCATAAAAGATGGTTGAAATATGAGGCAACATGGAAAGATATTGGGAGACATTACAACATCATTGGTAACTTGGTGAAAAGATGAGTAAAGATACATAACTAAAGGCTCTAACAAACACATACAAAGGTCTAGAAAAAATCCTCACATATAGAGAAGTAGCAAAACAAGTGTCATGCTCTTCACACCCATAGACTATTCAAGTCATGCACGAGAAGGTCCTCCCTATCCTCCATACCTATGAGAGACAAGCTGGGGAGGACGTACATGCTTTCAATGAGGTAGCAAGGTAGGGGTGGAGATAGATAGATAGATAGAGAGACCTTAGAGCTATTTTCCAATTCCAAATCCAACACTAAAGACAAAGCAAAATGCAGTTTTGCAAGAGTCTTCCACATCTAGTACCTGCAATTTCCTACATGCTCCTTTGAGTCATTGCAATAACTTCCAACATTTCTTGCTTTGAGCACTCCATTTTCACATATCTCCAACCATGCTCCTCAAGCACTCAAATTCCCCAAAAGACACAAAGGGGGAAGTCTTCTCGTGGCATAAAGACAAACAAGAGAAGAAGAGGGGGGTGCCCACCTGAGATGTGGATGATGGAGGCTACCCACATGGTAGTAATGAGAAGAGGGAGAAAAGCCCACTTGGTAGGGAGGAGAGGAGTGTCCATTGGAAAGCAAATGTCCATGGAGGTGCTGAATAAGGTGGTCCATTCAGAAGCCTACATCATGTATGCACTCAGTGCTCTACATGGGCTTCACTAGGATCCCCATTGCCGTAACAAAATTTGGTTGACTTATCCTTGAGAAGTTGGTAACTTTGCCCTCAAAACGTGGTCAATTAAGCTTAAAAAATGGTGGAGTTATTGTTTGGTTGAATGGGAGCCCAAAATGTGGCCCGCTTATTTTAATGAAATTTTGGTCGATTTATGAATAAGCTGATGGGCTCAAGGGCATGGATAAAGAGAGTGAGCATGGAACTGACATGGACTAGACGAATCATGACTCACTAGTGGAGGGAGGTCTTTCCATCTTCTTTTCTTCAATGTCATGAACTGCATATTTCCCAACTCCAATGGAATCAAATCCTTCTTGGAGTCTCTAGTAATTTTCGAAACATCTATGTAAAGTGGTCAGTAACTCTAGTAGCATTTATGTCCCACCTCAAGCCTTTGCACCTTCCTTGGTGCTAATCATGGTGGCCTTCACATCTTCTTCTGCTCCATTGATTTGAGCTTTTCTTGTGCACATGTGCAACTCTCTCCTATTGCAACCATCTCTAGAGAAAAAAAGGGTCCTAGCAAGCAAGCCAAACTACATGTATGGAGCCCATGAATTGCAGCTTAAAACTGGGTTCTTGCATTGTAGGGGGGGGGACCCTTTAAGTGTCTCTACCATAGAGAAGATGGCTACTAGTGTAGAAATTGAAGCATATATCAAGGATAGAACACAAGCAGAGTAGTAAATTTCACAAATTTTCTTTCCCTCCATAGAAGTAAGTCAATACATGAGGTAGACTAGCAAGATATTGGACAACAATACAACATCAATTCTAACTCGCTCAATAGATGAGCTAATATACATAACTAATGACTCTAACAGACACATACAAAAGGCTAGAAAACATTTTCACACATAGAGAACTAGTAAAAGAAGTGCCATGCTCTTGACACCAAGGGAGGTGGGAGTCCCCACGTGCAGGAACCTCTACTCATGAATTAATTCACCAAAGCTTCCTTCCTATCCTCCATACCTATGACGGACGAGCCAAGGAGAGGCTTCACCCTCAACGTGCATTACTTTCCTCCAAAAGCTACTTTATATAGACTTTATATTCTACCTTTGAGAGCTCACACTATCATTTTAGCTCACTACCCACCACTCTTTACCCTATGACATGATTTTAGACCACTCATTTCTCTACACCACACCACTTCCCCATTACATAGGTAGCATACCACAAAACTTCTACATGCTTGCACATCACTTACTTCTAGTGCGATGGAGAGAGAGAGAGAGCATTGAATTGAGATGGATTGGATTAATCATAAGTCGATAGTGGAAGGAGGCCTTTCAATATTCTATTCTTCAATGTCATGAATAGCATCGTACCCATTTCTAGTGAAATCGAATCCTTCTTGGAGTCTCTAGTTAGTTTAGAGGCATGTGTTGCAAGTGGCCCCTAATTCAAGTTTCAAAAACACCCTAAGATTTATCGCCTTCTATAGAGACTATTTCTTATTGACTTCCATTGGGTTCCTCAATGGTTTGCACCCTTCAAGTCCACGCTTCTTCCATACATCTAAAATGGCTTTCCATTGCATGAGCTAGATACCATTATCTTGATATTTGACTTCAATACCTCGAAAATATTTTAGATATCCAAGTTTTGAAATCTTTTTTGAAACTGAAGCTTGAACCTTAGTATCTGTTGGACCTTTTGGATGGATGCTACTTGGAGCAATAAGGAGCAAGATTTAACCACAAGGCCTCATGTTCCAAATTTGAAATTTGAATGCCTCTTCATAATAGACAATCACCACCTATCACATTTGGGTGTGATAAACCCTATAATTTAGGGAAAGCGATTCCTAACATCTAGGGAATATGTTTAAGATTATATCTACACACAATGTACTTTGAATGCATGATCTTTCATTTGTGTAAGCTCTCTTATATTTTGAATAATCTAGTAGTACTCAGAAAATCCCCCTACTTGGTTGTGTTATTTTCAATATAATCTCTATATCCATAGCTAGCTCATATACTTTTGTGTGTAGGAGCTATATAGGTCTGAGTTTTGTTGTCAAATTGAACTCATTTCTTGTAATCTCTGGTTTTTTAGAAATCTACTCTTGTTTCCTAAAATTATCTAAAGCTCACCTCCAAACTCTACATATTGTGAGAGAAATTTCTTTGTAAGTGAATAGTGATCTTTGTGTGCATGCTTAGTGAAGGTAACAATAAGTTTGCCTTGGAGGCATTCCTTTTGAGAGTAGGGGTCAAACTTTTGAGTGAGATGGCTTGCATTAGCATATTCATTTAGTTTATATTATTTGTGGAGAATCTCTTGGGTCGAATCTTCAGGAGTTGAGAGAATCATTCACTTGCTTGAATAGAGGTTTTGTGAGTGTGTCTATGAGGCCATCTATGCTTGAATGTTCCATAGGAAAACTGTAAATTCTCGCATGAATTGTAACCAAAGTGGTTTGACATATAGAGGCTTTCAAGGAGGACTAGGAGAAGAAATTGAAGGACCTTAAAAGAAGGATAGTTCCTTGACCAAGTTTAGAAGCACACTACTAAGTGAGTGAAAGTCTAGTACTGAAGAAGGAGAGCAACTACTTCATCTCTTAGGTACCTATCAAGTATAAAGCTAAAATATATTGTTATTTTATCACTTCTCCTACATCAAAGTAATCCAGGAGAGTAAACTAGAGTACATCACATGAGAGTATAGCACTAGAATCAAGTTGGATAAAAATAATTATCAACCTTGGAGGCTTAGAATATCTAGCTACCCTACAACTAAAGATTAGAGGGTCTCATTAATGGCAGAAATGATAGACCTAGATTGGGTGAGAATCCAACTCTTGATAAGTTAATGAACTTGAGATATTGGAATGAGAGTATTAAAGAGATTCATTTTCATATTATCTCAAGGCATTTTCAATTCCATGATATGGTATATGCATAATTTAGAAACCTTCATGAAGGTATGGGAAAACCTAGAGAGAATTTACTCCAACCAAAGAAAGAAAGATCAAATTGAAGAATGAAATCAACAAAATGAGGAAAACACTTAATAGAAATAAAAAATGAATTCATTTTGAAAATCAAAGAAGTGAGTGATGCATTGATTTCTATAGGTTGTCTCATAGATGATAATGACCTGGTTGCATAAACAATGAATGGCTTAAGAGATGATCTGAACTAGAAGGCCTTTACAACATGTGTGTAGGTTAAAGAAACTCTTCCCAAGTTTGAGAAATTCATGGCCTAAATGTTCACTAAAGATATGAATATTGGAGGCTTAAAGGCAAAGAGAAATGAAGCCCAAGCATTCTATGTAGGTAAGGGTAGAGGAAGAGCAAGGCAAGGGAGAGGATGAAATGGTCATCTTGATCAAGACCAAGGAAGCAAATTCTCTTCATTAAGAGGAAGAGGCAAGCTCAAAGGAAGATGAGGAGGTAAGAATCAGAATATATACAATCACAACTCAGAAGGTTGCTTCGTTTGTGGCAAGTATGACCACTATGCAAGGGATTTCTCTCAATGGGAGATAAGAAGTTGAACATAGAAAGGTCAAGGTAAATATGCATCTACTTCAAATGAGAATGAAACTATGCTAGCTATGATTCAAGTGATTGACTACAAGAAACAAGGGTCAAGTACTTGGTACATTGATAGTGGATGTAGCAATCACATGAGTTGCAACAAGGAATTCTTCTCAAACGTGTAGTTGAAATCAATCAAAGGGTTGTTTGATGGTTTCCATAGAGATAATTTCTTGAAGGTTGATCTTCATGTTGCATCAATAACAAAGAATAGTGTTTATATAGAGAGGATTGTAGGTCAAGTTTAATATTAAGGGATGCTTTGTGGAAGAAAAAACCTAAAGGAATATATGGATTGATAGCAAAAGGAAAGAGGGATGGAGGGTTATTGACTTTGGATGTGAAGCCTAATTTCAACCACACAACCTACTTCACATATGGAAGCAGAAGGTAGAAGAAATGGACCTAGGACACAAAAGGTATCAAAATGTCGATACTTAGAGATTAAAGGATATGGAAAGCAAGAGCTTAGTGCTAGGGCTACTAGATATCTATAATAAAAACCTTGAGAAGCTGTGTGAAGCTTGTAAATTAGGTAAAGAGACTAGGTTTCTCTTCAAGAGGAGCAATTATGTGAGCTAACATCCACGTGACCCAATCCATATAGATGCTTGGGGACAAACAAAGGATAATTCAATTGAAGGTAGTAGGTAATTTATAACTTTAATTGATGATTGCACAAGTATGACTTGGCTTTATTTTATGGAGCATAAATGAGATCTGTTTTATTAGTTTAAGAAGTCCAAGGCTATTATAGAAAAGGAATGTGGTAGGTATATCAAGTGCTTAAGGTGTGATGGAGGGGGAAAATACTTCTCCCAAGAGTATATGGGTGTATATGGTTTTTTTTTTTCAGATTCTAGACATTCTACAACTCGATGGGTGATTATTTTTTTTGTAGAATTTCGTGACTGGAATATTACACTTTGACATGATGTAGTCTAATGTACTATATTATATCCCTTTGATGCAAGATAAGTGCAAAAAAAAGCTTTACCTTTGTACTTCACAAATGCCCAAATAGATGGGATAGATGCTCTCTTTCTTTGCCAGTTCGTAGAATCCCCTTAAGTTCATTGTGATCTCATGAAATTAAACCAACACCTCTCCTTTCCCCAAGTCCTCCAATAACTCCTTGTTTTTATTTCTTTATATTTAAAAATTCTCTAATACCATTGATGTGAGAAACCACACCTTCCCTATGTAGCTTGAATTCATAGATCGCCGCAAGGGGATACTCATAGATACCTCTTATCTCTAAAATTTATGATTTTGTGAACTCTTTAGGCATAAACCAAAGAGAATTTACCGACATAAACTAAACTATAAGACCTTTCAAATGCCTAATTTCATTCAAGGTGATTATTCCTAGTATGAGAAACATTGGCTCCAAGAAAGAATATTTGTTGCCTTCACTAGGCATAAACATAGATGCCACTCTAAGCTCCATGATCAATATCTCTTAGAACATGGAGATTTTAAAGATGTGCTTCACTACAACATTACAAAACAATATTAGCTTTTTAGAAGCCAAATACTATAAGAATTAGATATATTATGGTAAGGAAGCTCTACTGAACACTCAGAGCTAACTAGCTCCTACACACAAAAATTTCTCAGATAGATATGGTAACACAAAGTCTTAAAAAATACCTCAATCAAGAAGGAGGCTTGCTAATCAATGGGTCTACTAGCTTTGTCGAATCCTCTGAGATCTTACACACGTACGATCATAAAAATTTAAAGTTTATTGTGTGTGTATATATGATCTTGAAACGATTCTCTAAATGATAGGGAGCCCTTTTCCTAAATTGTAGGCTTTTATCACACTCAAGTGTGATAGATGGTAATTGATTATTATGAGGGAGTTTTTAAATTCAAATTTGAACACAAAAACTCAACGTTGACTAGTTCGCTTCTCATTGCTCAAAGTAGCATCCATCCAATGTCTCCATAAGCTCCTAAGGTTGGAGTTTGAATCTGAACACATATACATTGCTTCATCTTAAAAAAACAAATATATCATTTTACTATGTTCTATAAAGTTGCATTGTGTCTTATCCCACTCTCATCGAAAAATGCATTTGATCTAGAAGGCATACACTATCTTCCCTTGTTTATAGCGAATTTTTTCCATCTTACATAATGACATATTTTCAACAATAATTGAGAGTCATTTACGGCAGACAAGAACATAGAATTTCACTTAAGTGTATAGAAATACGCATGTCTATGAAAAGAGCGATAAATTGTTTTTAAAAGATGTTTTTCACGTAAGAAGTAATACATCAAAATTATAAAACTTAAAACTTAGCCTTTTCTGTACCATCCATGAGAGAAATTGAATGTTTCGCAATAAAAAAATGAACTCTATCACATATAGTATAAGATAAGCTCTTAACTTTACGAAATAAGGACATCATAATAGAGGTTTTCAGGTGTAGAAGAAGAAGAATGTTTAAACTACCGAAATGTCCACTAGAAATAAGAAATCTTTCGCGGACATGAACTACATGAACAGAAACAACATGAACTACATTTTTTAACATGATAAAAAACAACACCCTACATTCCTCAACGGAAGAAACATGAACTACATTTTTCGAAATCCTACAATACATCAATACATCAGACCTCATGTTTTCCAATTGTTAGCATGAACCATCTAACTTATCGGCTCTTCGCCATGAGCAATTATTCAATTTGATTTAGCAAATTTAGACCTTTTTAAAAAATTTGAGCATAATGAACATAGTAATATCTAATATACCTGTGCCACACCTAGAGAGTTTTGTGCTCGGGAATAGAATTTGGAAAAAACAATCGACACAATAGTGGAAATGTCGTTGCATAGTCAGGTCCATTGTTCATTCAAACATGGAAAAAAAGAAAACACCAATGCAATTTCGAGGTACAAAAATATATTTTAATTGTTTCATGACATAAATCACCTTGGAAATGCTCATCATTTTTCACTCGTCTGCCAAAAGAAGAAAGGACTTGCTTTCATATTAGTTCTTTGATAAGACCAAAATTTTAAGACCAAAAGCAAAGGTTTTACTAGGTTAAGATGAAACAATATATATATATATATATATATATATATATATATATATATATATATATATATATATATATATATATATATATATATACACACACACACACACACACACATATATATATATATATATATATATATATATATATATATATATATATATATATATATATATATATATGTGTGTGTGTGTGTGTGTGTGTGTGTGTGTGTGTGTGTTTGCCTGCGTGTGTGTTTGTGTGTGTATGAGCGAGTGAACAAACATCATAAGTAAGAAAGAAATGGCTAGCATGTCTAAATGTTTCCCAAACATAAATTAAAAAAATGCATTCGCATGTAAGATCTAAATAGAATATATAAATTGTAATGCTAATAATTTGGTTAATATTGCATTGCATTTTGAGGTAAGATCACAAAGAATGCCTCTATGAGGTATGATGGTTGACCGAATATGCTTGGAGTTATTCTCTAATCTCTTCTTCGGATCTTATTTTATTGAATCATTTCAGTTGGTTGGAGCAAAATTATTCTATTAAATCATTTCAGTTGGTCTGTAGTAGGCCTAGTCGTTATAGTCTACACATATGTGAACCTCGTACAGCTATGGGAACTATATCCAATTTTCAAATACCCATTTTTCTTAAATAAGGTCCATGCTAAGAAGTATGATGGATCAAGATAATATAAGTATAAAATATTTAGAGCATTATAATTTGATTTCTTATTCTCTTTTATGTCCTCTTTTCTACTGACATAGTTCGTACTCACATAATCATAAAAGTGGACGTTGCTCATTTATACCATGTGTTGGAGATTGAGACTCACCATACTTTTATAAAGGTTCAAACAGAAACAAGAGTCTCTTGGGTCTAACAAAGCAAAGCCAACGAGCAAGATGGAGATGGAAAAGCAAAGGAGAGTCCACGTTCGGACCCAATTGCTCAAAAAATGCTTTTCAATTTGGCTAAATTTGTGTAAAAGCCACCTTTTTGGAAATATGACTAGAAGTAATTTCTCATGAGGTCTTCCACTTTTATACAAGATAAATGGTCTCTCACATTTTTTAGGGATTCCATAACTCTCTTCAACTTTAAAATATTTTACTCCACTTGAACTAGACATCAAATGAGGGTTGATGACCTATATGTGACATGGTTGGACTCCACTTTGAAGAGTATCATTTTTAAAACTCACTTGTAAAAGTGAGCTAACTCTCATTTGCAAAATCTTGTTGCTCTTCTTGTTCATTCTTTTTTCTTTTCAATACATGTGTGTGTTTGTCATAGCTAGTGGGGTGAAGATCTTCATACCACCAACGCATATCTCGGTTTCACATTTTCTGGGAAGGATCCATTCCTTGGTGCATATTCTCATGTGTGTTGTGCACAAGTATCTACATCAAACACTTTGGCACTGTTTCCAAGAATACACGTTGTCGTTCACCATGCCCCCATGGTTGCATTGTGCAAGAGAGGTGCTCTAAAGGCTTGTTTTCGGTTTTTGGGAGCTTGTTTCCATCATTTTCAGATTTTTCTAATGGTTTTTGTGGGAACAAATTTAGGAAAACTGTTTTTCCCTTTTTTCGTGCTAGAAGTTTTAAGTTAAAATGTGGCTCTTCCGTTTAAAATCCAAGTTCTCACTCCATATTTAATAGTAGGGAAGGTCCCTATTCTATTCCCATTGAAAATGCACGGGAAATAAGCATGAGTTCATTCAAAATCCATATTTGATGTTTTAGGGTAATATATAAAGAGAGAAAAAGTGCTTGTGTAGAGAGATCATCAAAGCAAAGTAACTCTGATAACTTCTTAGTATTTTTTTTTGCAAAATGGAAGCTCCACTGTGACCGACTCTCCTAAACTTTAATTTAAAGAAAAGAACAAGTTACAAGTGAATGGGACTAGTGCCCTTGGGGCGCATCGAATACCACATAGCAGGGGTAGAACTTGTGGGTCTCAAGAGTGTTATAAAGGAGGTCAATAACTCTCTCCTCCCCCTCACACAGGGCTCACTTGGGTTTAAGCTTGTTTTTCTTCATGAGAATCAGTTTATGGTGCCTAAAGGGTGCAGAGCTCTTGGAGTTGGAGATTCTTTTGCCGAGAAGGAATATAGACTTCTTGGTCAACCATTCTTTAGGAGGGTGTCAAAAATTATAGGCACACCAATACCACCAAATCTTCTAAAGGGTTTCACCTCTCATAGCATTCCACAATGCCCTTAAGGACCCAATCAATTCACCTCGAAGTGCTTGCTTCTAGGCGATTTCATCATGTAGTCTCAAAATATTCCCAAGGATCCGTCATAGGACGAGAGACTTGGGGCACGTGAAGAAGATGTGACCCAAATCCTCTATGCTACAATGGCAACGCTTGCAGCACACTAAAGCACCACAAATTTTGTTAGCCTATAGATTGGTCGAGATACTACGCTAGAGAATTTCACACATGAAAATCGACTTTTTTTATCTCAATGAGGGAATGCCAAATAGACATGAACTTCAAATCCCAATGCAGCCTAATTAAATTCAAGCACTAGTTCTTGGTAAGCATGAAATGATAGTCCATGTTCACCTTGATTCTAGGAATTTTGGACAAGCAATTATCATGCCAAATAAGATCCTCATGGCACAATGGATCCCGTCCAATGAGGAGGTGAGTTTTTGATCCTTCCCAGGTGAGGCATTTGCTTTGAAGGAGAGTCCATTTTTCCTAGTTCAATCTTATTTCAAAATCTATGTCCTAAAAGCTCATCCAGCGGCCACTTTTCTATTTCCAAATGTGTTTCCAATGTATGAAACCCTTGTTCCAAAGTCTCTTAGCATTTTGAAGGTTCCAGGAGGCCACCGGTGATGCTCCTGATCCAAAACCAGATTTGGTTTGTGATTTTGGAAAATTGTTTAAACTTGTTGCACCTCTTACATAGGGAGTGCAGAAGATTCCTGCCTTTAGGGGAAACTGCAATCGAGGAGAATAAAAGGGTAAGGAATTCTAGGTCCTTCCAACTAGGGATGCCCACCAATGTAATCACATTCTTGTTCCTCAAAATGAACTTGGCCCAAGAGATCTCAAAGTTGCATGGAGCCCTGATGATCCATTTTGCCACCAACTTGTCAACCATGCCTTCAATATCCATAATGCCTAGAGCCCCACAATGTGTTTGGCTGATGTAGGTAGACCATTTAATTTTGGGAACCCCCCTTCTATTGTGATTCCTTGTACAAAGAAAGTTTATACAGATTCTTCGCAATATGTTAAGCTCTTGATCCTTTAGTCTCTAGAAGGAGAGAAAGTAAATGGTCAATGAGATAAGGAAGTTATTAATTACCATGGCACGCCTTACGAGGTTTATTTGCATGTCCTTCCAATATGTCAACTTGTTGTCTAGTTTGGAGAGAATCGAGTTCTATCGAAGCTCCATCGAGACACCAAAGCCCATAGGAATACCAAGTAGGTTTAAGAACCAACCCCTTGGGACACCCATTTTCAATCTTGTTCTTTTTACCTTTTTATGGATACGCTTGATGAGAACATTTTTTCGGGATTCGGGAAGCCCTTTCAAATCCAATGCCTCTTGCCAGAGCAAGCACAATGGAGTGGAAACCACCTAACTAAAAGACTTGAAAAACTCGTTTATGAGGCCATCAAGACCCGAGCTTTTCCCATTAGGGAGGGTATTGATAACATAAAGAATCTCATTATCTAAAATGGGTGTGTCGAGAAGAGACTTGAGATTATGTGATTTTCTCAACAGAGAGACTCTCGGCATGGTTGCCATGCAATCGTGCCTATGGGGAGAAAGGGGTGTCCAAAACCCCAGGAGTTGAGTGAAGTGGTCTACAATAATAGCACTATTTTTCTTCTTACATTTTGCATTCGACCCCATTACAACCAATCAAGAGGGGAATAGAGTCTCTTGTTTGCATCCTCTTGAGGATTCCACACATCTCTTTAGCTGGTTTGTAGGTCTTACCTACCCACCAATCTCTAAAGTGTACTTGTAGGTTTTTGCATTGAATTGTTTCCTCATATCTCCCATTGCCTCTGATTTTCTATAGTCGCATCTCGTATTGATGGTTCCATTTGTTCACTTCCTCCTCAAGACATGAGAGCCTCTGATAGAGCTTCTCTCTCTACCTCTACCAATCATTGCATAGCATTTTGTGAGTCCTGACCAAAATTTGGTGAGTCTTCTTAACTACAACCCTCCAACTTTTTGTTGATGAGGCAAGATTGGCAAATGTCGACTTCCAAACCAAGGTAATTTCTTGATGGATAGAGGGAAGGGAGAAAGACATTAGTCAAGCATGAAACCAAGGTTCTTTCTTGATTTTGGCAAGCAGTTTGAAAGTGATTTCGGCAAGCAGTTTGAAAGTGAGGTCAATGTGTTGGGAGATGTTGGGTTGACCCCTATGATGGATAATGTTATGTGCAATATAGCTCCTATGGAGTCTTGCTTTCCTCAAGTCATCTCCAAATTGGAGGCTTTGACCAAGAGAAGCCATTCATATATTTAATCTCCACTAGGTCTAGGTGGAGCTTTATTAGTGGAGCTTTATTTTGTTCAATATCTCTTTCTCTTGACCGTTAGTGGTACACCCTCTGTTGTCCCACCTTTTAGAAGGGTCTTGCACCATATTGAAGTCCCTACAAAGCATCACATAATGGGGAAGCAAGTCCAAAGAGACCTTGATGTTAATGCTCTCTCACACCCTATTTTGGGCGTACATGGAGACCACCATGTTGAAGTGGATGGGGCCCCTACAGGAGGTAGAAATCCAATGATGTTTCTCATCCTCACAGGAGTTGACTAATCTACCAAACCAAAAGTTCTTTATTACAATAGCTCTACCATCAGCCCCTCTAGCGTGTGAAGTGGTAACCCATACATGTGTTGAAGAGATGCGTTTGAGTCATTTTTGAAAGTCATCTCCATAGATTTTTATCTCTTGAATATAGATGAAATCCGGGTTTCGGCTATTATCTCAAAACCATCGGCCAATAAAAGCTACTCTTTAGGGGTTATTCCTCACAATCAATGATATGATAATCATTATTGATGGTTACTCTCTTTGTGGAGAGGGACCTTGTCTCTTTTCTTCTTGGGTTCCTCTTCCAAAAACAAGGGGTCTTGACCACATATCTTACCCTTAAGGGGGCTCTTCCATGGCATATCCAATGATTGTTTCCCCTTATGAGTAAACCTCTACAAGAGTGACTTTACCACTTTTTTTGGGAGTGTCGATCCAATGATAGAGCTCTCACTATATGAGTTATTTTCCTTGCTAATAGTGATATCCTTTCCAATTCATATAACCACATCATTGATCAATCTTGAATTATTCATTAAGGATTTTGAATAAGAAAGTAGGTCCCTTGCTAAGATATCTCTCTACTTGCTTGAATTTGTTTTTTCATATTTCTCGAGAAAACAAGTTTGCAATGAACAATGATCTCTTTATGTCTATCTAGTGGAGGTAGTGAGGGGTAGTGTCAACATTCAAGCTCCAATCTGAGGAGCTTATGGACATATAAAAGGGCTCTCTACCATGTAGGGAATCATTTCAAAATTATATCTAAACATAATGTAATATGAGTTTATATGATCCCAAATTTGTAAGTTCTCATAGGATTTGAATAGGCCACGAGACCCCATGCTCTGCAAGGCCCCAAACTTCTTGAGGAGATAGTTAGCTTCAAAGCTTAAAGAGAGCTTCGATATCATTTTGTATCCATCTTTCACAATCTTTGGATTGTTGGAAGTTTAATAAATTCTTCTAAAGTTGGCATGAAGCTAATTTCCAAATCCTACATGTTTTGAGAGAAATTGATTTAGGAGTGAATAATGGTCTTTGTGCATAGGTCTATTGAAAGCAACAAACAATCTGTCTTGGAGACATTGGTTTTAAGAGTAGGCGTAAGGCTCTTTATTGATATAAATTACATTAGAAAGTTATTATGGTGTAATTTATGTATGCAAAAGCTCTCATGTTCAATCCTCAAGAGTTAAACAGAATCGTAGATTTGAGTGAATGGAAGTATCTTTGAGTATATGTGTGAGACCACCTATGCTTCCAAGTGGCATACGGAATTTGTACACTCTTACATCCTAGTCATGATGGAAATATGTATCGTTAAGAATTAGGTACTATGGTATATTATTTATGTTAAGATCATGATGTGTTTACGGAAACTGGAGATAAAAACAAAATATGGAGTGTAGGTAATGTATGTATTTAAAAACAAAAAGAAAATTTCCTAGTAAGAAAATTGGAGTTCACTATCATCATGGCCGTCGGAAATCTCATTTAAAGAGCTCAGTCTCCTTAGCTATGGACATACAATAATGTTGAAAAACGTTTCAAGGAGGCTATGCCTTGTGATTTTTAATATAAGAGTAGTCTCTATAGTAGTCATCATATATTTCTAGATGGATATTTGATTAGTTGTTGTAAACATTCGCTTCAGTATCTTCATTGAATAAAAAACAGGACTTTGAGGGTATTTTCTACCATATTCTTATACTTTTTATTCCGATTTATCGCTTATTGTTTGATTCACTTGGCCATATGAAGCATTCTCAAAGGGAGTTTTTCTTGGTTTAGGGACCAGACGTATGTAATCGTGATAAAGACATAGATCAAAGCTTAATTTTTGTGTGTTCTTTCAGCTCTTCCCGTTGTTCAAGTACTTTGGGTCGGAACACTGACATTCGCAACGACATTCTGGATTAAGTATGATTTTCTTTATTTGTATCACGCGGAACACAACCCGAGGAGAAAACTATGCATGCTTTAAATGATGTATACCACAGGGCATGTAGGAAAAAAGTTTCTCGGGCAAGCTCTGATCGAAGACGCTGATAAACTGATGGAAAGCTCATGAAATGTTGTTGAAAATATGTTCCTTTTGAAGTAACTCCGTCAGCTATGGCATCATATAATCCACAGTCTTTCATCAACATATTCCACTGTAAGCGCGAGATACCTGCACAAGTACATAGCAAGGAGAAGCTTCTTGTTGTATAATGCTTTCAACGGCATATGATGCCAATCTCCTACCTCATTTTGGGCTTATTCACTTTGTCAGGTTCCTTAGAAAGGAAATAGTATTCGCTCACCGTTTCTGGCCTTCATAGTTCGACTGATACACTGATTCTTGGGTTCGGGATTGGCTCTTAAAAAACACTAATATGTGAACATGTCGTTAGATATATGTACTGAGTTTTAGAGATTGTCATAAAATACGAGTTTATGAGGCTCACATACATGCTCGTGTAATTTTGGGGCTCACATACATCCTCATGCATTTGCGCAGTGTAATTTGGCTAAAAATACCTCTTCAAAGGAAAGAAGGTGGAGATTCCATCTCTGTATTTCGTTCCCGGTAAGGGTATAACTTATAGTCGTCTTTTTTCTCGGTCATCGACAACTTAGGAGATAGATTCCATGTACTATGATTGATAAAATGAAAGGGTTTCTTTTAGCAGACAGAAGGCTATTTTTTTCTATGTGTCACCCGATCATCTATCCAATCTTATCCGCATAAGCACATATCCGTTCTTCGGCTTGTAAACTCTGCAGCAGAGACGACGATAAAAAATAAAGCCGAAGCATTATTCTGTTGTGCTTCCGTTGCATTATTCTGTTTCGTAGACATATCGTTGCAATAAAAGTTATCGGTTCTGAGAGAAGTAATAGTCTTCATTAACTGTCGTTATCTGGTTAGTTTGTCGTCCTCAGCCCATTGAATATCAAAGAACAGAATCATACATACATTATAGTCATTGGAACATCCGCACACGATTGCTTTTTCTAGTACATGCTGCGCATTGGAATACAAAGAATATGACCACTTAAGACTGAACAGCTTTTGGACAAACGTACGATGGTAGCACCTTATTTTACTTAAAAGCTACCACAAACGATCTCAAGTGAATGCAGACTTCTTCATTGCTTCTCTAGGTTTCGAACATTAATTTAAACAAACATTTCTATATATGATTGTTGTTGCTATGTCTGCCACTTGGTGAGATCGAGTTGACATAGGTGACTGCTGCTGGTATGCTTCTGAATATTAATGTTACTATACCTGTATAATATCGGTGAGTCGTATGTTACTTCTTGTTTGAAACATGGAAACCTTAAAAAAATAATAGTAAAACATAAAAAATAAAATAAATCAATTCCCCTTTTTTAATGATGATGCGCAGACCGAGGAATACATACGAATGGAGAGAGTTCTACATCACGTAGTGGATGGGCGAGAGAGAGAGAGAGAGAGAGAGAGAGAGAGAGAGAGAGAGAGAGAACACATGGAAATAAAGAAAGAATTATGTACAAGACATAAGAGAAAGATGGACTGTAGGCACTTATTGAGATGTATCGCTAAAGAAACCACTTGACGATTGCAAACACACGCTTTGCAAAAGTTTTGCGTGGAGCATGGGGAGAGCTAACTTCATGTTAAATTTGATGGATATTGCACTTGTTTTGGGGGCACGATCAACTCATTTTTAAACTTATTTTCTCTGTCATGTGGAAAGAGACCAAAAATCATAGAAATACCTTGTGATTCAGAGTTAGAGGGAGAGTGTGATTGAGAATGGGAGTCTGAAGGAGATAGTGATAGGTCAGGAGTGGTCGAAAGTTTAACGGCTTTAAATGAACCGATTTTCCAAAGCTATTCTATAGACTGATTCAAATTGATAATACTAGAATTTCTCCTTTTTTAGTCATATCTTGTCCACGTTTCTGCATCAGATTTTCTCTTGTTTTGTGATAAGTCTATCTTGTAGTGTTCTTGGGTGATGAGAAGCTTGTAATCGGCGATAGCTGTGATTGAGGAAGCGCTACACATCTGCACACACACATTTAGCAGTGCAAACGCACATTATCCCTAGTTAGGATTTCTCTCTGGCTTTTGAATACGAGCACGATCTTAATGCGCCACTCGCCTTTCTACATTCCAATGTAATGTACGTAATATTCCTCAGTTTCTTTTCCGCGCTTGTGTTCTTTGTAAGCATCTGACTTGCATGTCAGGAACATGCTTACGTCCAAACTCATAATATGGCTTCTTCTCATAATGCGGACCTTATGCTTACGTCCAAACTCATAATATGGCTTCTTCTCATAATGCGGACCTTACAAATCTCATAAATGTGGGCCTTACAATTTACGAGCGTGAGCTCTTACAACTATGCTTTCGTGATCGTCGTACATCCGGTTGATTAAACGAAAGGGTTTCTTTTCGCAGCCAGCCTTCCTCATTTCCCGAAGACGATCACGTACGATGAACGCTTAAAAACTGAACCGCTTTTGCATTAACGTACGATGATAGCACCTTATTTTACTTAAAAGCTAGCAGAAACGATTTGAAGTGAATGCAGACTTCTTCGTCGCTATGTCTACCACTTGGTCAAATCGAGTTGACATTGGTGACTGTTGCTGGTATCCTTCTGAATATTAACGTTACCTGTAGTTCAATTAATTTAAAGTGCACCGAGTATTATCTGTGAGTACATGTATGATATCTGTGAGTCGTATCTTACTTGTTGTTTCAAAATAGATACGAATGAGGACAGTTGTACATCACGTAGAGAGAGAGAGCACATGGAAATAAAGACAGTTTGGTCCTTATAATTGAAGAGAGCAATATTTCTTGTATCTTCAATTTCAAAGGTAAAGTGTCTACTAGATTTCTCAGCTTTTGAAATCCTTGTAAAAGCTTGTTGAGGGTCCTCCACATATGCTCCATGCCTTGTGAATCTATCTTGTAAACTCTTTTCAACAATCTGTCCAACACTAATAAGATTCATGGTTTCTGTTGGTACATAGAATATCCTCCTTAGAAGATTCATGTTACCATCAAATGCTTTAACATTTACAATCTTTTTTACTAAGTGCCTATTGTTATCACGTGTCTCAACTTCATGCTTTCCTTTGGGCTCTTCAAGGTTAGACAATAATGCTACATTGCATGGTAAATGATTGGAACAACCAAAATCAATATAGAATAGGTACTCATCATCTTCACCTTGCTTGGTTGTCATATTCATGAGTAATAGGGAATCTTGTTGATCATATGTATAGTTTTTGTAGTCTCTTCATCCTCTAAAGCGTCCCTGATAGTTGTTGTTGTAGCCTTGGTTGTAATTGTGATGGTAGTTGTTTCATCAATGATTGAAACTTCTTCTTGATTGTTCATAGCATCCTTTGTGGAAGCCTCTTCCTCTCTGATTCTTTTTCATGAAGCATTCATCTGTGGTATGATTGGTTAAGTGAAAAAACATTGCAAGGTAAAGAGTTGTATGGTCTCCTCTACCTTGTTTTGCTCCTCTACCCCTCCCTCTAGTACCTTTTCCTCTACCTCTGAAATTCATTTTTGAGGTACTTGCCTCTTCTTCATTCCTTGTACCTTTACCTTTATCTTTACTTTTATTTTTATGTGTGAGATGGGCAGAAGATTCATTACCACCAGAAGTATCTCCATTCTTGTTTAGCTTTGGCTCATGTGTGAAGAGTTGGCCCATCAATGTATTGAGGTCACGTATCTACATGTCCATATATAGGTCCATTGTTGTGCTAAACGACTCCTCCCATTTGTCATCAGCCTTGATGCCATTTGTGATCTCACTTACCATATGCTCTTCTTCTATTTCTTCTCCAATACTCCCAATAATGAAAAATCAGATTTCTAATTGAGTATACAAGACCTGGCTAGAGCACCCTTTGCACACCATGCAACTAGTCTCTCTTACTCCTCTCCTCTAGGTCTATGTTTGCTTCTAAGGGTTGGCATTTCTTCATCTCCACATATGTATCTATACAAGCTTCTTCCTTCAAGGTAAGCCTTCATCCTTAAGGGCCAAGATAGATAATTTCCCCTATCCACTTTTTCAATGAATGATCGAAATCCATCTCCCATTTTACCTTGATGTTGCTATGATACCACTGTTGGAGGAGATGGTGGACACCTTGCAGAGATGAGATGGTGCTGCAAATTCCTCCTTCACACCTGCTAAAGCTGAGTTGAAGAGTGCAAAGTAGACCTCTTGAGCTTTCCTCAAATCACAAATAATCACCAATGTGCTTTGGAAGATGATCTTCAAATCAATGGATCAAAACACATAAGTTGGAGTTTCATTATGAACCAAAAACTTTCTATTTTGGTCACTATACCTATTAAGAGAAATGAACAGTAATGCTTCTTTGCTAAGAATTGAACAAAATTATTTTGCACATATCTACTTAACTTGGATAGCTAGCATTTGCAAGTTATTGCACTTGAAATGATAGACCATGCTCAAAGAATCATGCTTAGCAAGTTAGACATGCATCCTCACATTTTTGGGTACTAACATTATGCAGACCAGTGGGTAATGTTGAGCACCTAACTCGAGAATCACTGTGGCAATATACATGAAACTTTGTACTAATACAATAGACAGTCTGCTAAGAAACAGATCAGAGAAGCTCGCTATTCTGAGTGGTACATTATAGAGTAGAAGATATGAGATATGAGCAAACCATATGTATTAATGCACGTAAATTACATTTAAATCGGAAATGAATGATCTCACAATGTGATGGAAATACTAGAGCTATAATGTGAGCTCAATATGCCACACAAACTCCTCTGTATCTCTACTATATCTTGCTTCTTTCCACACGACTAAGTAGTCCTCTTTTATAGCCTTTTGTTGGATCCAAGATTCAAATTTGAATTCCAATCTTTACTAAAAAGTGTTCCAAAGTTTTAGGACTTGATTTGCCATATGTCCTCACTACAAAGTTGATGGAAAGATTCTCCTAATAACTCATGATTGTGATTCCATATATGCACTTTTACAAGGAGTAAAAAAGCAATCTTTTACAAGAGATCATTCATGTGCTAGTACATGAATGCACATATGAGCCTTAGGATAAATGATCAAGCATGTAAGCTTGGAATAATTGCACCAATAGTAGATGCATTAACCCAATAGAAATTTGACATTCCCACATCATAGCACTAGCACATTCTAAAATATACATGTTCTTCCTTTGTGGTTTGCACTTGCATGTGATTTGTCTTTTGATCCTATTTGAGTCTAAGAAATCAGAGAAATCATGGGAGATATATTGTCCCATTTATTTAATCTTAAAGATTTAATCTAACTATCACATTCCTTCTCAAAAAGAGTTTCAAGCTTCTTGAAATAATAAAAAACAAAAGATCTATGCATCACACATTAAATCCAAGTCATCCTTGATCAATCAGGTTAAAAAATATATAGTACCTATATTTTATCTCTCCTTTTTTTCTCCCCCAACCATATGAACTAGATCAAGTGGATAATAACTTATATAGCTACTCTTATTAAATTGTAACCTAGTGTGCTTACAAAATTTAAGATTCAAGAAAGTCCTTGAGATTTTGATTGTGAAGTTTTGGTAATCAAAGCACCAAGCTCTTGTTCTCCATGTCCTTCAATCTCGTGGTGTTGATATGTCCATACCTCTTATGCCAAATATCCATACATGAAGTGTTTTTTGTGGATGAACTTGAACTTCAAATCCAATCTGAATAGGGTATTCTCCTTTCTACCTTTGGGCACCAATCTATACACTTATTTAAGGTTTTCCATAGAGCATCCATTCTCACTGAGTTAGACCTCCAATGCCTACTAAACCATTTGACCCATTGAGACAAGATCTCTTTGTGATTGCGGGAGCATAAAGAACATCTTTCAAGCTCATAGACTTAAGAGAACCATCCAACATAATATCACCTCTATGTGTAATGGCATGATGGGTATCATCAACTTTCTTCCCATGCCCCTTGGTTAATGGTAGAGGCATTGTTGGCAGCAGTCAAGGAACTGAAGGACTCACAAGACAAGGAAGCCAACGAAGGGAGTCTGAGCAAAGAGAAGACACAAGCAGACAGAGTAGTCAACAAAGATCTGGCAAGTAGGCCATTAAAATTTTCCAATCAACAATTTCATAACAGTGATTTTTATCACTAACAATCATTGTAAATACCATTTCATATTTTGGTAGCTCCATTTTGTGCAAGCCAAGGAGTCCTTGAGCTTGAGGAGCATTAGAATAGCTACCTACCAGTTTTCATGATTTTTAGACTCCATTTGAGCCTCCAAATAGGCCCTAGAACCTAATTTTTACCTAGGCTGGACACTAGGTCTGGACAGGGCCAAAAGCTAGTCAAAAACTATAAATAGAGCTAGAGAGCTCATTCTTGAGGTTAGCTTGTAATAGAATTGAACTTGTATGAGCATTTTGGAAGTAATCTAAAAGAACTCCATTATCCTTCTCTTTGTTCTTGCCGTGTATGCGCGTGTGTGTGTGTATGTGTGCATGTTTGTGTGCTTCTCACTCACGCACTTGTGCCTTCACTTGCTGGAGGTCATCATACCATCTTCACGTCTTCCCAGATTGACATTAAAGGAGGTGCTACTCATCACTGAGCGACACCAAATTTTTGCGCCGTTGCCGGGGATCGAGCTTTGAGGACGAGCGTGTGATGGTAAGACGTAGAGTTGTGACATTGGCGTTGTAGGTATTCTCTTTATTTTTTCTTACTTTTCTCTTTCTTACCTCACCATCATCATCACCATCATCATTCTCACCATATCCGATCTCCATCTGCATCATTGCGAAAATTTCAGTTTTTTTATCATATCTCATTTTCCCTTCCATTTCCATCATTTCACTTGTGAGAGAGAGCGAGAGAGCGATTTGTGTGCGCTGCTTTTGCATGTTTTTTTGAGTTTCCTTGCAGGTTGTTGTTATATCACCATGTCCAGTAGGCTATGCAGGTACGGACAAGCTCGAAACTATCTCTCTGTCGCCGACCTCTGTCGATCGGGATCGATAGAAAAATCACCTATTTGGTAAAACAAAGTACACCGTAAGGATACACATGATGAGCACATCCTAAAACACTAAACAGAGTAAAAGAATTCTGAGTTCCTCTATCAATCGCGACCGACAGACCTGTCACTCGCGACCGACAGACGTCTCGATCACAATCGACAGACCCCACGACTGAGTGACTGCCACGTAGGATTTAGTCAATCGCAATTGACACTGTCAATCGCCACCAACTGAAAGTTGACAATTGACACAAAAATTCACGTTGCCACGTGTTTATCGCGATGGATAGAACCCCGATCGATTGAAATCACGGCAAAAATTTCAGAAAAAGTGTCGATCGCAATTGACACCATCGATCGCGATTGACAGGACTCACGACCGACTCTGTCGATCGCGATTGACACCGTCAATCGCGACTAACGTGTCGATTGCGATCGATAGGCCCCGACGGACACCTCTATCAATCGCGATTGACAGACTTGTTTGATCGTGATTGACAGGCTTTTTTGGCCAAATTTCTAGGGTTCTTAATTTGAGGTTTGTGGTTAATTTTGGGCATAAATATTGGGCTATAGGGCATATAAGGAGGCTATAAGCAAACATTTTGAGGAAAACCAGGGGGCCTGTTAGCGTGTTTGAACCCTATTTTTAAACCCAAAACCATGATCGGGCATAACTTTCTCATACCTAGGGGGAAAAAAGCTAAGGGATCTCTAGAATTGCTTTCCATAAAGAGAGAAGGCTAAGTGATATCTGAGTTACATGAATGAAAGTGATTGATTGTGTCTTTTGAATTTAATTCTTGAGCTAACTTTGGGACTGTTACAGGTCTATTGGGAGCACTAGAAGGCATCCAAAGCAAGGGCATTCCGCAAGCTTGAGAACCGGGTTCTTGAGCACCAAAGGGAAAGGGACCAGCAACGAGGTTGGAATACCCTCAACTCCCTCTGTCAATTCCTAGCTTAGGCTAAGTACGAATAGTGCTAGAAGTAAGCTAGGGCGGCGATAGACATTTATCAAGTTGAAGACTACCTAAATACTCAAGTTCAAGCTCAAAACATAATCTCTATACAGTCGATAACTTAAAGGAAAAGAACCTAACGTGGAATGATCAACTTAAAGTACAAAAAACACTCAAATATTCCTGACGATGGGACATCAAACAAGATCATAAACACGATAATTAACCAAAAAATAGGAATCAAGTAACTAATACGAAAGAACTCAGCAACGAGGTTGTACTTGGGAAATAATAGGGGTTGTTCATTCGGGCACATGAACCTTAGATCAGGACGACATGTAGGGAGAGATAGACAAAGTCTTAGGTTTTTAGAGGCTAGTGTCAATCACACTGCTAGGTCTTGGGCCAGCAATTGAGCCATCACTCATACTACCCTAGCTCTGAAACTAGCAAGTCTGAGATGTCTCAGGGTATGGAGAGACCTACAAGAAGTTTAGGAGTGCCATACTTACACAGGGTAGAAGGCCCATACAAGGCGCAACTCGAATACCTTAGGACCAACCGATTAGGTGCTAGCATCTATGAGGACGGCCTAGGAAGATCTATGGTTCAGATTAAAAATCCTAACCAATCCATTGGACTAGAACACCCAGCTGTCAAGTTTGAAAATGGAGCATACGTGGACAAGGAAGGAACCATATATGTAGTCACCAGTCACCCAGATAGGACAAACGAATTTGGAAACGTGATTCCAGAAACTTACTTAGGTGACCTAGAGCAAGGAAACATGGGTGTAGAACCTAGAACCCCCCGAGGCAAATCTTTTCTCACTAGGATTATCACACAAGAGTGGATTCCCCAAGACAATAAGAGCATAGACCTGCTCTTGAACCGAGAGACCAATGAAGCCTTTTGGAGGTATAAGCCTGATCACCCTATTGAGATAGGAACAATCGCAATCTATGAATTCAAAGATCCTGATAGCCCAGACAAGGTTACCTATTTAGACAACGCTTCAGAAAGAATATTTGTGGTCACATAGTATGGTAGGCATGCCTACACTTGGAAGGGTGAATTCATTTTTCTCCAACCAAGATCTAATGTCTCTTATGGCCACCTAGGAGCTCGGACATCCCAGGCTCATGGAGCTCAAAGAGATAGGAATAGAGATAGACCTGAGGTGAGCTTTGCCAACCCAATAGGAAGAGAGCGAACGCGAACAAAGTCGGATAGAGAAGAAACCGAAAGAACTAGAATTCCAAGGAACCTAAGAAATGTTGAAGATTTTCCTTTGCCAATGCCTAGGGAACACACCAAAACCTTGAGGCCAACACAGCTGGTTAAGTCCATGAAGAACTACTTCGATGGCACTGGAGACCCATACGATCATGTGGCCGAATTTAGGCAAGTCTTGAGAGGTGAGCAAGTGGAGGACCTATTCACGCAATACAATGCCTTTGGTCTAACCCTTAGGAACATCACTCTTACGTGGTTTCAACCACTGAATGAGAGGCACTTCAGGAACATAGACCAACTTCTGGAGGCATTCATTATTGAATTCTCTAAGAGTGGTAGAAGACATAATACTTCCTCACTGATTTACAGCTTCAAGCAAACCCCTAAAGCGACGGTTAGACTTGTAGGAAGAAGGTTTAGGCAATACCTAGAGAGATGTCCTGTTTTGGAGTTACCCACACTAGCCAAACAAGTGGCTTTATTCCTAGATGCACTCCTAAGTACAAAGTTGAGATCATATGTGTACTTGAAAGACCCTAGGACCATAGAGGAGTGTGTACGCATGTGCATTGATATCAAGGATAACCTAGGGGAGGAATTGGAGCTTTCAAAAATCTACAAAGATTGAGATAGTTCAACTAGCCTCTCTTCCATGCAGTCTACATCTATAGAGAACTTGCCGAGAAAGTAGATCAGAAACTAGGAGTCTCAAGTAAACAAATTCCAAGATTTGCCCAAGTGAAAAGATGCTATACTTGTGGAGGTGACCATATGGCGAACGTATGTCCCATCATGGCTCAACCCCAAGTGAATCCTACTAGCCAATACTGCACCATAGAACGAAGATACACTAATCACACAGCACAAGATTGCCCATACAATAAGCAAGCGGTTAGGCATACTTACCCTCAACCATATCCACAACAGGGTAGATACCAGAACCACTACCCACCACAAAAATATGCTAGGCCTCAAAAAACCTACCAACCACAATATCACGCCCAGCAGAGACCTCAACTGGTGCTAACCCAACAACCCCCTGCTCCAGCCAATGTGATTCCTGTAAAATATACAGTTGCAGAAGAAAATTTGAATAGAGCTATAGTCCTAGTGACTCCATTACTTTTCGAAAGTGACCCGAGTGACCATAGCTTTGATTCTACACATATTGATAGCCCCCAGGCTTACTACATGCAGTCTCCTGAACATGGTGAGTCCTACTATAGTGAAGAATCAAGTGAGCCTAGTTGGGAACCAGAGTATGCAAATGTCATGTACGCAAATCCCAACTCTAGACCTCAACCTAGGCAAGTAAGATCCCCATTCCCTAGAGGACCATGCTATAGATGTCAAGGAGATCACCTCATTTGTGATTGCCCAATGACTGCACCTACACAACCCCAATCAGTGACAATACAAGGCTTTTGCCCAGATTGTGGAAAGGAGCATCTCCTACGAGATTGCCCAAAGAATCCCAATAATATGCCAAAAATCACTCCTATTAACGTTATTGGGTTAGTTTTAGACTCAGCAGGAAGTGTCACTTCCACTGCACCAGTGCAAGTGGTCACCAGAGCTCAAGCCTTGCAGCAGAACTAAAGTTTAGGTCCCGAAAAGAATGATGAGGTTAGTGAAAGTGAGAGCACAACTAAGAAAAGGACTAGGGCCTGGAGAGATAGCCACGAGAGAATGAAAAGACAATGGGCAAAGAAGATGAGTGAGCTCGAAGAAAGCCTAAGAGAAACTAGAGCCAGGATAACTGAACTCACCTCTCAACCCCACTCTCACACTACCCCACCACCACCATTCCCCTCTCCATCCGATCCACCACCATACAACCCGCCTTATGTGACCCCACAACACCCTAGAGTAGGATCACTATTAGCAGATCCCACTCCCGAGGACCTAAATATGATGCTTAAAGCATATCAGGCCAGAATCCAAGAAGGGCCAAACATAACCGATCATCAAAAGTGTTACCCTAGAGCGGAACTAGAGCTTAAACGAACTAAAATTTGTGCTAAGATGGTGGAATTGGCTCAAACCATGTCTGAAGCCAGTTGCCTCTTTAACATCTCAATTTCAGCTAAGACGCAGTTGCACTTTGATGGACTGCTAGAAAGACTGGAGAGGCTAATTGCACAATCAGAAAAGGAAAACGCTTCTCAAAATGAGAGAAGGCCAAGCGAGAGAATAAGCACTCCCCCCCCCCCCAGGAAGCTTATGTACCTAACTCTACAGAGCCAAACTCATCTATGAATCGGTACACACCAGAGTTTTTGCGAGAGATTCAAGAAGAGAAATGGGCTAAAGAAAGTGAAGTCCCTCCCCCCATTGAACTTGTGGATGACGTGCATGACCAATTCCCACAAGATATTCCTTCCATTTATGAGGAACAGGAGAGCACCCAATCCCAAGAGATGTATGAGAGCACCCACAGTCATGGTAAGAAACGAAGACTCAGTCATACCTAGGAACACAGAGGTAGTGAAAAACACTAAAGTGCAGTGCAATCTCACTTTAGAAGATCCATAGAGCCAAACATGACACAGAGTCAGTGCATTCCATAGGATCAAGATCCTCATGGATGCATGAAGACACACACTTATGGATGTGTAAAGTAGCAGTAGAAGAAGAGAAAAGAGAAAAATCCTGAGAGGTAGGTGCGAAGGAAACCCATAGATCAGTTTAAGACCCAGCCTATGCACCTGTAGTATTTCCTAACAAAGAATTTGAACCTCATGGTTGGGCAGACATTTTAGCAACAATGGATGTAGCCATCAATGAAGAACAATGGACACCCCACTATGACAAGGATGGCTATGACATTTCAGCCTTCTCAATAGAGCCAATGATGGGAGATGCAGTTTTAGAAGAGTGCAAACCAAGCCCGGATGCATTTGAAGATGCAAGTGACTCCGATTTAGAGTCAATCATTATGGACCCGCCCTTTGCATCAGACGAAGATTACTTCTATGAAGTAGAAGCTCATCCTCAGAGACATGGAGAGCTTATAAATGATGTAAGGTTAGCCACACAAGTGACCCCTAAGGATGAAGGAAAGAAAAGAAAGAAGAGAGAAGTCACATCAGAAGAGAAAGAATCTTTGTTTGAGGTCCCTGAAAACTTAAAAAGTATGATATAGACGATAGAAGAGTCATGGTAAGGATGCAAAACATGAGGCGCAATCAGGGGAGGCCTATGATAACAAAGAAACCACCAAAAAGGTGGTTGTAGCTGTTGAAGAAGGAGAAGAAAGATGCAAGTACATAGGCCATGACCTAACAGAGGAAGAAGAGCATGAGTTAATAGTTTTGCTAAGAGAATACAGATATGTATTTGCTTGGAGTTACAAGGATTTGAAAGGTGTGGACCCTAACATATGCTCACTCACTATCCCCATGACCTCAGATGCCAAACCTTCTAAGCAAAAGCCATATACATACAATGATAATTATGATGCCAAGATAAAAGAGGAGATAGATCGACTGGTGGAAGCTGGATTCATCTATGAGATTGAGCACACCGAGTGGGTATCCCCCATCGTAGTAGTGCCCAAGAAGAATGGAAAGCTATGTGTGTGCATTAACTTGAAGAAGGTTAATGCAGCCACTATCCGAGATAACTATCCACTTCCTATCACTGAGCATCTACTAGAGAGAGTAGCAGGCAAGGAAGTGTACAACTTTCTTGATGGATTTTCGGGCTACAATCAAGTAGCCATTGCTCTAGAAGATCAACACAAGATGGCTTTTGCCACAGAGTGGGGCATATTTGCCTTTAGGGTAATGCCATTTGGTCTCACCAATGCACCCGCTACATTTCAGAGACTGATGTGTCATGTATTTAAAGAGTTCTTGAGGAAGAATTTAGAGGTCTATGTTGATGATCTTTGTGCTCATTCCAACATTAGACAAACACATATACCTGAACTCAGGCAAATCTTTGACAAATGTAGAGAGTATCAAGTCTGCCTAAACCCAGAAAAGTGTGTTTTCATGGTCAGGCAAGGCAAGATTCTAGGACACATAGTGTCAAAGAATGGCATATCCACTGATGAAGAGAAAGTGAGAGCCATAGCAGAGCTACCAAGGCCCAAGAATGTCAAGGAAGTACAAGCTTTCATGGGGCATTGTGGTTATTACCGACGCTTTATACACATGTATGCCATCATTGCAAAGCCTCTGTATGGACTTTTGACTAGCTTTGAGTGGACTGATGAGTGTGAGAACTCCTTCGATGAGCTTAAACGACGATTATGTTCAGCACCAATCTTGAACACCCCAGATTGGAATAAGCCCCTTCATGTTCATGTGGATGCATCCAATTATGCTATAGGGTGTGTGCTTGCACAACCTACTGGTGAAGGTAATATGGACCTCCCAATTGCCTATGCTAGTAGACAGTTGAACACTGCTGAACGGAACTACACTACCGCTGAACGAGAAGGATTAGGCATGGTATATGCGGTCAAAAAGTTTAGACATTACTTGCTTGCAAATAAGTTTAAATTTGTTACTGATCACCAGGCACTGTTATACTTGGTGAACAAGCCATGCAATACAGGCAGATTAGTAAGATGGTTCCTCTTACTAATGGAATACGACTTTGAGGTTGTGGTGAGGAAAGGCAAGACTCACTTGAGAGCAGACCATCTCTCTAGGCTCAAATCTGGGGACGCCCCACAAGGAGTATCAAATGACCTTCCTGATGCATGCTTACTGGTTTAATTTGGAAGTTGTACCTTAGTGGGCTAAGCCATTAGTGCCAGTCTTGACATACGGGCCTAACCACCCAGTCATAAACACTCAAGATAAGGAGGTAGTAAAAGCCCAGAAGTACCATATCATGGGAGGAAGTGTGTACAAACAGACACATCAAGGGATATTGGCTAGGTGTGTGGAAGAGGACGAGTACGCAAAATGGTTGCAATTAGCACATGTAGGTGCATTAGAGCAACACCATTCGAAGCAAAGAACTTTACAAACACTAAGGAGATTCGGAGTGCATTGGCCTACTATGGAAGTTGATGTACATAAGATGTGCCAGATTGGAGTGAACCACTAGTAACCTTCCTGAGGATGAAAACATTCCCAAAAGATATGACATTGGCCAGACAAAGAAGTCTAGAAAAAGAAGCCCGAGATTACTCACTCATTGGTGATAATCTATACAAGCATGGTAAAGATGGTTACCTTAGATTATGTGTCCATGAGAGTGAATATTTAAAGATCTTGGAAACTGCTCAGCAGGGTGTAGTAGGAGGACATTTCGGACCAGATCGGGTGATGAAGGCTATTTTGTTTGCAGGTCTTTGGTGGCCCACACTTCACATGGATGCACATACCTATGTGAAGAGGTGTGATGTCTATCAGCGAACTCAGTATCCTATATGTAAAGATGAGATGCCTTTGAAACCTATGATGCGTGGACGAGCATTCTCTAAGTGGGTAATATACTTTGTAGGTCATATTAATCCCCTAGCTAAGGGTTCCCATGCCGAATATATCATTGTGGCCACAGACTATTTGACCAAATGGGTAGAAGTAAAAGCCACAACAAAGAATGATGCTCAAACGACAGCCAAGTTCTTGTTTGAGGATGTGTTCACAAGATATGGGCTTCCAATAGAGCTAGTAAGTGATAGAGTCACCCACTTCTTGAATGAAGTTATTCAAAATCTTCTCCAAGAGTTCTTGGTAGTACACAAGAAGTCTGCTCCCTATCACCCACAAGCTAATGGGCAAGCTGAAAGCACAAATAAGATTATGTGCAATGTGTTGTGTCACCAAACTAGTGAATAATAAACGCTCTGATTCGGACAAACAGCTATACCATGCTGTTTGGGCATACCAAGTTGCCTATAAAACGGTACTCCAAGCCACACCCTTTTAGATGGTATTCGGTCAAAATGTAGTGCTACCATTGGACTTCTTGATACCAACATTGAAAGTAGCACAGGAGCATGAGTGGACAGGTCATGAACTCTCTTCGAGGCTTTTTGATCTAGAACGACTAGGTGAAACAAGACTAAGGGCTGCCGCAGGGATATATGCAGCTAAGAAACGACACAAGGCATACTTTGATGCCCATGTGAAGGATAAGGGCTTGAAAGCAAGAGACCTAGTTTTAGTCTACACCCTGAAGCAACATGCGAGAAAATTAGAGAAGATAGGCTATGGACCTATGATCATAAATAGGATCTCAACTAGTGGAGCAATACAATTAGCCACTTTCGAAGGCGATATTCTCCCTAGCTACATAAGCAGATGCAGAGTCAAGTTATATCAAGAACCCTTGACTAAGGAGATGCTAAATCGACTCAACACTGCCAAGAAACGCAAGGAAGAGGAAAAGCGAATTCGAGAAGAGGCACAAGCAGAAGCTCTGGAACGCATCCGAAGAATGAAGTTGAGGAGACAGGGTAGAGATCAGCCTCGGACAGAGGCCAATGCAACTCAAGGATTTCATATGGCTATGTGTGAGGTTTCAGGTATTAGCCCTCATAGGATAATTGATCGACGTACTTTTGTAACCCTAGAGATAGGACAAGGAAAGAGTGCAAGGACTGTAAGGGCTTTAATTGGCTCAGGTGCAACCACTAGCGCGGTTAAATTTTCTTACTGTCAACAGTTGAAATTAAGCATTAGTCCTATAGAAGCATATCTCATAGGATTGGGAGGTGTAGAAACCCCTTGCATGGGCGAGGTGGCACTTCCCCTCTTCATTCAAGATGAATTAATGACACTTAAAGTGCTTGTGTGTCAAGATGAGGACCTCACTGAGCCTCTTGTCTTGGGTCAAGACTGGATCTATGATCATGGAGTCAACCTAAACCTAAGAAGTGGACTTCTTCAGGTATGGGTAAATCAGAGTCCAATTACAGTTGAGTTAGATAATGGAGCACTCAAGGAACTAGGAAAGGCACAAACTCTTGGTCCTTCCAGGAGTACACATGAAGATGACCATGCTATTCTTGTCCAAAACTATGTGATGCAGAGGGAGGATTATCTCGACAAAGAAGTCAAGGATATGATGGAACTCCCTTCTTTTCCAAAAGCCACCGGGATGCAACAACCAAAGGCGGATCAAACGCAGAAGAAGCAGACGACTTATGCTCGAAGCCAAAAGAAAATACTGAGCAAGGTGTTTCAACCTCCAAAACAAATCTGGGTGCGGAAAGGCGAGCATCCTATGGCGGTGAAGCTACAACAACTAGCCCAACTCCCTATTAGTGATCAACAACACGATACTAATAAGAAGTCTTCCAAAAATTCTTCTGTGAAAGTGAAGTCTATCTGGGTACCCAAGAAGTCGATGAAGGTTGACCCACAATCAAGACAAATTTGGGTGCCTAAGGCTTGCTTGAGGGCTCAAATAGATACACAAAGACCACACCCTACGCAACATGGTTCACTCACTCGAACAGTTGATATCCACTCTTATACATCACGCTTGAACACATATTCACCCATGAGCACGAGTAGAATCACTTGTAAATGGGTCCCTAAAAAGCCTCATTTCCAAGCAGACACTCTCACACAACCCTCAAGACTCTCCACCAAACCAAAACCAAAAGCCATCCATTGTGTTTGGCTGCCCAAAGCTTGTAATAAACCCGCCAACCCCCACTTGTAAATTCACCTCCACCTACTAACAACATCATTCTCACACTGCATCTTTCCATTTAGCTTTTAGGACAATCCATCCACTAACCACACCCACAACCACTAAGCACTCACTGACTAACTAGCATATCACTAAAACCTCATGTTAATGTTTTAACGGGGACACGTGACCACTTGGTGTCCATTTGCAATGTTAACATTCATTTGTATATTCTCACAGAACCGGTGACCAGTCCCTTCAAGATGGCCGAGGCTGCAGGAACGAGCTCCCAGGCAGGAACCAGCCCTCAAATCGTGGACATTGAAAGTCTTCCCATTGAGGAGGAATTGAAGGAGCGCCATGTCGCATTGAGAGCATTACATGCCATACCGGTTCAGAATCCTCCACAGGGGCACACAATGCCAGTCAGCAAAAACTCACATTGGTTCAGTGATGTGGCAGGATCTCTGGGAGAAGGCACTTACCTCTAGGAGGTGTTGGGAAAGATGGATGGATGATCCAAGAGATTGAGTAGGTACTGCTAAACCTTCTTTGTACCAGCCCTCTTTTGCTTCAGACTTGATTAGTTGACTTCCTTAGCTTTCCAATGTCTTGTTACCTGCTGGATGTTTTGCTCAGTGTAACCAACACAGTAGCAATTGATAAACTTCCTTCTAGGGGTATTTAACTAGCTTAGTAAGCTAACATTTGCAAGTGGAATGATGCAAAAAGATAAACTATGCTAAGAGAAATCAATTTAGCAAGATTAGTTATACCCCCGACTTTTTAGGACTGTAGCAGAAATAGACCAGTGAGCACCTCGACGCAGATTCCTCTGAATTGGCTGAATGAAATTACTTCAAAATTTGTCAGTATGTAGATAGCTTTGAGCTCAATCCAACAAGCTTTGAATCACTGAAATTGGAGTAGTATTGAGCGAGATATGCCCTTGACACATTGACAGACTTTTGAGTAGACTAGCAGAGAACACAAAGATGAATGATGTAAATGTATCTATAAATTAACACTTGTGTACAATCCCATTGGCATGAATAGTATTGCCAAATGGTGTAGAGAGGTGTAGGCTATGGTATAGTCCTCACACACACTCAATTACAGTAGAATGAAGCTCGGGAGTGAAGTGATCTACCCGCGACTTTTTCATATCCTATTTTATAGGAAATGACTAAAAGTTTGAATTCAAATTCAAACTTTTGGCTGCCTATGATCAATCTCCTAAAGGTTTGGAGATATTCTCTCAATCAAGTGATCTACCTTTTCCACAAATCATTTAGGTAGGTGATTACAAAAAGATTCTATGTCAATTTGACTTTTACAATGAGGTAAAGTGGTAATAAACAACTAGCATATATTCCTATGGTTCTTCATGTATGTAGAGTCTTCATGATATCTTTCAAGCCAAATGTGTAGGCTTGTGATTTACTCCAACAGCTCCCCCTCAAGCCAAACATTTTGGCTTAAGTCTTCATCTTCAATCTTCAAGTATATCCTGCAATCCAATCATGGATTTGAACTTGCAAAGTTTGGTTCCATCCAAAGCTTTAGTTAGCAAATCTGCAGATTGCATGTTTGTTGAAACATAGGTTAGCTGAATATCTTTGCTTAGCAACTTCTCTCTCACATAATGATAATGAACTTCTATGTGTTTTGTCCTGGCATGATAGATAGGATTAGCTGCAAGGTGAAGAGAACTTGTATTATCTCCAAAGATAATTGGAGGTCTAGTATATAAGCCCAACTCTGTATACAGAAGTTTAATCCAAATTGCTTCTTGAGTGGCATTAGCTAGCCCTCTATACTCAGCTTCTCTAGAGGACAATGCAACAGTTGGTTGCTTCTTTGCACACCATGAAATTGGTTTGTCACCTACAAAAGAAATATATCGAGAAGTGCTTCTCCTATCATCCTTGCATCGTGCCCAATCTCCATCTGAATAAACTTTTATATCAATATCTGAAGTGTAAGGAAAGTACAAACCATGGTTCTGTGTACCCTTAAGATACTTAACGATTCTCTTGGTAGCCTCTAAGTGAGGTATCCTTGGCTTGTGCATAAATTTACTTAGCACACTAACTCCATATGCAATATCAATTCTAGTTAAGGTAGCATAGTTTAAGCTACCCACCATACTTTGATAACCTGTAATGTCTTGGACTTCATCACCTTCATGGGCACTTAGCTTTAGGTTCACCTCCATTGGAGTGCTTGCTGCTTTAGCATCCTGCAAGTGAAACTTGTTCAACATGTCCTCTACATACTTTTTTTGAGTAATGTATATCCCTGAATTAGTGCAAACTAATTCAAGTCCCAAAAAATACTTCAATAATCCAAGATCATTGATCTTGAACTCCTTCATCATCTGGCTTTTGATATTTGTGATTCCACTGACATCATTACCTGTAATGATGATGTCATCAACATAAACAGAGATATATATTACCTCTGAATTACTTCTCTTAATAAATAGAGAAGTATCTGCCTTGCTCATAACAAATCCTTGGTCTTGGAGGTATGTAGTTAGCCTGTAATTCCATGCCCTAGGTGCCTGCTTCAATCCATATAAAGCCTTCTTTAATTTACAAACATAAGTTACCTTCTTAGGGTCTTCATAGCCAAGAGGTTGTAACCTATAAACCTCTTCTAAAATCCATCCATTCAAGAAAGCATTCTTGCATCCAATTGGTACATGTTCCATTTTTTTGATGCAGCCACACTTACCAACACTCCGATTGTTGGCATCTTGGCCACAGGAGAAAATGTTTCTTCATAATCAATGCCTTGGGTTTGTGTAAAACCCTTGGCTACTAATCTGGCCTTGTACCTGTTAATGATGGTCTCTTACCATGCCATGCTTCATAAGGTGTCATACCATAAAGTGACTTAGATGGTAACCTGTTTATGAGGTAAGTGGCAGTAGAAACACTCTCTACCCATAGATAGTTAGGTAATTTCTTTTCATTAAGCATAGATCTAGTTGTCTCAACAATTAACCTATTTCTTCTTTCAGCTTCCCCATTCTGCTCAGGAGAATACCTTGTGGTTATTTCCCTTTTGATGCCTCTGTCTTGCAAGAAGTTCTCAAATTCATTAGAGAAGTATTCACCTCCTCCATCTGACCTTAGCCTCTTCGAATTTCTTCCTGTCTGATTTTCAACTAATGCAAGATATTTCTTAAAACAATTAAATACCTCATCCTTGTGCTTCATAAAGTATAATACAGTCCATCTGCTATAATCATCAATAAAAGACACATAGTACCTTGAACCTGAGACTGAGGGGTCTTTGCTAGGTCCCCAAACATCTATGTGTACCAGCTCTAGGTAGTCTTCATGCATATATCCTTTCCTTGAGAAGGGTAACCTGTGAGACTTACCAAATTGATAAGCACCACACTTGTAAATCATATGTTGCTTGGATACATTAGGTATCCCAAGCACACATTGGTCCCTGCACATTTGCTTCAAGGTTCTTTCTCCTATATGCCGTAATCTTTTGTGCCAAATCTCAAGCTATGAAAGTGTTTGATCCTTATAACTCTATAGTGCAATATTCTTTGTGTCTTCTAACTCAAAAGTGAAAAGTCTACCTGATTTTTCTCCTTTAGCTATCCTTTTGAATCCATGTCTTGGGTCCTCCACAAATGCTCCATATTGATTGAACCTGACCTGCAACCCTTTCTCCACAATCTGACCAACACTCATTAAGTTCTTTGTAATTGTTGGTACATAAAGTACCCTGCTCAACAAATTCTGATTACCATCACAAGTCTTCACATTTCCAACCTTGACTACAGAATGCTTTGTATAATCACCTGTTTGGACTTGGTGTTTAGCTTTTGGTTCCTCAATATCAGAGAGTAGTGCCACATTACCAGCCACATGATTTGAACACCCTTAATCAATGTAAAATAAGTGATCATCATTTGTACCTGTCTTTGAAGTCATGTTCATGATCAGAAGAGAGTCATCCTGCTCTTCTGTGTAGTTGTTGTAGTCCCTTCTAGTTTTGAATCCTCCTTGGTAGTTGCCATTGTAATTGTTGTTGTAGTTGTTGTTGTAATTGTTGTTGTGGCCTTGGTGATGGTTGAACCTTCCTCTAGACTATGAGTATCCACCTCTTTGGTAGCCTCTTCCTCTCTGATTTTTATAATTCCTGAAACACTCATCTGTGGTATGATTTGATAATCCACAAATGTTACATGGTGATGAATTATAGGGTCTCCCCCTACCATGCTTACCTCCTCTACCCCTACCTCTTCAAGATCTACCTCTTCCTGCATAATTTGCTTGGGAGGTAGAGCCTTCATCTTCCATCTTCTTACTTTTGCCTTTATCCTTAGACTTCTTATCAGTGTGTAGGGCAGAAGAGTTGTTACCTTTGGATGTATCTCCACTCTTGGTGAGCTTTGCTTCATGTGTAAATAGTTGACCCATGAGAGTTATAAGATCTGGAGTGTGCATGTCCATGTAGAGATCCATTGCAGTGGTGAAGCTTTCCCACTTGTCATCAGCCTTGATTCCATTGATTACCTGCCTCACAATCTGTTCTTCTTCAATTTCTTCTCCTATACTTGCTAACTGATCTACAACATCTTTGATCTTGGTCACAAATTCTGAAACAGCCTGCTTAGGTTGCTTCCTTAGTGTTGTAAATTCAATCCACAACTGATTTTTCCTAGCCCTTGTATTGGAGGAAAAATATGATGACAAGGTTTCCCAAGTCTCTTGGGAAGTTTTACAATTTCTGATATGAGGTAAAGGAAATTCAGTTATAGATTTGAGTAAGTAAGACCTTGCCAATACATCCTTTGCACACCATGTGTTGATCTTTTCTTGTTCTTCCTTGGTTGGCAATCCTCTTGCTTTGAATGAGGGCAATTCCTCATCTCCTGAGATGTATCCATAGAGACTCCTTCCTTGTAAGTAGGTCTTCATCCTTAGAGGCCAAGCTTGATAATTGTTCCTGTCCAATTTGTCAATAATGAAGGAAAACCATCTCCCATTTTACCTTATTTGCTCTGATACCACTGTTGGGAAAGATGGATGGATGATCCAAGAGATTGAGTAAGTACTGCTAAACCTGCTTTGTACCAGGCCTCTTTTGCTTCATACTTGATTATTTGACTTCCTTAGCTTTCCAATGACACCAAAAAATGGTCTATGTCCTTTGGAAATGATGTGTGTAATGATTGATTTAAAACAGATAACTTTGAAAGTCACAAACTCAAGAAAACCTTCTATTTTGGTCTTGACACCTGCTAGATGTTTTGCTCAGTGTGACCAGCACAGTAGTGATTGATAAAATTCCTTCTAGGGGTATTTAATTATCTTAGTAAGCTACCATTTTCAAGTAGAATGATGCAAAAAGATAAACTATGCTAAGAGAAATCAATTTAGCAAGATTAGCTATACCCCCGACTTTTTAGGACTGTAGCAGAAATAGACCAGTGAGCACCTCGACGCAGATTTCTCTAAATTGGCGGAATGAAATCACTTCAAACTTTGTTAGTATGTAGATGACTTTGAGCTGAATCCAATCAGCTTTTGATCACTGAAATTGAAGTAGTATTGACCGAGATATGCCCTTGACAAGTTGACAGACTTTTGAGTAGACTAGCAGAGAACGAGAGATGAATGATGTTAATGTATCTATAAATTAACACTTGTGTACAATCCAATTGGCATGAATAGTATTGCCAAATGGTGTAGAGAGGTGTATGCTATGGTATAGTCCTCACACACACTTAATTACAGTAGAATGAAGCTCCGGAGTGAAGTGATCTACCCGCGACTTTTTCATATCCATTTTTATAGGAAATGACTATAAGTTTGAATTCAAATTCAAAATTTTGGCTCCCTATGATCAAGCTCCTAAAGGTTTGGACATATTCTCTTAATCAAGTGATCTACCTTTTCCACGAATCATTTAGGTAGGTGATTACAAAAAGATTCTATGTCAATTTGACTTTTACAATGAGTATAGTGGTAATAAACCACTAGCATATGTTCCTATGGTTCTTCATGTATGTAGAGTCTTCGTGATATCTTTCAAGCCAAATGTGTAGGCTTGTGATTTACTCCAACAGGAGACAGAGATAGAGTTCAACTGGCACTGGGGCAGGTATCACTTCTTCACTAGGGAATTTGAGAGACTTCAAAATAATGAAGGGCTGAAACCGATATGGAAGAAGGCAGGACTATACGATTACCTCAAAGCCCAATTGCCAAAGCCCGACTTTCTAAGATGATCGTATTTGATTAGCACCCTCACTCCGAGCAAAGAGAAAAAGGGATACAGCACCTTTGTACTCCCATCTCTCACAAGGGGCAATGAGCTGAAGCGGTTCAAATTGACGAACAACTTGGTAAGGGAAGCTCTCGACATGAAAGGCATGAACATTCCCACCGAGAAAGAGACTATGGTCCCTGACAACATGAAGAACAGGAATCTGACAAAACTAAAGGATATGGTGGCAATGACACCAACTATTGCTATTCATCTTCGGATGTGCATGCAGCAGTTCACATTCCCCACTCAAGAGAGGTTCACAATGCCACCCAAGAAGATATGGTTCAGTCTATATTTAGCAGACTCCTTGGACTTGACAATCAACATGCCTCACTGGATTATTGACCAAATCCACTTGGCTCATCAATGGTGGTATAAGAAGCAAAAGTCAGTACTGTATGGATGTTGTGCTCTCACAAGGATTGTTTACAAATGTTTGGCATATGATGTGCCAGTTCAAAGGGCACTTATTAGGACCTGGGTGCAAGAATTCCAACGTAGACTATCCACCTTAAGGCCTCCATCCAAGAAAATGAGAGGCGCAGTTCAGATGCCCTATGCACAAGCCCGTGGTGCGACACTGACACTAGAGACAACTCCACGGCTTCCAAGGCGTGTGCAACCCTTCACTATCAGATTACCAAGACATAGCACAGATGGACCGAATCTGGTGTTTCCACCTATACCAACCGACTTAGAGTTTCCTCGTGGCTTTACATTGGAAGATCTAACTGATGAAGAGGTAGCTAGAATAATCAATGCTACAAATTTAGAAGTGGAGGAAGAGAAGGCAAGTGGGCAGCAGACAGTCACAGACCAACCCCATAGAGTCCAACCCGAAGTAGTCAAAGTGGATGATGATGAAGAAGAGGAGCAAGAGGAGGAACGAGAAGCACTATCAGATGAAGAAGAGCAGGAATATGAATAAGAAGTTGTACAGGAACTTGATGGTGCTCCGGCTTATACGAAGCAATTGAAAAAGCTGTATGATACCATCAACCGAGTTCAAGAACAACACAAACTGTCCCTAGCAGTAGGAAAAGCCCTCATGAACCAAATCCTTGAGGAGGAAGGTGTGGATGAGCAATACCAAGCAACCCTTGACATGATAGCTGATGTGTTGGGGGTACCGGAGATGGTGCATACCGCTCTCGCATATTCATGCAGATCGAAACGACGATATGGCAGACGTCCCCCTCGACCAGGAAAACAAATGAATGTATTAGTATCAGAACCACAGGGCACCACATCCACTACCACAGGCACAACTGATACCATTCATGACACTGAGGAAGCCCATACCTCCAGTGCACCCCCGTCACCCCCCTTACCCCCTCTCCCTCCAACTCCACCACCTTCACCTCCCACTACCAGTGTAACCACTATTGTCACTGCCTCAGGGTCTACTTCCCATACCGAAGCATAGACCGTTAGTCAAACTACAGAACCTGCACAACCTATCACCACCCCTCTTGTATACACTACCACTGACACTGTAATTCTAACTATGGCCACAAAAAACCCCGTTACCCCAATCACACTTCCTGGCGGTTCATATTCACAACTACACACACCACTTTACACCTTCACCACCATCACCGCACCCTCAGTTCCCATGTTCACAATCACTCTCACGACTGCATCCACTTTTGATTTCATGGACATATCACCCACCTCCGCACCTCTCCCTCCCCCCATACATCCACAATCTCCCGTTCCCCCACCACCAACTTCACCCTTTTCAAGCACAGCATACACGCTCCCATTCCCTTTTCCCTTCCCTTCTACATTCAACACCTTTCCTGCATCCACCCCTGTTAGTAATGTATTTAATAATATGTACCAATGTATGTCTCAACTACAACAGCATTACCAGCACCTTGATAACCAGCATACGAGCCTCTTCAGAAACCATGAAACTCTCCAAGCAAGATTCATTGATTTAGAGAAGGAGAAGCGGCTATTACAACAGCAGTATACTACACTGCAAGCACAACATGATCAATTAGTTGCCAATCCACCCTAGTCAGATACTGAAGAAAAACAACAACTTGATGATATGTTACATGCCCAGATAACGGAAAATCTCAAGCTTCGACGCAACCTCGCCTTATTACGGAAGCACATGTCCGCAACGCTTGAAGAAAACAAACGACTACAGAAACAGAACGAGGAAAACCTGGAAGCAGCAATGGAGGGTTCACTGCACGAAATCGACCCAGAGAATTTCAAGGCCATCCCCTCAGAGAATATGCAAATTGTGTTGGAAACCCATGCCGACCTCTTGGAAGCCCACGCAGCATTAGAAAGAGAAAGAGATGACCTACTAAAGCAACTGGCAACTCAGCAGGAGTCACCAAGCAAAGCCACAACCGCAGCCGACACATCTAAAGAAGTCGTGGAACTCAGAGCAAAACTAGAAGAACTACGATATAAAGTTCTACAATACGAGCATCAACCCTCTCCCCTGGTGGAACCAGAACCTAAAGACTTAGTGCCAATTGAAGTGGAAGAGACTTTTGAAGACCCATATGTTCCCATGCCACCACCCGGAGGTAAGCAAACAGAAGAAGGAATGGACACGATTGAAATCGAAGCTCCTGAATGGATGCAGAGGTTAGAGAAGGTTGCTACAACCCATGACTAGAGAGTTGCAGTACAGATAGCGTCTATGTCTTGATTGGAAGAAGTTTAAACTATGTGTACTTAGCACCCCCTCATGACCAACCCACGGTCAATTACATGATTTCAACCATTCGACACTGGGCAGTCCGATTCAAGAATATACCTGATGTCATGGCCCAGATGTGCCTCAAAATTTTTGAGCTCATGCTAGTTACATTCAGGACATTTAAGAATATCAAGGAACCTCATCTTTTGGTTCTCGGATTTAATGAAGGGAATCAGGACCTTGTCTATGATATGAGCACCACACCATCCATTAACGTCGTATATGTGTGGCATGCTCGTATCAAGTATCTACCTACCTGCTTCAAACAGACGTTTGAAGAAATTTTTATCACAGGGTCCTAGGAATATCATTCAGAGATATTCATTCCCAGACCATCTCATCTATTATAGTTATTTGCGGTGGAACAAGCTCTACATTCAGAAAAGCTACGTATGCCACATCCAGAAGTTCCAGGGCTGGTAGACTGGGATGCCCTACTCACTAATTTGGCCAAAGGGTTGAGAATAGCAGAACATCATTTAGCCACAGACGTTGTGGAGTACTACATCGAACGACCCACTCAACAAGGTTCTGTCAGAGACGACAGATGCGAGAGAGGGGGGGGGGGTGTTGGCAGCAGTCAAGGAACTGAAGGACTCAGAAGACAAGGAAGCCAACGAAGGGAGTCGGAGCAAAGAGAAGGCACAAGAAGACAGATTAGTCAACGAAGATCTGGCAAGTAGGCCATTAAAATTATCCAATCAACAACTTCATAACAGTGATTTTTATCACTCACAATCATTTTAGATACCATTTCATATTTTTGTAGCTCCATTTTGTGCAAGCCAAGGAGTCCTTGAGCTTGAGGAGCATTAGAAGTAGCTACCTACCAATTTTCATGATTTTTAGACTCCATTTGAGCCTCCAAATAGGCCCTAGAACCTAATTTTTAACTAGGCCGGACACTAGATCTAGACAGGGCCAAAAGCTAGTCAAAAACTATAAATAGAGCTAGAGAGCTCATTTTTGAGGTTAGCTTGTAATAGAATTGAACTTGTATGAGCATTTTGGAAGTAATCTAAAAGAACTCCATTATCTCTCTCTTTGTTCTTGCCGTGTGTACGCGTGTGTGTGTGTGTATGTGTGCATGTTTGTGTGCTTCTCACTCACGCACTTGTGCCTTCACTTGCTCGAGGTCATCATACCATCCTCACGTCTTCCCGGATTAACATTAAAGGAGGTGCTACTCATCACTAAGCGACAGGCATACTTGAGATGAAGTCTTTATTGTGACTCATATGATTCTTGCATCCACTACCAATGTACCACATGATTGACCCTTTTATTTTGTAATCACTAATCTAAATCATGACTAACATGCTTTCATTCTCATTAAAAATAGAAACATAGTTTTCTTCTCCTTATATGATGAGTTTCTTTTCATATTTTGATAGTGATCCCTTTCATAGTGACCATGCTTGCCACATATGTACCTTCCTAATTCTACTTGATACTTTCTTGTTACTTTTGATAAAATGAACTTGCTCCCATGATCTTCATCAGATCTCGATTTGATCCTCTTCCTTGCCTTGCTCTACTTTTGCCTTGATTTCTTTCTTTACCTCTTCCTTTACCTCCATTAAATGCTAGGCATCATTTCCCTTTAAGTTTGAGACTCCAATGTCCATCTCTTTACTAATCATTCAGACTAAGGATGATTATCTCCCTAATATACGAAAGTAATAATATCCTTCCACTTCTCATCATGCCTAAGTCCATTTAATGTATGTCGAACTATGTCATCAAGATCTGTGTGACTACATCTGGATCCCAATTCATCACTTACTTGCTTGATATTTAGAGTGTAATCATTGATGTTGCTAATAAGTCTCTTCTTTACTTTAATGCATTAATTTTTCAATTGAATTCTTTTTAGATTTGGTTGAAGTAGAGTATAATATCTCTAGATATTCCCACACATGTGTAGGTTTTAAATATGTCCTATCTTTGAAAAGGTAATATGTTGATATAACATAACAATAGCATTCCATTCTCTATAGATCCTTAATAGATAAGGAGTAGCATGATCCCCCAATGTAGGCATGTCATCCATTCCACTAATCAGATCCAAAAAAACAACTTGCCTATGAGGAGCTAAACATTTGAAACCTCCATGGCTGATAGTTTTTTTTCATCTAGCTCTTTAATGTACGTTCTATATTTTAACATGGTGTATTTTAATGTACTATTCTCTAAGGCTTATTTTTCAAGAAGATTTATGACTATTAAAAATTTTATCTCTCTACTTCAGAAGTACCAAATAGACGTTGTAGATGCCTTTCATCTTCACATGCATGGTTTTCTTGAGTTGTATGTATGTACTTGAACTTGAATGATAAACTCGTGTTTTTCTAATGCCTTCAATTGCTCCTTCTAGACGTCGTTAAGTATCTTTCTATGTAGAAGTTACAACAATACCATTGATAGGAGAATAAACATGTCTCTTGAAGCATGAATGGCATCACATATATAGTGCTCCCTCAAATCCATGATTCTTTGATATCCTATGGAACAAACCAAAGACATTTTCATGATTTAAACTAGACTATGGGACCCTCCAAGAGGAAGTCTTCTGAGTATTAATATGTGCTTCGAAATTGAGAAGTAATGTCTCCAAATATGCTACTCAATACCTCCACTAGATAGGCATAAAGAGATCATTGTTCACTCGAGACTTGCTTTCTCTAGGAGTGTGAAGTGTGTTGATTTCCAGTTCAAGCAACCTTTATAGGAATATACTTGATTTTTAACAACAAAAAGATTAGAAGAAATGTAAACCATTGTAAAGGGAAGTCTTTTGAACCTAGAGAGCTAAGGAGCTCAATCATAGACAAAATAGAGTGTGAGCTATGGCTGCTCAAAAGATGCAAAATGTTCAAGAAAGTAGATGGATAGCTTAGCAAGGGGCCTATTCAAAATCCTAAGCTAGAGATTATGGGTAATTACACTTAAGTTTGATAGGTGATTAAGTGAGATTAATGAGGGGGAATCAAAATTCAGGCTTGAATGAAGGAATACTTTTGTATGGCTCCTTGCTTTTTAATGCTCCAACTATCATCAGTTTAGATGGTTCAAATGAAATTAAGGTAAGTGCCTGATTTTCAACAAATAGCACCACGAAATGAGAGGAATTGAGTGTTAATCCTAGATAAGAGAACCGAGATCTCTTTGACCATAGCTTATAAACTTTATGTTTGTTCTTCATAAAGGAAGAATGTAAGCTCCCCACATAGAAATTCTCAATTCTTGTTCTCTTCGTCAATAGAAACTAGCCATCTAAATACACTTATTGAAAATGATTCTTAGATTGAAGTCAAATAGTGTTCAACCTTATTGCCACAAAAACTCTTGCTAGGTTTTTTTTTTTGAGTTTAGTGATCTTCTTTTCCAATTCGAGTATGTGTTGTGAATCATCACTAGATTAAGATTCTTGTTGATTTGAAGGTTAAAACTATAAGATAGTGTGGCCTAGTATGGAGGCCATCGTCAAAAATCCATTTCGAAGAGAGGGAAGCTATCTAGAAGAAGTCATTCAAGACAAAGAATGAGTTGATAAAAGTAGTCTACTAGAGAGAAACAATTGAAAAATATTACTCAAGAGGGAGAGGATGCTCCCCCAAGAGAGAGAATATCATTAGGGGGATTTACCTAAGAGAGAGAAAGCAACCACCAAAGATAGAAAAGGCAATCAGCCATTAGAGAGAAAGGTTGTCATAGACATGAGAGAAAATAGTTATCTAGCTAAGAAGAAGTAGCCCACAAAGTCACTTAAAAGGTTTGTGGAGAATGCAGTTTGCACTTCACTCTAGAGGACATCTAGAGACCTGGATTGGAATACAAACAATGTATTAGTAACGTAACAATTTTCGAATTACAATTGATGCTTAGACATACATCAATCCTCAAAAAGACAATGAATGTTAAGAAAAATTTACAAAGAACACATGAAAGGAGGATAATAGAGCTCAAAGATATAATTAAACAATACAAGTAGTGACATCTATAGCGATGGATGATAGAACACAATTGCACCCCTTTGTGACTGTATGCTCTATCATGTAGAGCTTTCGGCACATACCATCACTTACATGAGGCACTTGGTGGTTCTCCTATCAAGGTTAAAGCCACATTAAAAAAGTGTCACTTATGCCATGTGGTTGGATATGTGATTCGACAAATCTTCGCGTAAAGCATCACATATGCGATAGCATCACTTAAGCTACACCTTTTGATGCATGTCTTGCAAGATTATGACCACCACGTGCTAGAGAGATGACTCTCCTCCCAACCTTATGCCTGTATATATAGCTTTCTCCTAGGGACTGCCTTCTTAGGTAGGTTGATACTAATCATCCATGTGGGAGCCATGTAACTGCATGTTCCCCAAGTGTCCCATGTTAACTCGAGTTAACTCAAGTGGATGATTCTAGAAGACTCTAGATCTCTTTCGGCAAAATACGCTTCCCATGTACCCCATGGGGATTGAACCCAAGACCTCCTCGTTCACACCGAGGAGGCATAACCACTAAGCTAAATGGATCACTTGTTCACAAGAGCAAATGAGCTCCTAGTAAGTCTAGACTCGACATCTTTGGTCATACACACGAGCGACCATCGACGGCCGATTTCAGATCTATCTAAACCAATCAAACCCTTAGATCATAGACTTACTTTATTACATTCTTTCGCCCTTCGAAAACATTTTCATCCTCAAAAATAGAACTATATACATATTGTAGGCAACCCTCGAGCCTCATGTTCTAAAACTAGAAGAATATGGTCATGTTCTAGAATTGGAAGAACATGTCTCATCTTTGTGGTGGCATCCCTGCCCAAATGATTCAAAACACTATCTCGCTTTGCACTTTCATAAACTCGTCAAAGTTCAAAGTAGTGAATGAATAATAACGGTGGATCTAAAAACATCCCTAGCTAGTTCATAGTTTTTTACTAGGTGCGCTCTGTGCACAAACATGGGAACAAGATGGATTCAAATTACTAGTCCATTTCTAGGCATGACTGGTGCATGGACTTAGCAATGAAGATGAGATTTTATAGGGTTCGATCAGTTTAGACAGATCTGTAATCGGACACCGTTTGCTCGCTCGTGTGTATGACCAAAGATCATACATTTACTTTATTACATGTCTCTGATGTGATGCTACATCAATGCTTGTGTGACATATCTAATGAGTGCAAAATTAAAATTTCATAAAATAAATCTAGCATTGCCTAATGAATCTTTATTTTTCATAATTACAAAAAGGACATCCTTTATGGATCCTCATTCTACATGTGTCGTATCAAAGCATGAACCAATGTTCATATTTGTGTTGCACTTACTAGCTCTCTCTCTCATTGTCTCTCTTCGTATCGGTTTCCCTCTTTCTCTCTAGTTGTCTCTTTCTCTCGCTCTCCTCTCTCTCTCTCTCTATTTTGTAGGTTATTGAAGAAGTTCACTAATCATAATGTAAGGCTTATTATTGTACGTGTACATTTCATTGTTTTTATACCATTTAAAATGTTTTCTTTTCATGAATTAACATACTCCCACATGCATGCACATTCACATACACATACACACATACACACACATACACACAGATACAAAGATACTTATACACGAGTCAATGTCCTCAAATATAATTCATTGGCTTGTTTCTTGATTCTGGAGATGCTTCCAAGAGCACAACTCTTTGCTCCAAAGCTTTCTAGATTTTTTGAGGGTCCATGACTCAACCCCTTTAATGCTTTAGATAGGGAACTAGAATTAATCATTTTGTCTAATACCGGTCAACCATTTCCAATCCTCATTGATCTTGACATATCATTTGATCTTGTTCCAACTCTTACATAGAGAGGAAATTAAGCTCAAGCCTCTAGGAGTCACCGGATAGGGGTCGCAAAAGAGTGACAAGAACAAGTCCATTCCACCTTTCTAAAACTATTACTGCTCAACATGCTTTATTTAACCATTTGGCTAACAGCTTATTGCCCATTCCTTCAATGTCAATGATTTCCAAATAAACTTCTTTTTGGTTTAAGCTAGTAAAATATTTAATTCTAGGCACATTCCTTGTGTTAGGGTCTCCCAGTCACAAAAAGTTTTCTGCAAATGCTTTCAAATTTGACAACCTCTTTATCCTTCTGTCTTGTGGCATAGAAAGTAAATAATCCAAGAAAGAAGGAAATTGTTAACCACCATAGATCACACCACCAGGTTGCTTTGCATAACTTTCCAATAGGCTAGGCTAACATGTTGGTGATTTTAGAAAGAGCCTAGCTCCATCGCTGACCTATTGTAATGTCGAGCCCCATCTAAATACCTAATACGTAGATGATTTGACCTCTAGGAATCAATTGATAGCCATGGTCACTCAAATTTTGAGATGGATGCCCAATTGTAGCCTTGAAAGTAGTTTAAGTGTGGATTTAGGTTCATATAGTTCACTACAATAAAATAAAATAGTTTAATAAACAGTCTAAACTTTTAAAAATATTTAAAACATAACTGATATGAGCGTCTCTCTCTCTCTTTCTTTCTATCTCTGTCTCTTTGTCTCTCTCTATCTCTCTCTCTCTCTCTCTTTCTCTCTCTCTCTCTCTCTCTCTCTCTCTCTCTCTCTCTCTCTCTATATATATATATATATATATATATATATATATATATATATATATATATATATATATATATATATATATATATATATATATATATATATATATATATATATATATATATAAGTGTGTGTGTGCATGTGTGTGTATGAATGTACATAGTACATGGACTATAAATAATATCCATTTTCTAAAGAATCATCTCCATGATCATAATCCACATGATCATGATCATCCGCATGATTTTATGTATCTAAAGATGCATGGGTAGAGGGTTTAGTACTGTCTAAGAATCAATATTGTCCCTCCTTGTTTGTGTTTCCACCTCATCCATGTTAGCTTCCCCATAATACTTTTATATTACTTATAATAAACACGATTGAATAAAACAAATAGAAAACATATTCAAAGTAAAATAAACTACATCAAGTTTAATAATGCTCACAAAATCATTTGGATTCTCACTAACATGCTCACTTAGACAAGGATATCCAAAATATGTAACATATTTTATCTCCTCTTTCATAGGATAAGGACAATATTTCTTGGGTTGCATTGAAACAAATAAAAATGGTAAATTATTAATGTTTTGAATAAGTTTAAAAATATAATATCAATACTACATATACCCATAAACATAGCAACAAAATTATCATACCCCTTCTGACCTAAGCACAACATATGATATGCCTCAATTTTTTTCTCTAGCATCTTGTCTATTTTTAATAAAACAAAAGTAATATTAAACGTAAAATAATTATCAAAAGTAATATTAAACGTAAAAATCAATTTGGAGGTGTTTAGAGCTGAGAATGAGGAACAAATTGCATACTTGATTGAGAGATCCTCTCTTTCCTATCTAATTTAACTCCTTAGCCCACTCAAGAGCCATTCTCTAACTCTATATAAAGAGAAGACCAGACCATCACTTCCTTGAGCTCCTCTACTCATACGGGTGTCCTTTCTAGTCCTCTTCTCCATCACAAGATTCATGCTACTCTTCATATTGTGTATTTGAAGTGCTATCTATACTCCTACACTCAATGGAGTGATAGTAGCACACTATATGTATCTTTCTTAGTTCAATCTATATCTTCATCATCTCTTTGTTTCTCTCTCAATGTTCATTGAGGGAGTACTTTGAGCTTGTGTGTATCTTGAGTGATGTGTACAAAAAGTGTTTGAATGTGCGTGTAGTGATGTAATACACTTATATATTAGGTCCATGCATATACCTACATGTGTGCATTGATTGCACATACTTGAGCTTACATTTAAACCTATCTTATGATGCTTAGAGTTGTGAAAAGTACTTCATCTTGAAGTATCTTGGAGGTTTGCATACTCATGAGAAGTTATTTGAATACACTCATTATATATGATTAAGATTTGAAAAGGTTTATTGACTTGTAAGAAGGTTTTTCTATGAATTTCGTACGAACTACAAAGTTTTAGAGGGATGATTTGGGAAAGACTTTTGTAATGGTCACAAAGATCAAGACTGAAATCTAGTTCTTTTTTTACAACGTCCCATATATTTACTTTTAGTTCCAAGTGAAGTTTCTAAATTATCATGTTTCATGTTAATCTCACGAGTGCGCAAAGTAGACATCCCATATATTTACTTTTAGTTCGAAGTGAAGTTTCTCAATTATCATGTTCCATGTTAATTTTATGAGTATGCAAAGTAGAGGTATTGACCATTGTTTCCAAGGCTCCCACTTAGAGAATAGTAATTTGGAGAGGCTCTCAAATTTCATGTCGAGATTCAAATTGGATGTATTTCATTGGACCATCTAGTGTATTGAATTTGGTTCCATTTACAAGTTAAATCATTCAATTCTCAGTTTTTGTGTGAATTTTATGAGTGTTCAAAATAGGGATACTCAGCATGGTTCCCAGGGCTAGGTGTTGGAATAAAGTTATAGAAGGGTAACTCACAGAGGATCTAAGATCTTTTTAGAGCTCGAAATTGGATGAAATTTGTTGTACCTTAAAGCTCATTAGATTTCCTTTCATTTTCAAGTTGAATAATTGAGTTATCACTTTTTAAGTGAATTTTATGAGTGTGCAAAGTAAGAGTACTGAGCATTGTTTGAAGGTGTTAGAATAAAATTCCAGAAGGGTGATTTGTAGAGGCTCTCAAATTTGTTGTAATGCTCCAAATTGAATGAAGTTTGATGCACCTTACCGAAAAATATGATTTCCTTCTATTTGAAATTTGAATCATACAATTAAAATTTTGGCTCTCGATTTTATGATTGTTCCAAGTTAGGGGTATTTGAATTTTTTGAAAAAAATTGATTGTGCTTAAATTTAAAGTAAGAAACATAAGAAAAAGATTTCTCTTCATCTAGAGATGCAAATCGAATGTTTTCACTTGGTCTAGGATGTGTGGACTATAGAGATGATGTTTCATTGATATGTATTATATTTTATGCTTATGTGATATATATGAATGTACGCTAAATATGACCCTCTATGAAGATTTGATTTGCAAGTTTTTTGAGGAGAATATTGTATGAAATATGTGGATTTGAGGATGTATGCAAACCTCGTTGATGGTAATCATAAACTGGGGTCAAAATACATAAATCAGGATCTTTGTGAGGTTTTTGCTCACATATGCTAGTGGATCAATACACCATGATCTCCCCGCTTTTGTTCCATCAGTGGTATCAAATCTTGATACACGCTTTGAGGTCCCAAACAAGTCACTAGAGTTGCAAGAAGAGTACTTGAAAACTAAATGAGATGTTTGGTATTAGCATTTAAGATTTGAGGCTCGAACTCGTATGCTTCTAAGGAGTGGTTTGCTACAAGGGTGAGTTGTTTTCAAGAAGAATTGTGGTGTGTTTTTTATGACATAGATAGGAATAAAGGCATTAGAAAAAGCCTTGGAAAGGCTGAAGATAATCCAAGAAGTGTTGAAGCTCAAAACAAAGACTCAAGGACAAGTGAAGCTACTGGTCATTGCATTGGAATCCCCCAAAGGTGAAAGTGATTGCTTTCAATAATTTGAAAGAGCACTATTTAGTGCATATGCATTTGCTAGTCACTTTGTATCTAACAATGGAAGATATACGTATTTGAAAGGTCACGATGTTTTACATTTCCTAATGTGTGGAAGAAGGAAGTAAGAGATAGAGTTAAGTAGATATGACCTTGCTTCATCCTTGCTTAAGGCAAGTTATGAGCCTGAATGCAGAGAAGATATCCCCTTTTCGGATATACCTCAAGGATGGACCAGAGAACAAATTGCAGAATATAAGCTAAAATCCACTCCTCCATACAATGCAGATGATTTCTCAAGAGAGACTAGTCCTGAAACACTGGTTCAAGAAGTAAATCTAGGGGATGAAGAGAACCCTCAAGTAGTCCACTTGGCCTCTTGGCTATGGCATTATCCCCCTTTACTACAGAAGGTTACTTCTTTACTTTTTGCTTACAAAAATGTCTTCGCATGGTCCTACAAAGATCTAATAGGGATACCAGAGGAGCTTGGGTTACATCGAATACCGTTAGTTGAGGGAGCCACACCTGCAAGAAGTAGGCCGTATCGGCTCAATCCAAAGTATGCAGAGGCGATAAAGTTGGAAATCACAAAACTAGAAGAAGCAGGTATAATTGTTCCAATAGAACATTTCAGGTGGCTTTCTTCTATGGTTATTGTACCCAAGAAAAATAGTGGAAAAATAAGAGTCTGCGTTGATTTTCGTGGCTTGAATAAAGTGACTCTTCAAGATGGATTTCCTCAGCCCTTCAGAGAGCAAGTACTTGAGGTAGTAGCTGGTCGCACTTTGTATAGATTCCTGGATGGTTTTAGTGGCTACAATCAGATAGTGATTCATCCTGAGGATAGGGACAAAACATCCTTTGTTACTCCATGGGGCACTTATGTCTATACCCGCATGGCTTTTGGTTTTGAAGAATGCACCAACTTCATTTAATCGAACAATGTATCTAATATTGGGCAAATGGTTGACAACCTTTCTACGCATTTTCATGGATGACTTTTCAGTATTTTTAGGAACAAATAGAAGAGTAGCAGTTCAAGATTTCCATGACCATTTGGAAAATCTAAAGGAAATCTTTGAGCAATGTCTCAGAACAGGTTTGAAGTTAAATCCTGCTTAATGTCACTTTTTGGTTACTAAGGGCACTCTTCTTGGTCACATAGTATCTCCAGAAGGGATAACAAAGGTTACTGCTATTCTTTCCATGCCTATTCCAAAAAACCCAAAGGAAGTACAAAGCTTTTTGGGCCATGCAGGATACCATAGAAGATTTATACGAATGTATTCAAAAATATCTAAGCCCTTATCAAGGCTTACAAGTATCAAGGTCCCTTTCTCATGGAGTGTTGAAGCTGAGAAAGCATTTTGTGAACTAAAATTGAGGTTATGTACGGCTCCACTTTTAAGTGTTCCTAAGTGATCATGGGAGTTTTATGTGCATACAGATGCCAGTCTTCATGTTGTTGGTGTAGTTCTAGCTCAACCATCATCACAAAAGGTTGATAAACCTATCTCCTATGCCAGTAGACTACTTACCAAGGCAGAAAGGAACTACAATAGGCTCCAATTTATATTTGACAGGTACAAGGTCTCCCATAAAAAATCTTGTGCCTACTATCCAAGGGCAAATGGCCAAGTAGAGAGCTCCAATAAGATTTTGATTGGGTTGATGCGCAAATCATCTTTTGATCATCAAAGCTTTTGGCCACAAATATTGATAGGTGCAATTTAGACTTTCAGAACTACGAAGACGGGAACCACTGGCAAGAGTCCAGTTTGCTTAGTATATGGAAAAGAGGAATTAGCACCATTTGAATTTATTATCAAAAAAGAAATTGGAGCCAAAACCATTGGAATTGAACCCCCCCCCATCAGGAGACTAGTGGCATTAGAAGAATACAGGGAGGAAGCAACGCAAAAACTTCAGGTCACACAAGAAGAGCGCAAAAGATTGCATGACAGGTATCTTAGGTCCAAAGAAGTACAGGAAGAATCCTTGATTCTGGTGCATCAGATCCTAGTAGTTTCAACCAAATTGGCACCCAAATGGATAGGACCGTATAGAGTGCTAAAGGTATTACCACATGGAGCAGTGCATCTGGAGGATTTGCACGGTAAGATGATACCCCTGGTCAATATCTCCAAGTTGAGGAATTACCTGAACTACGTCAAACTGGAAGCATTTCCTTCACTATATATATCGTATTTCATTCAGTGATTGCAGTTTATTTTGGTCTTATTGAAATAAGCAGAATAAAGGAGGAACTGCACCGGGATGGTGTAAAGACTTGATGTGGGGATCTGTATCGCAGCATCTCTCTCTCTCTCTCTCTCTCTCTCTCTCTCTCTCTCTCTCTCTCTCTCTCTCTCTCTCTCTCTCTCTCTCCCCACAACCTCTTTACATCACAGCTCCCCCTCCCCTCCTACACCCTCCCACGCCCCTCCACACCTCTCTCCCCCATGACCCCCCTCCTCTCCCCACCCCGCAGCCCCTTCTCTCCCCACCCACCACCTCCCACCTCCGCAGACCCCAGCCCTCTCTCTCTCTCTCTCTCTCTCTCTCTCTCTCTCTCTCTCTCTCTCTCTCTCTCTCTCTCTCTCTCTCTCTCTTTCTCTCTCTCTCTTGCCGGACATGCATTCGAAAGCCGAAGAGCTTCCTCTCTATCCCTCGCTCATACCGGGCATGCATTCGCCAGCCAAGCAGACTGTGAAAACAACCTGTTGTAACTGACAAACATATTGTTGCCACTAGTACTTTGGAGCGCTGCTATCAGAATCTATCTCAATTGCCAATTGTTGTTCAAAGCTCTCAGTCAGTGCGTTCATACACTCTACGTACGCAATCTCCATTCTCTCTTCAGTCGTGATTGCAGATGTACGTGAATTCAATTATTCACAAAAAGTCAGGAAATTCTCAACATTAATAATATTCAAAGAAGCCATAGGAGCAGAGACAAATAGCGACACGGAGAATGGTTTCGGTGACACTTGTATAACGCTGAATCTAGGCCACCAATATGTGAAGGGCACAATGATGCACCGATTGTCCTTGTATATGGAATATTTGGATTTGGGCTTACATTTGCCTGCTCATCTTTCCAATCTTATCTACATAAGCACTTATCCTCAGTTCGGCAGATAAGCACTTATCCCCAGTTCAGCTTGTCAACTCTGTAGCAGGGAAGAGGATTCAAAGTGAATCCCAAGCATTGAAAATGTTAAAGGGGGCAGAATGTTGTATAACTATGGGTTCAATTGGCAAAATACATAGGCCTAGAGGGTCCAAAACCACTTGGAGAACCCTTGAACTTCATTAGGAAACCCTTGGGAAAGTGTCTCCAAGAGTATGGTGTGAACCCTTGAACTATTTGGATTTATTTACTCCCAATTGAAGGGTTTTGAACCTTAGGATTTATATTTCCTAAGCGTATGGTATTTAACCCTTAGGCAGGCCTCTAAACCATTGATAATTGTACGTACAATCATGGGAGAAATCCTTTTAGAATCCATGTGAGAGCCATGTGACTCCTTGTGATTTTCAAGGTTAGAGGGCCTTGGATTAGCATCCATTTGGAGGGGACACTTGGCAAGACCTCCTCACATTACCCCTTGGCCTTAAGGTATATATATGGGTGGAGCTGGTTGGGTGGATATGTGCATCTCTCACCCCTTGTGAGCTAGGCTAGTTATTTTACTTGATTGTCCTTAATTTTGTTGTGTGGAGCCACAACACATAGTTTAAAAGTGGGTTCTTGGATTCTAGGGGAGGGACCCTTCAAATGTATGTTCCATAGAGAAAATGGGTTCCAATGTAGATATTGACTCATATCTGGAGGATAGACCACAAGAAAAATATTCACTTCACAACTTTGCTTTCCTTCCATAAAAGACGGTTGAAATATGAGGCAACATGGCAAGATATTGGGAGACATTAAAACATCATTGGTAACTTGGTGAAAAGATGAGTAAAGATACATAACTAAAGGCTCTAAGAAACACATACAAAGGTCCATAAAAAATCCTCACATGTAGAGAAGTAGCAAAACAAGTGCCATGCTCTTCACACCAGCACACTATTCGAGTCATGCACGAGAAGGTCCTCCCTATCCTCCATACCTATGAGAGACAAGCAGGGGAGGACGTCCCCTTCAACATGCTTTATGTTGTTGTGAAATCTCCTTTACATAGACTTTATATCCTGCCTTTGAGAGTCTACACTTTGTTATTTTATCTCACTACCGACCACTTTGTCCCCGATGAGATGAATCCACACCACTCATTTTTGTGCACCTCCACAACACTTTCCTTCTACACACGACAACACATTTACACATTCAGAACTCACAATAGGATTCCCAGGTGTTCGCTGGTACTCTTCATATATGCATTGTGTGATATGATTTTTAGAGTCCCTATCTTGTTCAGTCAATTTTAACATTACTGAATGACCGAACTCGATGGAGCAGAGTTGTCGTTTGCGCTGACGCATTGACTTTCCGGCCGCATCCATAACTGGAGCTCCATTATGGATATGATATATCTTGGAGTCGCCATGATCATGCGCACCCCAAGGTGTGCGTGCAGATCCCATCTAATGCAATATGAAGATTGCATCTCATCCAATGTATATATATGCATGCTTAAGCTTGTATACATATGCATTCATGTATACATATGCATTCATGTATACATATGCATATGCTTGCTTGTATGCATATGCATTCTTGTATGCATATGCATGCTTGTATGCATATGCATGCTTGTATGCATATGCATTCATGTAATGCTCATGCATTCATGTATGCATACATGAATGCATGCATGTATGTATGCATATGCATTCTTGTATGCATATGCATTCTTGTATGGATATGCATGCTTGTATGCATATGCATGCTTGTATGCATATGCATGCTTGTATGCATATGCATGCTTGTATGCATTCATGTATGCATATGCATTCATGTATGCATATGCATTCATGTATGCATATGCATTCATGCATGCATATGCATGCATTCATGTATGCATATGCATGCATTCATGTATGCATATGCATGCATTTATGCATGTGCATGCTCGTATGTATGCATATGCATTCATGTATGCATATGCATTCATGTATGCATATGCATTCATGTATGCATATGCATTCATGTATGCATATGCATTCATGTATGCATATGCATTCATGTATGCATATGCATTCATGTATGTATGTATGTATGCATATGCATGCTTGTATGCATATGCATTCATATGCATGCATATGCATGCTTGTATGCATATGCATTCTTGTATGCATACATGAATGCATGCATGTATGTCTGCATATGCATGCTTGTATGCATATGCATTCTTGTATGCATATGCATGCTTGTATGCATATGCATGCTTGTATGCATATGCATGCTTGTATGCATATGCATACATGTATGCATATGCATGCTTATATGCATATGCATGCTTGTATGCATATGCATGATTGTAAGCATATGCATTCATGTATGTATATGCATGTATGTATGTATGCATATGCCTATGCATATGCCTATGCATATGTATGCATATGCATATGTATATGTATGCATATGCATGCTTGTATGCATATGCATTCATGTATGCATATGCATGCATGTATGCATATGCATTCATGTATGCATATGCATTCTTGTATGCATACATGAATGCATGCATGTATAAATATGCATGCTTGTATGCATATGCATTCTTGTATGCATATGCATTCATGTATGCATACATGAATGCATGCATGTATGTATGCATATGCATGCATGTATGCATATGCATGCTTGTATGCATATGCATTCATGTGTGCATACATGAATGCATGCATGTATGTATGCATATGCATGCATGTATGTATGTATGCATATGCATGCATGTATGCATATGCATGCATGTATGCATATGCATGCATGTATGCATATGCATGCTTGTATGCATATGCATGCTTGTATGCATATGCATGCTTGTATGCATATGCATGCTTGTATGCATATGCATGCTTGTATGCATATGCATGCTTGTATACATATGCATTCATGTAGGCATATGCATTCATGTATGCATATGCATTCATGTATGTATATGCATTCATGTATGCATATGCATTCATGTATGCATACATGGATGCATGCATGTATGTTTGCATATGCATGCATGTATGCATATGCATTCATGTATGCATATGCATGCTTGTATGCATATGCATGCTTGTATGCATATGCATGCTTGTATGCATATGCATGCTTGTATGCTTATGCATGCTTGTATGCATATGCATACATCTATGCATATGCATGCTTAAATGCATATGCATGCTTGTATGCATATGCATTCATGTATGTATATGCATGTATGTATGCATATGCATATGCATATGTATATGTATGCATATGCATATGTATATGTATGCATATGCATATGTATATGTATGCATATGCATATGTATATGTATGCATATGCATATGTATATGTATGCATATGCATATGTATATGTATGCATATGCACGCTTGTATGCATATGCATGCATGTATGCATATGCGTGCATGTATGCATATGCGTGCATGTATGCATATGCATTCATATATGCGTAGGCATTCATGTATGCATATGCATGCATGTATGCATATGCATTCATGTATGCATATGCATGCTTGTATGTATGCATGTATGTATGCATATGCATTCATGTATGAATATGCATTCATGTATGAATATGCATTCATGTATGCATGCATGTATGAATGCATATGCATGCATGTATGCATATGCATTCATGTATGCATATGCATTCATGTACATATGCATTCATGTATGCATATGCTTTCTTGTATGCATACGCATATGCATGTGTGTATGCATATTCCTCTGTCTCTCTCTCAGTCGAAAACAAAACTAAAGAGAGAAGATATTAGAAAAGCAAAAACATAAAGGAAGATAAAAGAGTGATATATATCTAACTTACATTGATGTAAGTTTTGAATCAAGGTTGTCAAAATCCACTTGAAGTTCTCCTTCGTCAAATTTCCAAAGATTTGATCTCAAAAATCTTTTGCAAAACTAAAGAGAGAAGATATTAGAAAAGGAAAAACATAAAGAAAGAAAACAGAGTGCTACAGTATGTGGGATCTACTTATCAAAGCGTCAGATCTATAAAAATAGAGGTGTGCTTAGAGAGAGAGAGAGGGAAGGAGAGGGAGAGAGAGACAGAGATAGAGAGGGAGAGAGAGAGAGAATTGTTTGAATCACAGTCGTCAAAATCCACTTGAAGTTCTTCGTCAAATTTCCAAAGATTTGATCCCAAAATCTCTTGCAAATCCAAACAAAGAACATATTAGTAAAGAAAAAACATAGAGAAAGAAAAAAGAGTGCTACAATATGTGCGATCTACTTACTAAAACTTCATATCTATAAAGATAGAGGTCTGTTTAGAGAGAGAGAGGGAGAGAGGGAGGGAGAGAGAGGGAGAGAGAGTGAGAGAGAGGGAGGGAGAGAGAGAGAGAGAGAGAAGGAGGGTGAAAGAGAGAGAGAAAGGGTGACAAATAGAGATCTGCTGTTGGCGCGTGCAAACCCGAAAGAAGAAGATCTAGATTCAAAACGCTTAGAATGACGAATTTCGGTTTTGGGCCCGATTAAAAAGAGAGCGTCGGTATAAGCATTGGTATAAGCGTCGGTACTTCCAGCAAATTACCGACGCATATACCGACGCTTATATCGATGCTATCTTTCCGAGGAAAAGCGGCTTTCCCAAATTGTCGAAGGGTCATACCGATGCCAACAACTGTCCGTCGGTACACTGACCATCGGTATTCCCTCGATATGCTGTAGTGAAAGCTAGGACTTTGAATGACAAGAGATTTTGTTGGCGATAACTTTGGCAATTATCTTGTATCCCGTTTGGAGGATGGTAATCGGCCACGAGTTTTCAATTTTGTTCTTATCTCCCCTTTTGTGAATTAACTGGATGAAACCATTATTAAGACACTCAGGAAGGGCACTAAAGGAGAGATCCTCTTGCCACACCAGACGCAGTGGGGTGGCCACCACGTGCTTGAAGGACTTGAAAAACTCATTGGTGAGGCCATCAGGACCTGGACTTTTTCCATTAGGAAGAGCATCAATAACCTCAATAATTTCATTCTCAAAAATGTTAGCTTCGAGTAGAGAATTCGTGTTTTTGTGGGATTCTAGATTGAGCTACCCTTGAGATGCTAGCCATGTAGTCACACCTGTGTGGGGGAAGAGGAGACGAGACCCCGAGGAGATGGGTGAAGTGCTCGACGATGATTCCATGCTACATTCGATCCCATTAATATCGACTAAGAAGGGGATGGATTCCCTAGCTTGTTTCCTTTTGAGGATGTTACACATCTCTTTCGATGGTTTTTCGGCCTTCCCCGCCCACCAATCTTTGAAGAATATTTGAAGATTTTTCCTTTGAACCTCCTCCTCGAATCTTAGTCTTCCCCGGATTTTTAGAAGACCTTGTTGGCATTGCAAGTTACCTTTGTTCACTTCTTCTTCAAGCCATGAGAGCCTCGGATAAACCGTTTTTCTTCTTTTTTTTCCAGATATCTCTTATAGTCTTATGAGTCCTAATCAGAATTTGTCGAGTCTTTTTTATCACGCTTCTCCAGCACTTAGCCGGTTCATTACAGTAGGCAAAGGCCTCTGCCCACATTGCAGAAATTTCTTGGTGGATAGAGGGGAAGGAAAACGACATCTAACAAGCATGAAACCAAGGAGCTTTCTAGAGCATGGGAATCGTTTTGAAAGAAAGATTAATCGGGTAGTGGTCCAAGATAGTTAGGTCCATGTGTTGGGAAACCAAAGAGCTACCCCACTAGAGGATGGTGTTTTGGTCGATGTAACATCTATCAAGTCTTTCTTTCCTCAAAGAGTCCCCCAATTGGAGATTAGACTAGGAGAACCCCTTCATGTCTTTCACCTCGACCAATTCGAGATGGAGCTTGATTTTATCCCATATCCCTTTCTCCTGACCATCAATAATTTTCCCCTTGTTATTCCATCGATCCTCTAGAAACTCAACCATGTTGAAGTCCCCACAAATCAGAACATTGTGTGAGAGGGAGTTGAGGGAAGCCCAAGTATCGATTCTATCCACCACTACATTAGGGGCATAAATTGAGACCACAGTGGACTGATTAGGGGACCCGAAAGATGCAGCAATCCAACGATGATTGTGATCACCGTTTCTTTGTTATTTGTCATGGTTCGCTTTGTCCTCCATAGCAAAGTAATGATGACTTCCTTGCTTGATGGAAGACACAATCGGCGAGACGACGACGATCAGTTTTAGTTGAACCAAATGGTTTAATCTGTGTCGGCTGGAATCAATGTCGAGGGATAGCTCTTCTGATTGGTTGCCAACCTTTGAACATGAATATCACCCCCACACAGGTAAGCGATGGAAGAGTCTTACAAAGGGATCTTTCCCTCACCAAAATCTGCTCATTAATTATGTTTTTTTTAGGAAGTTTGGCCTTAGCCTACTCTCCGAGACTTGAATTAATGAAAAGAAAAGTACAAATAAAGGGGACTAGTGCCCCTGGGATCCCTTGAGTCGCACAGAGTAGGGGAAGCTTTTACAAAGTTTAGACGGCATTACAAAGATGGTTAATCACCCTCTCATCACCGTTATGTGGGGCCCACATGGGTTTGAGCTCGTTATTGATCAAAAGGAGCACTTGATGATGCCTAAAGGGGGTGGGGGGATTTCTGATAGTTTGCGATCCTTTTGCCAAGAAGGAACAACGATTTCTCAATCGACCACTCCTTGGGGGAGTCACCAAAGTTAAAAGCATATCTCTCCCACCAAATCTTCCATATGAGCTCCCATATGATGGCATTCTAGAGAGTTGTGAAGAAGTTGTTGCTTCTCTTAGTAGAGCTTGTTTCCAACTGATATGTTTCTGAAGTCTAATTTTCTTTTCGACAATTTGACAGAGCCTGTTGGAGTTGGGGCAAGTAAAGAAGATATGAGAAACATCTTCGATGGAGCAGTAGCAACATTTGCACCAGGGAGGTATCCCACACATTTTGCTAGCCTTAAGGTTGGTCCAGATTCCATGATGAAGAATTTTCCACAAGAGGACAGACTTTTTGATTTCTATGAGGGGGTGCCAGATAGCCATGAACTTCATGTCCCACCGAAGTCGCGTCCATGATAGGCACCACTTCTTGTTGAGGTTAACGTGATAATCAATGGTTTCTTTGATGTTTGGGATTTTTGATAGGCAATAACCATTGTGCCATCTGAGACCAAGCGAGCTCGGTGTGTCGTGCCCCATGAGAAGGGGAAATTTAGAGTGGTCCCAAGTGAGACATGTGCTTTGCAAAGTGTTCCATTCTTCAAAGGATATGTTGACGTTAGGGTCAATATTATCCTCAAAGTTGATCCACTAGTTGGTGTCTTGCTTCCAAAGATGTTTCCATTTTTTGAAGCCTTTATTCCATAGCCTCTTGGCATTTTGAATATTCTGAGAGTCAACTATCCAGATGCCATGGATCAAGAACCACATAGAGTTGTTCTGTCTAATACGAGATGCCCATTTCCAACTCTTCCAAACGCAGCACACAAGATTTGAGCCTTTCCGAGAGACCTGGATATGGGAAAAAAAATGGTCAGAATGTCAAGGTTCTTCCAATTCGGGAATCCCATGAGAGCCAACTCGTTCTTGTTTCTGAAGATCAAGTTCGTCCACGAGGCCTCCCCATTGCTCCACGCCTTAATCATTCATTTTGCTGCAAGTTTGTTAGCCATGCACCCAATATCTAGAATGCCAAGGCCCCCACTATCTCTTTGGCTAGTGGAGATGATCCACTTGATTTTAGGCACCCCCTCCTATTGTGGTCACCCATCCAAAGGAAGTTTCTACAAATACTTTCCAGTTTGGATAGATCTTTCTCTTTCGGTCTCCAACAAGAAAGGAAGTAAATGGTTGATGATATGAGGAACGTGTTGATAACCATTGTAGGACCAGCGAGATTGATTTTCATACCTCTCCAATAGTTTACCTTGTTTTTTAGTCTAGCCAGCACCGAGTTCCACCGCTGCTCCATCGAGATACCAAACCCCAAGGGAATCCCAGGAAGCCCAAAAATTTGGCCCTTTGGAATGATTTGACAACCATGATTAATGAGAAGGTCCGGCTGGGTCCCGACAATAGCTCTAAAAGCAGTCTTAGAGTGGTTGATTTTGGATCTAGAGGCTTCACAAAAAGTATCCACCCACCTCTAGAAGGTCTCCAGGTTGGTACTATTGTTGTGGACAAATGCATTCATATCATCAACAAAACGTCTCATGGTGATCTAGTCGTGGTCATGGGGCAATGGTAGGCCTTTGATATTACCTGCTTCCACCTGTTGTTTCAACAATCGACCAAGCCCTTCTGTGGCAATAGCAAAGAGAAGTGGAGCCAATAGGCATCCTTGTCTAATCGATCTTCTAAGTCAGATCCTCTTCGAAGGTTATTTGAGTTGACGTGTTTTCTAGAAGGGTCGAGATCACCTTGGTGAATTTCTGACTACATCCGAAATCTTTAAGCAATTGCATAATGTAGTCCCATTCCAGCCTATCGTAGGCTTTATCAAAGTCGATCTTGAGGAAGACCACATCTTGTCTTGACTCATTTGGTGAAGTTGAGTTCTTCTGAGATATCTATAATGGTTTCCAAAATTGACCTGCCTTTGACGAAGCCTTTTTCGTCCTCGCTTAACCACACTCTCAGATGGCTAGAAATTATGTTGGCTATCACTTAGGCAATGATCTTGTATCCTGTTAGGAGCATCGTAATGAGATGCCAATTCTCAATTCTGTTCTTTTCCCCTTTTTTTTATTAACTTGATAATGCTAGAGCTCTTAAGATTTTCAAACCAGAATTGATTAATACCTATTACCATCCCACCGGACCCCGCGGGTGCGATGTGGAAATCCAAACATGGGTCAAGGACACATGTTTGAGATGTTTTTGGAGGTCTACTCCATCAATTTTAGTCTCTTGAATACAGATAAATTCTGGGTTTAGGCTACTATCATGAAGCCATTGACCAATGATGGTCGCTCTTGAGGGGTCAGAAAGCCCTCTAGCATTTAACGAGATGATGATCATTGTCGTAAGTTACCCTCTTTCGGAGAGGGGGCCTTATCCTTTCTCTTCTTGGATTTGTCTTTCTTTTTCACTGGGAGGGGGTCCCGACTTAGCGATTTGTTCTTGTGGGGACTTTTCTAGGTTAACTCAATACTAGTTGATTCCCTTTACGAGATGCCTCCTATTGGAAAGAACTGAAAACCGTTTCTGGAATAGTCGATCCAATGATGGAACTTTCATTATCCATGTTATCTTCATTACTAGTGGTAAAGCCCTCTTCTTTGCTTGTAGTGTAACCCTCCTGGTAGGTTTCTTTATTGTCAGGGATCTCTAAGGCCTTGTCACTGGTGTCCACCTCAAATAGGTTCCTATCTGGGTAATCAAGCTCATTGATCTCCTTTTCGAGATTGCAATACAAGTTGTTTGAGGGGGAATCTAGCTTATGGTTTCGCGCAGATGAAGCCCTAGGGCTTCTCTTCCTTCTTCTCCTGACTTCTATGAACTCGTCTGCATCGGCTTCTGGGTTGCGTGGGCACTTAACTTCATCTTCGTCTACTGGGCGATTCAATGTTCCTTTGTTGTCCTCATCGTTTTTTATTGCTTCTTGCTTTGGCTTGCTTTTTTTTCTCAATGGGCAATCTTTAATCATGTGACCTTGTTGGCTACAAGAAAGCATGCGCTAGGTAGGTTTTTGTAATTAATGTTTTGTTCCCAGACATCCCCTTCCCCCAAGTCCGCTTTGATCTTAGATGGAAGCAGTGCGTTGGGGTCAGCCTCGACATAGATTTGAGGGTGCCACCGAGTGTTGAATGAATGTCTTGCACCTTCATAAATGAGACCACCAACATCCTCTCATGATGCCAACGGCTTGCCGATAGGAGAAAAAATGTCCCACACAAAGTTGCAAAAGAAGTAAGGCAAGTTAGGGAGCTCGACCCAGAGAGGGTACCGAAGAGATTTTGATTTTTCAGGAATAAAATTGGGGGACGATCTGAACAGGCACATGGTCACTTGCCAGTTCCGATACTGAAGGCTGGAAATGCCATATCTTCATTCTCAAAGACTAGCAACATATGACTTGCCGGTAAGAACTAACACTTACAAACAATCAACCCTCGGGGGAACCACTCAGTGCAAAGCCAATGGCGCACGGTTTCGAGCGAGAGCGTAGGGCCAGAAACTTGTCCATTGAGACAAACTTTATTGAGCTCTTCTTGCATTGACATAATTGCTGATCTACTGAGGGAGACCATGGGAGGCTCAACAACCTCGGAGGCCCCAAGGGCAACACAAGATCCCCCCTCCAAAATAGTGGCCAGGTTAACGATTTCCCCTGGAGCGGGGGCAGGGTGCTTCTTACAAGGGAGGGGGTCGCGAGAGCCATGACAAGGACCCCGAATTGCATGATGGAGACATAAATTCGAGAAGACCACCAGCCTTCTTGATGATTCTCTTGTAGGTTTACACTTCACTTAAGGGATAAATCTCAGCAAAGAAAGAAAAGGGAAAAACGTACACTCTAGTTTTGAAGAGAATTCAAGAAAGAACATGGCGACCAAAAAAGATAAACCCCTTTAGATTTTGAATTGGGTATAAACCATCTACCAAAGCTTTATGATCCATCAAAACAATCAAAGATGCCCGTTGGACGGAAACCAACAATGAAAAGAAAGACGCAGGAGGAAAGTTAGCCCTCGAAGATCAACAATACGAAATTCTACGACAATTGCTACCTCGAAGAACATGTACTGTAACCTAGAAAAGGAGATTAATGAGGCCGACTTTCCTGGGGACAATCGCTATGAAGAAGACCCCACTGAAAATACCCTTGGGTGCTCTACCAGCAAAGAAGACAACCAAGAAGGTTACACCAAGAGTAAAGAGGAAGGCTTCACGACTAGCAATGAAGACAACCTAGACAGCGAAAGCTCCTTCCTTGGTCGTACCCTTCCGGTATGCATTCCAACATTACTGCAACAAAAGTCAAAGCTTAAAGGAAAACAACAATCAGGCTTGCCTTGGAAGAGCCCCCTCAAGAGTAGGATCCTAAGTCAAGAAGCTGGGAGGAAAAAAGAAGATCACAAGAAGAAAAAAGATCAGGTCCCTCCCCTCAAAGAGGGCAACCATCAATAATGAAATTCACATCCCTAAACGTCAAGGGCTTGTGTGACTTGTCAAGAGCGGCGATTCTTGGCCAGTGGTTCAAAGACAAGTGCCTCAACCCTGAGTTTATCTACTTACAAGAGATTAAAATCGATGGAGAGGACCTCTAGAAATGGCTTAAATGCATTTCTCTGAACCACCTTTGGTTCTCCACTTCTCACCCTAGGGGGCGGGGGATGGTGCGATTGGTATTAGTCACTCCTTGTCTGGCAGTGTGAACTCGACTTTTGAAGGTCAAAATCATCATTTGATTGCCGCCTCTATCGGGTTCCCTTTTCAGTTCCTTGTGGTCTCAACTTGTGCCCCTAATGGAGAAGCAGATAGAATTGATACTTGGGCTTCCCTCTACTTCCTCTCACATAATGTTCTGATTTGTGGGGACTTCAACATGGTTGAGTTTCCTCAGGACCGATGAAATAACAAGGGAAAAATTATTGACGGCCAGGAGAAAGAGATATGGGATAAAATCAAGCTCCATCTCGACCTGGTCGAGGTGAAAGACATGAAGGGGCTCTCATGGTAAAATCTCCTATTGGGGGACTCTTTGAGGAAAGCAAGACTTGATAGATGTTACATCCATCAAAACACCATCCTCCAATGGGGTACTCCTTCGATTTCCCAACACATGGACTTGGTCTCGGACCACTACCCGATTACTCTATCTTTCAAACCGATTCCCATGCTCCAGAAAGCCCCTTGGTCCCATGCTTGCCAGACATCGTTTTCCCTCCCCTCTATCCACAAAGAAATTTCTACAGTGTGGGTGGAAGCCTTTGCCTACTGTAATGAACCGGCTAAGTGCTGGAGAAGCACGGTGGAAAGGACTCGAAAAATTCTTATCAGGGTTCAAAAGGCTATAAGAGATATCCAGAAAAAGAGAAGAGAAACGATGTACTAAAGGCTCTCACGGCTTGAAGAAGAGGTGAACAAAGGTAACTTACAATGCCAACAAGGTCTTTTTAAAATCAGGGGAAGACTAAGATTAGAGGAGGAGGTTCAAAGGAAAAATCTTCAAATACTCTTCAAAGATTGGTGGGTAGGGAAGGTTGACAAACCATCGAAACAGATGTGTAACATCCTCAAAAGGAAACAATCTAGGGAATCCATCCCCTTATTGGTCGATAACAATGGAACCAAATGTAGCACGGAAGTTGAGAATAGATCTATCATCGTCGAGCACTTTACCCATCTTCTCGGAGTCTCCACTCCTCTTTGCCCACACAGGCCTGACTCCATGGCAACCATCTCTAGGGTTGCTCAATCTAGAATCCCACAAAACATGATTTCTTTGTTGGATGCTAACATTTCCGAGAATTGAAATTATCGAGGTTACTGATGCTGTTCCCAATGGGAAAAGCCCGGGTCCTGATGGCCTCACCAATGAGCTTTTCAAGTCCTTCAAACATGAGGTGGCCACCCCACTGTGTCTGGTGTGGCAAGAGGCTCTCTCCTTCAGTGCCTTCCCTAAGTGTCTTAACAATGGAGTCATCAAGTTAATCCACAAAAGAGGAGATAAGAACAAAATTGAAAACTGGTGACCGATTACCATGCTCCAAACAGGATACAAGATAATTGCAAAAGTTATTGCCAACAGAATCTCCTGACATTTAAAGTCTTGGCTTTGTGAGGACCATAAAGGTTTTATCAAAGGTAGATCTATACTTGAAGCAATTGTCGAAATTTGGGAAGGCCTTGCATTGGTGAGGAGTTTGCACAAGATCGGGTATTCATGAAGATTGACTTCGACAAAGCGTATGACAGATTGGAATGAGACTTTATTCTTCAATCATTGAAAGACCTTGGATGCAGCCAAAAGTTCACAAAGATGGTTTCCACTCTTCTTCGAAATGCTTCAACAAGAATAAATATCAACGGTAAGCTCACTGAGCCCATTCGTTTAAAAAGATCAATCAGGCAAGGCTGCCCTCTGGCTCCATTACTCTTCGCTATCACCTCAAATGGACTCAGTCGCCTATTAAAGCATCACATGGACATTGGCAATCTTAAGGGTCTTTCCCTACCTCTAAATCACGGCCAAATGATTACGAGACTCTTTGCCGATGACATGAATGCCTTTGTGCATAACGATATAAATAGCATTGAGGTGTTTTGGTGGTGCCTCGACACCTTTTGTGTGTCGTTAGATTTGAAAATCAACCATGCTAAAACTGCTTTTAGAGCAATCAACAGACCTACACCTCAATTGTTGTTAGATCAGGGGTGTCAAATTATCCCTAGAGGTCAAGTCTTTCGTCTCCTCGGCATTCAGATGGGATTCAACATCTCAATGGACCAACGATGGAACTGGGTGCTATCCAAGCTGGATAGCAAACTAAATCATTGGAAAGGTATGCAAGTCAACTTGGCAGAGTGTGCTATGGTTGTTAACACATTTATGCTTTCTACAACTATTTACTTTATCTCGTGTTGGAGACCTAAGGAGAAAGACTTGGTCAAAGTGGAAAGAATCTGCAGAAACTTCCTTTGGACTGGGGACCCCAACAGGAGAGGGATTCCCAAAATCAAATGGGAATCTTGCATTAGCCCAAAGACTCAGGGGGCTTTGGAATTTTGGATATCGCTGGATTGGCTGACACGCTAGCGGCAAAGTGGCTTATCAAGGCTTGGAGAAATAGTGAGTCCTCTTGGGCTAGCTTGATCTTCACAAACATGGAAGACCTTACCTTAGTTGGCCATCCTGGTTGGAAGGACATTTGGATTCTCACGCTTTTGTTCTCCCCCCACCCGGTGTCCCCTAAAGGCTCTAGCCTCGTGTGTTCTTTATGGAAGAGTTGGAACAAGGCCAAACAATGCATCAAAATCAGTGAGGAGTGGAAGTGGGCAGCTGGAATAAGACAAAATGACTCGTTTTCGATCGGTGGCATTAGGGGGGTGGAGCCTTGGAACCTCCAAACTGCAAAGCAGTTATGGAACAAGGGGTTCAAATAGTGGAAACAACTCTGGAAACAAGAGACCAGCTAGTGGATTACATTCCAAGACTTGGACCCGAGACTTAGAGTTAACCTAGAGGAATGGACTCTTCTTCAAGGCAGGTGTTTAGCATGGGACCGATCAACTACCCGCCTTCTCTATGGTCAGGATCTTCCTTGCCTGGAGGGCCTCAAATAGAGCAATGGAAAGAAACTATCCAAAATTCCCAACTTCAAAGAGAACTTAGATCTTCATCACACTCTTAACAAGAGATGGTGCCTTTCTTGGAAAAAACTTCGATGGGAACTAAAGTTCATGTCTATTTGGCACCCCCTAATTGAGATCAAAAGGTCCATTCTCATGTGGAAGATCTTGCACAAAGGCATCTGGTCCAACGCAAGGGCTAACAAAATCTATGGCATGCCACCATGGTGCAAGCGTTGCCATCGATGCATCGAAGATTTAGCTCACCTGTTCTTTGATTGCCCCAAGTCCCATGTTATCTGGCGTCAAGTGACCCGGGTATTGAGACTCACGAACCAAATCAATTGGAAACAAGTGTTGTTGGGTGAGGCGGTCAGGTGCTCATCGAAGTTGTGGAATGCCATCAGGGGTGAGACTCTTTCGAAGATTTGGAGGGAGCAATGTGCTATCAATTTTGGCCAAACTCCTAAGGAATGTTTGATCGAGAAATCCTTGTTTCTTCTAGGTAATAGAATCTCCCAAGATAAGAGATCTCCACCGTTTAGACACCATAGTATTTATCTCCTCAAAAACAACAAGTTGAAACCCAAATGGGTCCCACATGAGGGTGATGATAGATTTATCCGCCTCATTTGTAATGCCCTCTAGCTTGACATACTTGAAGTGATTCGATGGTGATGCACTACAGTGCGCTCTCCTTCTTGACAGCTCCACAACGATATGCTCGGAGTAGAGAGTCGAGGACCTGAGGGCGCACACAGTACTCCGCATAGAGGCTGTAGAATACGCAGAAAACAAAGTGCACAGGAAGCACAAAGACAGACTTCTTAGGTCTTACAAATGCGGTCGAACTTACAGTCTGTGACTGACCAGACCACTACATGTTTTATTAAAGAACATATACAAAGAAGTGTCCGGTGGCCATTTGGCCTTTCACATTGACACTAACGGTAACAATCTCCCACTAAAGGCCAATATGGCCAGAGTAACTATGGGAGAAAAAATAAAGGATGATAAAGAATACCTGAGTGTAAGTATACAAACTATACCTCCCACCTGATGGGCATGTTACACAGTATACAAGTGACTGCGTAAGATCAAGAATCAAGTAACCCCCATCAAGTGACAAGAGTGTCGAAAGCTATCCTGCGGTAGAGCTTTAGTGAAAGCATCTGCAGCATTATCTCGAGTGTGAACCTTCTCAAGAATAATGCTCTCAGTGGCTAAGCAATCTCTAATGAAGTGATACCTCACCTCAATGTGCTTGGTCTTTGCATGATAGACCGGATTCTTAGCCAAAGCAATGGCACTCTGACTATCACTGAGCAAGTGAGGTACATGCTGAGGTAAACCCATATCATAGGCAAGACGAGAAAGCCACAATGCTTCCTTACATGCCTCGCTGCAACATACTCTGCTTCTGTGGTGGAAACAGCTGTACATTCTTGAAGACGAGATCTCCAAGAGATAGCATCTCCAGCAAAATGAAAAATGTACCCTGATGTAGACTTATGATTGTCTACACAACCAGCATAGTCAGAATATGTGTAACCAATAATGGATGCTTTCCCTCTACCTAAGCATAGACACTTGTCCTTAGTGCCACTCAGATATCTCAAAATCATTTTGACCGCTTCCCAATGTTTCTTGCCAGGATTAGACATATGTCTGCTCACAACTCCCATTGCAAATGCAATGTCTGGTCTCGTAGCTACCATAGCATACATGAGACTACCAACAGCAGACTGCTAGGGAATTTTGGTCATGAATTCCTTTTCCTCATCTGATTTGGGGCAGTCATCCTTGCTCAATTTCACATATGTGGGTAAAGGTGTACTCAATGCCTTTCCACCCTGCATATTGAATCGATGAAGTACTTTGGATATGTACTCACTTTGAGACAAGTATATGCATCTTTTACTCCTATCACGAGTAATGCGCATGCCAAGAATATGTTTGGCATCCCCCAAATCCTTCATATCAAATGTTTGACTCAACTTCTTTTTGAGAAGTGACAAATCATAAGAGGACTTCCCAGCAATCAACATATCATCGACATAAAGTATCAAGCATATCAAGCTGCCATCAGAACATCTCTTTGTGTAGAGACAATGATCCTCATTGCTCTGAGAATAGCCTTGGGACTTCATAAAAGCATCAAACTTTTGGTACCATTGTCTAGGAGACTATTTAAGTCCATACAAGCTCTTTTTGAGCTTACAAACTAGACTTTCCTTGCCATGAACTACATAACCCTCTGGTTGTTCCATATAGATCTCATTTGTAAGATCTCCATGCAACAAAGCTGTTTTCATATCCATTTGGACTAACTCTAAGTCCTCCATTGCAACGAATCCAAGCAACATGCGCAAAGTAGTCATCTTGACCATTGGAGAGAAGATTTTCTCAAAATCAACACCATGTTGTTGCTTAAAACCCTTTGCAACAAGTCGTGCTTTATATTTTGGAGAAGCACTATCTGATGTGAATTTCAGCTTATATACTCATTTACATGGTAAAGCTTTCCTGCCCTTTGGCAAAGGTACTAAGTCCCAAGTACCATTCTTGTGAATAGAATCCAACTCACTCTTCATGGCACGCTCCCACTTGACATGATCCTCTGTCTGCATAGCCTCTTTGTAGCAAGAAGGCTCACCGGCATCTGTTAGCATAACAAAATCTAAACCTGGAACATATCTATCAGGTGGATATGAGACACGTGCAGAACGTCTCAATGGTTGCTGAACAGGAACATGTGCAGACTGATCTGAATGGACATTCTCTTGAACATCCCTATGTGCAGCATTTTTATGCATGCTAACCGGAGGACTAGTATCCTCAAACACCACTCTTCTCACTTCAACCTCCTTAATGGGCTGTTTATGCATCTTAGACTCATTAAAAATGACATCACTACTTTTGATCACTGACCGTGTTTCGGGATCCCATAAGCGATATCCAAATTGTCCTTCTCGACCATATCCAAGAAAAATGCATTTCTTTGACTTATGGTCCAACTTTTGTCTAAGATTCTTGGGTATATGAACATATGCTTCACACCCAAAAACTCGAAGATGATCATAATATGGTGGTTTCCCTGTCCATAACTCTTGTGCCACTTTCAGACCTTTGGCAGTACTAGGTGAAAGGTTAATCACATGAACTGCACTCAATACTGCTTCTACCCAAAAACCTTGTGAGAGGTTTGCATGATGCAACATAGATACTACTCTATCTTGAATAGTTCTATTCATCCTCTCAGCTACACCATTCTGTACTAGGGTATAAGGAGCTGTAAACTCTCTACGAATCCCTCTAGACTGACAGAAAAGGTTGAATTCATGTGAGGTATACTCACCCCCATTATCTGAACATAAAGCCTTAAGCTTAGTTCCTTTTTAAGTCTCAACTGAAGCAAGCCATTTTCTGAAAGTAGGGAATACATCATCCTTTGATTTGATAGGATATACCCAGACTTTTCTAGTAGCATCATCTATGAAAGTGACAAAGTGAGAACCACCTAAGGACCTAGTGGGCATAGGACCACACACATCTGTATGAACGAGATCTAAAGGCTGAATTGAAGAGTCAATGTGTGTTCTATGCACATTTCTGGTTTGCTTTCCATATTGACAATGCTCACAAAATGAAAAATCAGAGAAAGATAACACAGGTAAGTAGCCAGAACGAGAAAGATTTTCCATTCCACTACGAGATATATGGCCCAAACGACCATGCCAAATACAAGTCATAGGATGTTCAGTAACAGCTAACAAGTGTTCTTTCTGTTATACAAATAAAGGATAAAGTGAGCCAACTTTGCTTCCTTTTGCAATAACCATATTGCCCTTTGATATACGAAAGGACTGAGCATAGAAGACCACCTTGTAACCAAGGTCATCAAGTTGACCAACTAACATCAAACTGCATGATAACTGAGGTACATGGCGTACATTATGCATAGTAAATTTTGAACCATCAATGAACTACACAACCACATCTCCAATCCCCACAACATCACACTTGTAAGAGTCACCAAGTCTCATGGTACCAAGAGACTTTGTTGCATAATTAGAGAACCATTCTCTATGTGGTGTCACATGGAAAGAAGCACCAGAATCTAGCAGCCAAGTGTGGGAAAGAGAATCAGCCATAAGTGCCTCAGATGGCACAGTAACTATCAAGTGTCAACACATCAACATCATCAGAAATAGCATTAATTTCTTCAATCTTCATAGTCGAAGTAGATGGTGCAGGTAACTGTTTAAAATGCCCATCAACATTCTGTCCTTTACCTTTAGCATTCTTTAATGCATAACAGTCTTTCTTCATGTGTCCTTTCTTGTGGCAATAATGGCATTCGATATCCCTCTTCCTTGATTCAGTTCTACTCTTATTTCGTTGACCATTCTTTTCCTTGTTCTTGCTCCTGCCAGGTTGTTGATTCTTTCCTTGGTAAGAATCACGAACATTATATGCATCTCCACTCTGAGTGCCAACCATAGATTTTCTACGAATCTCCTCACTCAAGAGTGATCCACATATGTCATCATAGACGAGTTTACCACCAGGTGAACTGTTGCTAATAGCTGTGCAAAAGTATCCCATGATGATGGCAGGGTGCATAACAGCAATACTGCTTTCATTTCATTATCCATATCCATTTTTTGAGCCTGTAACTGGGAGAATATAGCATCAAACTCATTTAGATGAGCAGCAACACTATCTGTGTCCTTCATACGAATGTCATATAATTTTCTCATCAGATACACTTTATTTGATGCCGTCTCTTTTTCATATGTATTGCATAACTTCTTCCAAAGCTCCTCTGCACTTTCACAGTCTAATATTGTAAAGTAAACATTATCTGCCAGGTGCAAGCGAATGGTGGACCTAGCCATTTCATCTAATTCATCCAATCATCTTCATCCATGTCAGCAGGCTTCTTTGAAATCCCATTTACTGGCTTCCATTGCCTCCTTTGAATCAGCACATCTTTAATCTGATTCTTCCATAGAGCAAACTTTGTGCCATCAAATTTTCGGATCTCAAAATGGTCTTTGCCCTGCAAGTTATAGCTCCTCCTCGGAACACTAGCAGTAGACCTTGATCCACCGGATGTGCCTGAGATCTCTGATGCCATGATCGTAGAGAATTGAATAGAATGATAATGGAGCTAGAAGAGTCCAAACACCAACAAATAAGTGTATCAAGGAGTAAATCGACCACTATATAGTTGACTAAACCAGAAATCTGGAAAAATTTTGCCAGAGTATCCTCTGCAAAATTAGCATATGACCAGTGTCAAAGTATCATAAAACTGCAAGTACTGACATGTCTACCTGCATAGTGAATCACTGACTCCACTGCATATAATCAGTTACCCAATAGAAGCCAACTAGGCTTATCGAGCACCTATGAACAACTATCATACATCTCCTATGGTGAGGCTGCGTAAGTCTTCCACCTGCATCACCGAAGAGACCCCGACATCTGGGTGTCTCCTAGTTAAGAAAACCTCCCCACGACCCTCTTTATCAAACGTAAAAGGCTTTATGCAAAGAACATAGCCGCTATATCAATGACCACATGGACGTACATAAGCGATATCCACAGAAGCGTACATGGTGTGTATGTGCTCAATATATGCAGTAAAATGACACTAAAAGGCTGAATACACAGCCCAAAAACTAGCCAATAACACCTGCAAGTGTCTGTCAGCTTTGATGTTTTAGGCTTTAAAAAACCTGCATAAGTTTGCAGCGACTGCTCCCACCAAAACTGAAAACCCCTCGAGAAACCTGTAGTTTTACAAGTGTGGCTGAAAATACAGCCCCAAAGGTTGATATTTATTGTCTGCAAAGTACAAGGAACACTCTTCTTGATGTTCTTGGACCTATGCGAAGAGAACTATGTGCGAAAGTACCATGAAATGGCTCCAAAAACACCCCAAAATTGCTTCAAAAATAGGCTTTGAAAGCCAAAACGAAGCTTTGAGGGACCAAAACTTGTTCAAGGTAATGTCAACCTTAGTCTTTCCCCTTCTTCAAACACCACAAGAGTGTAGCTTAGTGGTAAGAGATTGCCATGGTTAAGTGAGCTTGGGGGGGAACAGTACTGGGATGGGTGACCTCCCGGGAAGTACAGGGAACCTCTATATTCCTTGATCGTTGAGGTCCTCCCTCCCGCGGAGCCAACGGCGCCAACGGTGACTTCGGTGACTCGGATGACAAGGTATGCCAAGGTCTATGCCTTGGTCGCCGCCTTAGTCGTAAGCCTTGGAGAACGCCTTGGGGGGGGGAGTGATTCGATGGTGATGCACTATAGTGTGCTCTCCTTCTTGACAGCTCCACAACAATATGCTCGGAGTAGAGAGCGGAGGATCTGAGGGCCCACACAGGCTGTAGAATACGCAGAAAACAAAGTGCACAAGAAGCACGAAGACAGACTTCTTAGGTCTTACAAATGCGGTCGAACTTACAATCTGTGATTGACCAGGCCAACATATAAGAACATATACAAAGAAGTGTCTGGTGGCCATTTGGCCTTTCACATGGACACTAACGGTAACAATACTCCTCCCCTACAGTGTGGGAATTGGGGGGTAGCATGGGCACTAGTCCCATTCACTTGTAACTTTTCTTCTTTATTTTAATTAAAGTATGAGAGAATAGGCTAAGGCCGAACTTCCTTTTATTAAAAAAAACGGTGAAAAGAAAGAGAAGGGCCCAGAAGTCACGCACAAGCTTAGAAGGAATGGCTGCTCCATGATTGGCGGTATCTTCAGCTCTAGAAAAATGCGAAAGATGTTTGATGGAATGGGAAAGATAGTGTGTGCCACCTTGTTTGCTTCACGCACAAGAGTCCACCTGCGATTGATGGTTTAGCACCTCCCGATAGGTGGAATAGTGCACACTACGATAAACGGTTTATCGCCTCCTTGATAGATAGTAAATTTGCAATAGACGGTTTATCTCCTCCCGCAATAGACGGTTTATCTCCTTCTGCGATAGACGGTAAGGTGCACACCACAATAGACATTAAGGTGCACATCACGGGAGACGGTACTCTAGCCGCCGAACTGAAGGTTCTGAAATTGATCGAGCTTTGCCATAGCTGCTCCAGTAAGCAAGCTTGCTGATAACCACGACAAACAGCGCAATACAGTTTCTTTAGAGAGTTGCAGTGACAATCAATGGCGGATTGAAGTTCAGTTTTGCGAACATTTGGGACGAACGTGAAGTGATGGTTTTTTTTATAAAAGGAAGTTCGGCCTTGGCCTATTCTCTCGGACTTTAATTAAAATAAAGAAGAAAAGTTACACGTGAATGGGACTAGTGCCCATGGGACCCTTCAAATCCCAGAAAGCAGGGGACAAGTTCGGTAAGCTAGAGGGCATTACAAATGAGGCGTACAAAACTATCATCTCCCTCATGTGGGACCCATTTGGGTTTCAGCTTGTTATCTATGAGGAGATAAGTACAGTGGTGGCTAAATGGTGGAGATCTCTTATCTCGAGAGATTCTTTCACCTAGAAGAAACAAGGATTTCTCAATCGACCATTCCTTTGGGGTTTGGTGAAAGTTGATAGCACATCGCTCCCTCCAAATCTTCCAAAGAGTCTCGCCTTTGATGGCATTCCACAGCCTTGATGAGCTGCCAACCGCCTCACCCAATAGCGCCTGTTGCCAATTGATTTGGTTTGAGAGACGCAAGATCCGTGTGACGTGATGCCAGATAACGCAGAACTTGGGGCAATCAAAGAAGAGGTGAACAAGGTCTTCGATGCAACGTTGGAACAGCTTGCACCATGGAGGCACACCATAAATTTTGTTCGCCCTTGCATTGTACCAGATACCCTTATGAAAGATTTTCCACATGCGAACGGACTTCTTGATCTCAATAAGGGGGTGCCAAAGAGACGTCAACTTAAGTTCCCATCAAAGTTTGGCCCAAGAAAGGCACCACACCTTATTAAGAGTGTGATGACCATCTAAGTTTTCTTTGAAGTTGGGAATTCTGGATAGTTTCTTACCATTGCTCCATTTGAGGCCCTATAGGCAAGGAAGATCCTGTCCGCAGAGAAGGCAAGTAGTTGAGTGGTACCACGCTAAACACCTGTTTTGAAGAAGAGTCCATTCTTGGAGGGAAATTCTATGTCTCGGGTCGAAGTCTTCAAACCTGATCCATTGGCCAGTCTCTTGTTTCCAAAGTTGTTTCCACTGTTTGAACCCCTTGTTCCATTGCCGCTTAGCTGTTTGGAGGACCGTTGATCGCGAACCAGATAGAGTCATTTTTACTTATCCCAGCAGCCCACTTCCACTCATCACTGACTCTGATGAATTGTTTGGCTTATTTCCAACTCTTCCATAAGGAACACACGAGGCTAGAGCCTTTAGGGGACACCGGGTGGGGGGAGAACAAAAGTGTGAGGATCCCAATGTCCTTCCAATCGGGAAGACCAACTAAGGTAAGGTCTTTCAAATTTCTGAAGATCGATTTAGCCCAGGAGGACTCTCTATTGCACCAGGCCTTGATAAACCACTTTGTCGCCAACTTATCAGCCAACGCAGCGATATCCAAAATACCCAAGCCCTCTGAGTCTTTGGAGCTAATATAAGTTTCCCATTTGATTTTGGGAATCCCCCTCCTATTGGGGTCCCCGGTCCATAGGAAGTTTCTACAGACCCTTTCTACTTTGGCCGATTCTTTCTCCTTAGGTCTCCAACACGAGATATAGTAAATAATCATAGAAAGCATAAATGTGTTGACAACCATTGCACGCCCTACCAAGTTAGCTTGCATACCTTTTCAACGATTTAGTTTGCTATCCAGTTTGGATAGCACCAAATTCCACCATTGGTCCATCGAGATGTTGAAGCCCATCAGAATACCGAGGAGATGGAAGACTTGACCATTAGGGACAACTTGACAACCCTGATCAATCAACAATTGGGGTGAAGGCCCATGGATTGCTCTGAAAGCAGTTTTAGCATGGTTGATTTTTGAACCTGATGCCATATAAAAGGTGTCGAGGCAACTCCAAACACCTCAATGCAGTTGCTATAGTTAAGAACAAAGGCATTCATGCCATCGGCAAAGAGTCTAGCAATCATTTGGCCATGACCAAGAGGTAGGGAGAGACCCTTGAGATTTCCAGCATCCAAGTTATGCTTAAATAGGCGACTGAGGCCATCTGAGGCGATAGCGAAGAGTAGTGGAGCCAGTGGGCAGCCTTGTCTGATAGATCTTTTTAAACGTATGGGTTCAGAGAGCTTACCATTGATATTTATTCTTGTTGAAGCATTTTTAAGTAGAGTGGAAACCATGTTTGTGAACTTTTGGTTGCATCCAAGATCTTTCAGAGATTGAAGAATAAAGTCCCATTCCAATCTATCATATTCTTTGTTGAAGTCGATCTTAATGAACACCAGATCTTGAGCAGACTCCTCAGCAAACGCAAGGCCTTCCCAAATATCGACAATAGCTTCAAGAATAGATCTACCTTTGATAAAACCTTTCTGATCCTCACAAAGCCATGACTTTAAATGGCAAGAGATTCTATTGGTGATTACTTTGGCGATTATCTTGTATCCAATTCGGAGCATGGTAATCGACTGCGAGTTTTCAATTTTTTTTTAAATAAAGGAAGTTCGGCCTTAGCCTACTCTCCCGTGTTTGAATTAAATAAAGGAGAAATACAAAAGAAGGGGACTAGTGCCCACGGGATCCCCCGAATCCCATAGAGTGGGGGAAGCTCTTATCGAGTGTAGATGGCTTTACAAGAAAAAGGTTAATCGCCCACTCATCACCCCCATGCGAGGCCCACATAGGAAAATTGTGGTCTTGATCAAAAGGAATACTTGCTGACTCCTAAAAAAAGGGGGGGTTCCTTACAATTAGCGATCCTTTTGCCAAGGAGGAACAGTGAATACTCAATCGACCAAATTTTCGAGCGTTCCGGAGAGTCGCGGAGCGACCGCTCGCCTCTCCCAGCAAAGCTTGCTTCCAACTGATATATTTCTGATGACTAATTTTCATTCCGATGATCTGCCATAGCCTTCGTGGTAGGCCTTGCAAGGCTTCCATGGAGTTATAGAGGAGGTTGATAAACCTTGCATCCCCATCATGTGGACCCCACTTGGTTTTAAGTTTATAGTTGACATACTATAGCTCTTTGTGATGTCTAAAGGGGGGGGCCGTTTCTTATGGCATATGGCAATTCTTCTATGGAGAAGGAAAAGGGACTTCTCGATCGACCACTCCTTGGGAGTATTGCCAAAGTTTTGAGCACATCTTTCTCGCCAAATCTTCCAAAGGATCTCTCCCTTAATCGCATTCCGTAACGTTGTAGAGCAACCGATCGCTTCACCAATGAGGGCTTGCTTCCAATTGATTTGTTCTTGGAGTCCCAAAGAACGACCAAGGACCCTCCATAACCGAAGGGATTTAGGGCAAGCGAAGAACAGGTGACCAATATCCTCTTTGCTACGACAACATTGCTTGCACCAGGGAAAAATCCTAGAGATCCTATTCGCTTTTGCAATTTTTTTTTTAATAAAAGGAAGTTCAGCCTTGGCCTGTTCTCACGGAGTTTAATTAAAATAAAAGAGAAAACTTACAAGTGAATGGGACTAGTGCCGATGGGACCCCCCAAATCCCACAATGCAGGGGACAAGTTCAGTGAGCTAGAGGGCATTACAAATGAGGCCGATAAATCTATCATCTCCCTCATGCGGGACCCATTTGGTTTTTAGCTTGACATCTTTGAGGACATAAATACACTCGTGCCTAAACGATGGGGATCTATTATCATGGGAGATTCTTTTTCCCATAAGAAACAAGGATTTCTCAATCGACCATTCCTTTGGAGTTTGGCCAAAATTGACAGCACATCACTCCATCCAAATCTTCCAAAGAGTCTCACCCCTTATGGCATTTCACAGCCATGATGAGCAGCCAACCGCCTTCCCCAATAGTGCCTATTGCCAATCGATTTGGTTCGTTGGGGCAATCGAAGAAAAGGTGAACCAAATCTTTGATGCATCGATGGCACCTCTTGCAGCAAGGTGGAACCCCACAAATTTTGTTAGCCCTTGCATTGGACCAGATACCCTTATGCAAGATCTGCCACATGAGAACGGACCTTTTGATCTCAATTAGGGGGTGCAAATAGACATGAACTTAAGTTCCCATAGAAGTTTGGTCCAAGAAACGCACCACATCTTTTTGAGGTTGTGATGAACATCTAAGTTCTCTTTGAAGTTGGGGATTCTGGATAGTTTCTTACCATTGCTCCATTTGAGGCCCTCTAGGCTAGGAAGATCCTGTCCGCAGAGAAGGCGGGTAGTTGAGTGGTCCCACACTAAACATCTACCGTGAAGAAGAGTCCATTCCTCGAGGGTAACTCTATGTCTTGGTTCTAAGTCTTTGAACCTGATCCACTGGCCGGTCTCTTGTTTCGAGAGCTGTTTCCACTGCTTGAACCCCTTGTTCCATAATCGCTTAGCAATTTGGAGGTTCCATGGCTCCACCCCCCTAATGCCATTGATCGAGAACTAGATAGAGTCATTTTGTCTTATCCCGGCCACCCACTTCCATTCATCACTGGTTCTGATGAATTGTTTGGCCTTGTTCCATCTCTTCCATAAGGAAAACATGAGGCTAGAGCCTTTCAGGGACACCGGCTGGGGGGAGAAGAAAAGCGTGAGGATCCCTATGTCCTTCCAACCAGGATGGCCTACTAAGGTAAGGTCTTTCATGTTTTTGAAGATCAATTTAGCCCAAGAGGACTCACTATTGCTCTAAGCCTTGATAAACCACTTTGCTGCCAACTTGTGAGCCAACCCAGCGATATCCAAAATACCCAAGCCCCCTGAGTCTTTCGAGCTAATGCAAGTTTTCCATTTGATTTTGGGAATCCCGCTCCTATTGGGGTCCCCCATCCATAAGAAGTTTCTACGGCTTCTTTCCACTTTGGCCAACTCTTTCTCCTTAGGTCTCAAAGTAAATAGTAGTAGAAAGCATAAATGTGTTAACAACCATTGCACGCCCTGCCAAGTTAACTTGCATACCTTTCCAATGATTTAGTTTGCTATCCAATTTGGATAGCACCCAGTTCCACCCTTATTCCATTGAGATGTCGAAGCCCATCGAAATACCGAGGACATGGAAAACTTGACCTCTAAGGATAGCTTGACACCCTTGATCTAACAATAGTTGGGGTGGAGGTCCACGGATTGCTCTGAAAGCAGTTTTAACATGGTTGATTTTTTAACCGGATGCCACACAAAAGGTGTTGAGGCAACTCTAGAACACCTCAATGCTGTTCGTATTGTATCACGAGCTAGGGAAAGAGCCTTAAGATTGCCAACGTCCATGTGAAACTTTAATAGGCGACTGAGGCCATCCGAGGCGATAGTGAAGAGTAGTGGAGCTAGTGGGCAGCCTTGCCTGATAGATCTTTTTAAACGTATGGGCTCAGAGAGCTTACCGTTGATATTTATTCTTGTTGAAGCATTTCCAAGTAGAGTGGAAACCATCTTCGTGAACTTTTGGTTGCATCCAAGGTCTTTCAGTGATTGAAGAATAAAGTCCCATTCCAATTTATCATACGCTTTATCGAAGTCGATCTTAATATATACCACATCTTGTGTAGACTCCTCAGCAAACGCAAGGCCTTCCCAAATATCAGCAATTGCTTCAAGTATAGATCTACCTTTGATAAAACCTTTTTGGTACTCACAAAGCCATGACTTTAAATGACAAGGGATTCTATTGTTAGATCAGTGGTCTCAAGTTATCCCTAGAGGTCAAGTCTTCCGTCTCCTCGGCATCCTGATGGGATTTGACATCACAATGGACCAACGATGGAACTGGGTGCTGGCCAAGCTGGATGGAAAACAAAATCATTGGAAAGGTATGCAAGTCAACTTAGCAGGGCGTGCTATGGTTGTTAACACATTTATGTTTTCAACGAGGATTTACTTTATCTCGTGTTGGATACCGAAGGAGAAAGAGTTGGCCGAAGTGGAAAGAATCTGCAGAAACTTCCTTTGGACTGGGGACCCCAACAGGAGGGGTATTCCCAAAATCAATTGGGAAACTTGCATTAGCTCGAAAGACTCAAGGGGCTTGGGAATTTTGGATATCGTTGGGTTGGCTGACAAGCTCGCGGTTAAATGGCTTATCAAGGCTTGGAGCAATAGTGAGTCCTCTTGGGCTAAATTGATATTCAGAAACTTGAAAGACCTTACCTTTGTTGGCCATCCTGGCTGGAAGAACATAGGTATTCTCACGCTTTTGTTCTCCCCCCTCCCAGTGTCCCCTAAAGGCTCTAGCCTCGTGTGTTCTTTATGGAAGAGTTGGAACAAGGCCAAACAATTCATCAGAATCAGTGATGAGTGGAAGTGGGCGGCTGGGATAAGACAAAATGACTCTATCTAGTTCCCGATCAGTGGCATTAGAGGAGTGGAGCCTTGGAACCTCCAAACTGCAAATCGGCTATGGAACAAGGGGTTCAAACAGTGGAAACAACTCTGGAAACAAGAGACCAACTAGTGGATTAGGTTTGAAGACTTAGACCCAAGACATAGAGTTACCCTTGAGGAATGGACTGTTCTTCACGGCAGATGTTTGGCGTGGGATCGCTACCCTAGCCACTTTCTCTCCAAACAGGATCTTCCTTGCCTAGAGGGCCTCAAATGGAGCAATGGTAAGAAAATATCTAGAATACCCAACTTCAAAGAGAACTTAGATGTTCATCACACCCTTAACAAGAGGTAGTGCCTCTCTTGGAGCAAACTTCGATGGGAACTAAAGTTCATGTCTATTTGGCACCCCCTAATTGAGATCAAAAAGTTTGTTCTCATGTGCAAGTGTTGCCATCAATGCATCGAAGATTTAACTCACCTGTTCTTCGATTGCCCCAAGTCCCCTGTTGTTTGGCATCACGTGACATGGGTTTTGAGACCCACACACCAACTCAATTGGCAACAGGTGTTGTTGGGTGAGGTGGTCGGCTGCTCATAAAGGCTGTGGAATGCCATCAGGAGCGAGACCCTTTGGAAGATTTGGAGGGAGCGATGTGCTGTCAATTTTGGCCAAACTCCTAAGGAATGGTCGATTGAGAAATCATTGTTTCTTCTAGGTAAAAGAATCTCTTGAGATAAGAGATGTCCACCGTTTAGACATCACTGTATTTATCTCCTCGAAGTCAACAAGTTGAAACCCAAATGGGTCCCACATGAGGGTGATGATAGATTTATCCGCCTCATTTGTAATGCCCTCTAGCTTGCCATACGCCTCCCCTGCTTTGTGGGACTTGGGGGCTCCCATTCACTTGTAACTTTTCTTCTTTATTTTAATTATAGTTCGAGAGAATAGGCTAAGGCCAAGCTTCCTTTTATTAAAAAAAAACTTTGACAGTTATCTTGTATCCAGTTTGAAGCATGGTAATTGGCCGCCAGTTTTGCAATTTTGTTCTTATCTCCCCTTTTGTGAATTAATTTGATGAAACCATTATTTAGACACTCAGGGAGGGCTCATGACACCGAAGGAGAGAGCCTCTTGCCACACCGAAGTGATGCTATTGCGTGAGAGCAGTGGCATTATTGAAGTCAGCAGATATTTGAAATAGCAACATCTGTTATTAACCGTGATTGGCACTTCGACGCTGCAACTCCGACACTGACCAAGAGAGCATCAAAGCCCTCAATGAGAAAGCAGCGTCGCGGACCCCAAGGAGCTGAAAAGCTGGCTTTTGGCACTTTTCCCAAAAGACATAACATCATCATGATTACCACCACGATGGCGATGGGCCCCAATTCGAGGCCCCATCGCCTAAGTGCCTCACTATCAATCGGAGATAACGTTGTCGTAGAAAACGATGGGCTCCACATTTGTTTGTGCAGCTTTTTTTTTTTAATAGAAGGAAGTTCGGTCATAGCTGAATGGGACTAGTTCCCATGGGACCCTCCAAATCCCACCATGCAAGGGAGGAGTATGGCAAGCTAGAGGGCATTACAAATGAGGCAGATAAATTTTTTTCATCACCCTCATGTGGGACCCATTTGGGTTTCAACTTGTTGTTTTCGAGGAGATAAATATAGTGATGTCTAAACATTGGAGATCTCTTATCTCAGGAGATTCTTTTACCTAGGAGAAACAAGGATTTCTCGATCGACCATTCCTTAGGAGTTTGGCCAAAATTGATAGCGCATCGCTCCCTCCAAATCTTCCAGAGAGTCTCACCCCTGATGGCATTCCAGAGCCTTGATGAGCAGCCGACTGCCTCACCCAACATCACCTGTTGCCTATTGATTTGGTTCGTGAGTCTCAATACTCGGGTCACGTGACACAAGATAACACGAGACTTGGGGCAGTCGAAGAACAAGTGAGCTAAATCTTCGATGCACCGATGGCAACGCTTGCACCATGGCGGCACACCACAGATTTTGTTAGCCCTTGCATTGGTCCAGATACCTTTATGCAAGATCTGCCACATGAGAATGGACTTTTTGACCTCTATTAGGGGGTGCCAAATAGACATAAACTTTAGATGCCACCGAAGTTTGGTCCAAGAAAGGCACCATCTCTTGTTAAGAGTGTGGTGAACATCTAAATCCTCTTTGAAGTTGGGGTTCTGGATAGCTTCTTACCATTGCTCCATTTGAGGCCCTCCAAGCAAGGAGGATCCTGACCGCAAAGAAGGCGGGTAGTTGAGCGGTCCCATGCTAAACACCTGCCCACTTCCACTCATCACTGATTCTGATGAACTGTTTGGCCTTGTTCCAATTCTTCCATAAGGAACACACGAGGCTAGAGCCTTTACGGGACACCGGGTGGGGGGAGAACAAAAGCGTGAGAATTCCTATGTCCTTCCAACAAGGATGGCCAACTAAGGTAAGGTCTTCCGTGTTTCTGAAGATCAATTTAGCCCAAGACGACTCCCTATTGCTCCAAGCCTTGATAAGCCACTTTGCCGCCAGCTTGTCAGCCAACCCAACAATATCCAAAATTCCAAAGCCCCTTGAGTCTTTAGGGCTAATGCAAGTTTCCCATTTGATTTTGGGAATCCCCCTCTTGTTGGGGTCCACAGTCGAAAGGAAGTTTCTGTAGATTCTTTCCACTTTGGCCAAGTCTTTGTCCTTAGGTCTCCAACACGAGATGAAGTAAATAATTGTTAACAACCATAGCACGCCTTGCCAAGTTGACTTGCATACCTTTCCAATGATTCAGCTTGCTATCCAGCTTGGATAACACCCAGTTCCAGCGTTGGTCCATTGAGATGTCGAATCCCATCCGAATGCCAAGGAGATGGAAGACTTGATCGTTAGGGATAACTTGACGCCCTTGATCCACCAACAGTTGGGGAGTAGGTCCGCTGATTGCTCTAAATGCAGTTTTAGCATGGTTGATTTTTGAGCCTGACGCCACACAAAAGGTGTCGAGGCACCACCAAAACACCTCAATGTTGTTTGTATCGTTATGCGCAAAGGCATTCATGTCATCAGCAAAAAGTCTCGCAATCGATTGGTCGTGATTAAGAGGTAAGGAAAGACCCTTGAGATTGTCAGTGTCCATGTGATGCTTTAATAGGAAACTGAGTCCATTGGAGGCGATAGCGAATAGTAATGGAGCCAGAGGGCAGCCTTGCCTAATTGATCTTTTTAAACGAATGGGCTCAGAGAGCTTACCGTTGATATTTATTCTAGTTGAAGCATTTCCAAGAAGAGTGGAAACCATCTTCCTGAACTTTTGGCTGCATCCAAGGTCTTTCAATGATTGAAGAATAAAGTCCCATTCCAATCTGTCATACGCTTTGTCGAAGTCGATCTTAATGAATACCAGATCTTGAGCAGACTCCTCAGCAAAAGCAAGGCCTTCCCAAATATCGACAATTGCTTCAAGTATAGATCTACCTTTGATAAAACCTTTGTGGTCCTCACACAGCCATGACTTTAAATGACAAGAGATTCTGTTGGCGATAACTTTTGCAATTATCTTGTATCCTGTTTGGAGCATGGTAATCGGACACCAGTTTTCAATTTTGTTCTTATCTCCCCTTTTGTGGATTAACTTGATGATGCCATTATTAAGACACTCAGGGAGGGCGAATGAGAGAGCCTCTTGCCACACGAGATGTAGTGGGGTGGCCACCTCATGTTTGAATGACTTGAAAAATTCATTGGTGAGGCCATCCGGACCCGGACTTTTCCCATTGGGAAGGGCATCAATAACCTCGATAATTTCATTCTCTGAGATGTTAGCATCCAGCAGAGCAATCAAGTTCTGTGGGATACTAGTTTGTGCAATCCTTGAGATGGTTGCCATGGAGTGGCGCCTGTGGGGGGAAGGAGGAGTCGAGACCCCGAGAAGATTGGTAAAGTGCTCGACAATGATAGATCTATTCTCCACTTCCATGTAGCATTCGGTTCCATTGTTATGGACCAATAGGGAGATGGATTCCCTAGCTTATTTCCTTCTGAGGATGCTACACATCTCTTTCGATGGTTTGTCGGCCTTCCCCACCCACTAGTCTTTGAAGAAAATTTGAAGATTTTTCCTTTGAACCTCCTCCTCTAATCTTAGTCTTCCCCTGATTTTCAAAAGACCTTGTTGGCAATGTAACTTACCTTTGTTCACCTCTTCTTCAAGCCGTGAGAGCCTCGGGTAGACCGTTTCTCTTCTTTTTTTTCCGATATCTCTTATACCCTTTTGAGTCCTGATTAGAATTTTTCAAGTCCTTTCCACCGCGCTTCTCCAACACTTACCCGATTCATTACAGTAAGCAAAGGCTTCCGCTCACACCTCAGAAATTTCTTGGTGAACAGAGGGAAGGGAGAACGATGTCTGACAAGAATGGAACCACGAGGCTTTCTGGAACATGGGAGTCGGTTTGAAAGATAGAGTAATCGGGTAGTGGTCAGAGATAGTCAGGTCCATTTGTTGGGAAATCAAAGGAATACCCCACTGAAGGATGGTGTTCTGATCGATGTAACATCTATCAAGTCTTGCTTTCCTCAAAGAGTCCCCCGATTGGAGATTTGACCAGGAGAACCCCTTCATGTCTTTCACCTCGACCAGGTCGAGATGGAGCTTGATTTTATCCCATATCTCTTTCTCTTGACCGTCAATAATTTTTCCTTTGTTATTCCATCGGTCCTCAGGAGACTCAAACATGTTGAAGTCTCCACAAATCAGAACATTATGTGAAAGGGAGTCGAGGGAAGCCCAAGTATCCATTCTATCTACTTCTCCATTAGGGGCATAAATTGAGACCACAGTGAACTGGAAAGGGAACCCAATAGAGGCAGCAATCCAATGATGATTCCGACCTTCAAAAGCCGAGGTCACATTGCCAGACAAGGAGTGACTAATACCGATAGAAGGACCCCCTGTCCCCCTAGGGTGAGAAGTGGAGAACCAAAGGTGGTTCGGAGAAATGCATTTAAGCCGTTTCTGGAGATCCTCTTTGTCGATTTTAATCTCTTGTAAGCAAATAAATTCACGGCCGAAGCACTTGTCTTTGAACCACTGGCCAAGAATCGTAGCTCTTGACGGGTTAGACAGACCCCTGAGGTTTAGTGATGTTAATTTCATTAATGATGGTTGCCCTCTTTGAGGGGAGGGACCCGACCTTTTTTCTTCTTGTGGTCTTCTTTTTTCCTCCCAACTTCTTGACTTAGGATCCTACTCTTGAGGGGGCTCTTCCAAGGCATGTGGGAAGGTTGTTTTCCTTTAAGCTTTGACTTTTGTTGTGGTGATCTTGGAAAGCATACCGGAACAGTAGGACCAAGAGAGGAGATTTCGCTGTCTGGGTTGTCTTCATTGCTAGTAGTGAAGCCTTCGTCGTTACTCGTGGTGTAACCTTCTTGGTTGTTTTCTTTGTTGTCTTCTTTGCTAGTAGAGCACTCAAGGGTATTATTAGTGGGGTCTTCTTCAAAGTGGTTTTACCCTGGGAAATCGACCTCATTAATCTCTTTTTCTAGGTTACAGTATATGTTGTTCGAGGGGGCAATTGTCGTAGCATTCCTTGTTGTTGATCTTCGAGGGCTAACTTTCCTCCTGTGTCTTACTTTAGTAAATCCTTCTAAATGCGTCTCAGCAACGCAAGTTCCCTCTTCTTCCTCCATCGGAGGGGGATGACCCCGAGTGTCATCCTAGAGGAAAGGATCCAGGGTCCCATCTGGTTTAACCTTGTTTTTATTGGTACTTTTCTTTAGGGGGCAGTCTTTGATCCTATGACCTTGATGCCCGCACCGGAAGCATGCATTTGGCAAATTCTTGTAAGTAACCTCTTGTGTCCAGGTCTTACCATCTCCACAGTTTATGGAGATTTTTGAGGGAAGGACCTGGTTCAGGTCTGTTTCAACGCAGATCTATGGATGCCATCTTGCATTGAAAGAATGTTGGGCACCATCGTAGATTAACCCCCCAACATCCTCTCTTGAGGCCATCGGCGACCGATCGGTGAAACGATTTCACGAAGAAATCCATACAGAAAGAAAGGCAGATTGGGAAGCTCCACCCAAAGCAGGTAACGAAGAGGCTTTGATCTGTTTGGGACAAAGTCTGGGGTCCACTTAAAAAGGCAAAGGGTGGACCGGCCCACTTGCCAGGAGCCGGTCTGCAGGGCTTGGAAAGCAATCTCTTCGTTCTCAAATACTAGAAGCAGGTGACTCGTCGAAAGGAATTGACATTTGCACACAATTAGGCCGCGCGGGAGCCACCCCTTGCGAAGCCAAGTTCTCACACTTTCAAGAGGGAGCCTAGGGCCAAACATTTGACCGATCATGCAAGTTTTCATCAGTTTTTCTTGCTTTGCCGCCATAGACTCCTTGCCTAAAGAGACCACTAGGGGTTCGACGTCCGCTGGGACGGAATCCATCTCAAGGTGGCACACGGACTGAGGGGGAGCCACATTGTTCATGACAAACAAAGGAATAAGGGTCGGCATCTTAATGACCAAACCCCCCCCCCCCAAAGCCACTTGAAGCGCGAATGCGAATGAAAAAAGCCTTCAAAGACCCCCCCAAGGCTTTAATTCTTCACCTCCTTCTTGGATTTCATTTAAGTAAGAGTAAAGGGTTTTCTTTCTTTTTAAGAAGAATTAAATTTTTGGAATGACACAGATGCCAAACACACCTTTCCTTTAATGATGGCAAAACACGATGGTACCCTTAACACGTGCCTCAACACGAGGTAAATGCTCTTGTCGAGGTAAATGCTCTTGCAGCTTGGAGAGTACACCAAAGCCCACAATAAATGCGAAGGCACGTGAGCAATGAGTTCAATTTTTTTTTTTTAAATAAAGGAAGTTCGGCCTTAACCTAATCTCCCGAACTTTAATTATAGTAAAGAGAAAAAGTTACAAGTGAATGGAACTAGTGCCCATGGGACCCCCCAAATCCCACAATGCAGGGGAGGAGTATGGCAAGCTACAGGGCATTACAAATGAGGCAGATAAAACTATCATCACCCTCATGTGGGACCCATTTGGGTTTCAACTTGTTGTTTTCGAGGAGATGAATACAGTGATGTCTAAACGGTGGCGATCTCTTGACTCGGGAGATTCTTTTACCAAGGAGAAACAAGGATTTCTCGATCGACCATTCCTTAGGAGTTTGGCCAAAATTGACAGCACAACGCTCCCTCCAAATCTTCCAGAGAGCCTCACCTCTGATGGCATTCCACAGTCTCGATGAGCAGCCGATCGCCTCACCCAACATCACTTGTTGCCAGTTGATTTGACTCATGAGTCTCAATACTCGGGTCACGTGATGCCAGATAACACGGGACTTGGGGCAGTCGAAGAACAGGTGAGCTAAATCTTCGATGCACCGAGGGCAACGCTTGCACCATGGCGGCACACCACAAATTTTGTTAGCCCTTGCATTGGTCCAGATACCTTTATGCAAGATATGCCACATGAGAACGGACTTTTTGACCTCAATTAGGGGGTGCCAAATAGACATGAGATTTAGCTCCCATCGAAGTTTGGTCCAAAAAAGGCACCATCTCTTGTTAAGGGTGTGGTGAACATCCAAATCCTCTTTGAAGTTGGGGATTCTGGATAGCTTCTTACCATTGCTCCATTTGAGGCCCTCCAAGCAAGGAAGATCCTGACCACAGAGAAGGTGGGTAGTTGAGCGGTCCCAAGCTAAACACCTACTTTGAAGAAGAGTCCATTCCTCAAAGGTAACTCTAAGTCTTGGATCCAATTCTTCGAACCTAATCCATTGGCTGGTCTCTTGTTTCCAGAGTTGTTTCCACTGTTTGAACCCCTTGTTCCATAACGGCCTTGCAGTTTGGAGGTTCCAAGACTCCACCCCCCGAATGCCACTGATCGGGAACCAAATAGAGTCATTTTGTATTATGCCAGCCGCCCACTTCCACTCATCACTGATTCTGATGAACTGTTTGGCCTTGTTCCAATTCTTCCATAAGGAACACACGAGGCTAGAGCCTTTAGGGAAGACCGGGTGGGGGGAGAACAAAAGCGTGAGAATCCCTATGTCCTTCCAACCAGGGTGGCCAACAAAGGTAAGGTCTTCCGTGTTTCTGAAGATCAATTTAGCCCAAGAGGACTCCCTATTGCTCCAAGCCTTGATAAGCCACTTTGCCGCCAACTTGTCAGCCAACCCAACAATATCCAAAATTCCCAAGCTCCCTGAGTCTTTAGGGCTAATGCAAGTTTCCCATTTGATTTTGGGAATCCCCCTTCTATTGGGGTCCCCAGTCCAAAGGAAGTTTCAGCAGATTCTTTCCACTTTGGCCAAGTCTTTCTCCTTAGGTCTCCAACACGAGATAAAGTAAATAATTGTAGACAGCATAAATGTGTTAACAACCATAGCACGCCCTGCCAGATTGACTTGCATACCTTTCCACTGATTCACCTTCCTATCCAGCTTGGATAGCACCCAGTTCCAGCGTTGTTCCATTGAGATATCGAAACCCATCGGAATGCCAAAGAGACGGAAGACTTGACCGCTAGGGATAACTTGACACCCCTGATCCACCAACAATTGGGGAGTATGTCCGCTGATTGCTCTAAAAACAATTTTAGCATGGTTGATTTTTGAGCCTGATGCCACACAAAAGGTGTGGAGGCACCACCAAAACACCTCAATGCTGTTTATATCGTTATGCACAAAGGCATTCATGTCATCAGCAAAAAGTTTCACAATCATTTGGCCGTGATTTAGAGGTAAGGAAAGACCCTTGAGATTGCCAGCGTCCATGTGATGCTTTAATAGGGAGCTGAGTCCATTCGAGGCGATAGCGAATAGTAATGGAGCCAGAGGGCAGCCTTGCCTAATTGATCTTTTTAAACGAATGGGCTCAGAGAGCTTACTGTTGATGTTTATTCTAGTTGAAGCATTTCGAAGAAGAGTGGAAACCATCTTCGTGAACTTTTGGCTGCGTCCAAGGTCTTTCAATGATTGAAAAATAAAGTCCCATTCCAATCTGTCATACGCTTTGTCGAAGTCGATCTTAATGAATACCAGATCTTGAGCAGACTCCTCAGCAAAAGCAAGGCCTTCCCAAATGTCGATAATTGCTTCAAGTATAGATCTACCTTTGATAAAACCTTTCTCGTCATCGCACATCCATGACTTTAAATGACAAGAGATTCTGTTGGCGATAACTTTTGCAATTATCTTGTATCCTGTTTCGAGCATGGTAATCGGACGCTAGTTTTCAATTTTGTTCTTATCTCCCCATTTGTGGATTAACTTGATGATGCCATTATTCTGGCACTGAGGGAGGGCACCGAAAGAGAGCCTCTTGCCACACGAGGTGCAGTGGGGTGGCCACCTGATGTTTGAAGGACTTGAAAACTCATTGGTAAGGCCATCCGGACTCGGACTTTTCCCATTGGGAAGGGCATCAATAACCTCCATAATTTCATTCTCGGAGATGTTAGCATCCAGTAGAGCAATCAAGTTCTGTGGGATTCTGGTTTGAGCAACCCTTGAGATGGTTGCCATGGAGTCGCGCCTGTGGGGGGAAAGAGGAGTCGAGACCCCGAGAAGATTGGTAAAGTGTTCGACGATGATAGATCTATTCTCCACTTCCGTGCAACATTCAGTTCCATTGTTATCGACCATTAGGGGGATGGATTCGCTAGCTTGTTTCCTTTTGAGGATGTTACACATCTCTTTTGTTGGTTTGTCGGCCTTCCCTGCCCACCAATCTTTGAAGAAAATTTGAAGATTTTTCCTTTGAACCTCCTCCTCTAATTTTAGTCTTCCCCTGATTTTCAAAAGACCTTGTTGGCAATGTAACTTACCTTTTTTCACCTCTTCTTCAAGCCGTGAGAGCCTCCGGTACACCGTTTCTCTTCTTTTTTTTTTGGATTTCTCTTATAGTCTTTTGAGTCCTAATTAGAATTTTTCGAGTCCTTTCTACTGCGCTTCTCCAACACTTAGCCGGTTCATTACAGTAAGAAAAGGCTTCCGTCCACACCTCAGAAAATTCTTGGTGGACAGAGGGGAGGGAAAACGATGTCTGACAAGCATGAAACCAAGGAGCTTTCTGGAGCATGGGAATCGGTTTGAAAGACAGAGTAATCGGATAGTGGTCTGAGATAGTCAGGTCCATGTGTTAGGAAAGCGAAGGAATAGCCCACTGAAGGATGGTGTTCTGATCGATGTAGCATCTATCAAGTCTTGCTTTCCTCAAAGAGTTCCCCGACTGGAGATTTGACCAGGAGAACCCCTTCATGTCTTTCACCTCGACCAGGTCGAGATGGAGCTTGATTTTATCCCATATCTCTTTCTCCTGACCGTCAATAATTTTTCCTTTGTTATTCCATCGGTCCTCAGGAAACTCAACCATGTTGAAGTCCCCACAAATCAGAACATTGTGTGAAAGGGAGTCGAGGGAAGCCCAAGTATCCATTCGATCTGCTTCACCATTAGGGGCATGAATTGAGACCACAGTGAACTGGAAAGGGAACCCGAAAGAGGTAGCAATCCAACGATGATTCCGACCTTCAAAAGTTGAGGTCACATTGCCAGACAAGGAGTGACTAATGCCGATAGAAGCACCCCCCGTCCCTCTAGGGTGAGAAGTGGAGAACCAAAGGTGGTTTGGAGAAATGCATTTAAGCCATTTCTGTAGATCCTCTCCGTCGATTTTAATCTCTTGTAAGCAAATAAAGTCAGGGGCGAAGCACTTGTCTTTGAACCACTGGCCAAGAATCGAAGCTCTTGACGGGTCAGAGAGACTCGTAACGTTTATAGATATGAATTTCATTAATGATGGTTGCCCTCTTTGAGGGGAGGGACCCAATCTTTTTTCTTCTTGCGGTCTTCTTTTTTCCTCCCAACTTCTTGACTTAGGATCCTACTCTTGAGGGGGCTCTTCCAAGGCATGTCGGAAGGTTGTTTTCCTTTAAGCTTTGACGTTTGGTTCGGTAATCTTGGAAAGCATACCGGGAGGGTAGCACCAAGAGAGGAGCTTTTGCTGTCTGGGTTGTCTTCATTGCTGGTAGTGAAGCCTTCCTCTTTACTCGTGGTATAACCTTCTTGGTTGTACCTTCTTGGTTTACTATTGCACCAAAGCCCTCAATAAATGCCAAGGCGCGTGGGCAATGAGTTTACTATTGCAGCCTGCAGGTGTTTTTTTTTTTAAGGAAGCTCGGCCTTAGCCTATTCTCCCGGACTTTAATTAAAGTAAAGATGAAAAGTTACAATAGAATGGGACTAGTGCCCATGGGACCCCCCAAATCCCACAAAACAGGGGAGGAGTGTGGTAAGCTAGAGGGCATTACAAATGAGGCGGATAAATCTATCATCACCCCCATGTGGGACCCATTTGGGTTTCAACTTGTTGTTTTCGAGGAGATAGATACGATGATGTCTAAACGGTGGAGATCTCTTATCTCGGGAGATTCTTTTACCTAGAAGAAACAATGATTTCTCAATCGACCATTCCTTAGGAGTTTGGTCAAAATTGACAGCACATCGATCCCTCCAAACCTTCCAAAGAGTCTCACCCCTGATGGCATTCCACAGCCTCGAGGAACAGCCGACCGCTTCACCCAGTAGCACCTGTTGCCAATTGATTTGGTGTGTAAGTCTCAAAACCCGTGTCACGTGATGCCAGACAATACGGGACTTTGGGCAATCGAAGAACAGGTGAGCTAAATCTTCGATGCATCAATGGCAACGCTTGCACCATGGGCTAATGCAAGTTTCCCATTTGATTTTGGGAATGCCCTTCCTGTTGGGGTCCCCAGTCCAAAGGAAGTTTCTGCAGATTCTTTCCACTTTGGCCAAGTCTTTCTCCTTAGGTCTCCAACACGAGATAAAGTAAATAATTGTAGACAACATAAATGTGTTAACAACTATAGCACGCCGTGCCAGGTTCACTTGCATACCTTTCCAATGATTCAGCTTCCTATCCAGCTTCGATAGAGCCCAGTTCCAGCGTTGGTCCATTGAGATGTCGAATCCCATCGGAATGCCAAGGAGACGGAAGACTTGACCGCTAGGGATAGCTTGACACCCCTGATCCACCAACAATTGGGGAGTATGTCCGCTGATTGCTCTAAAAGCAGTTTTAGCATGGTTGATTTTTGAGCCTGATGCCACACAAAAGGTGTGGAGGCACCACCAAAACACCTCAATGCTGTTTATATCGTTATTCACAAATGCATTCATGTCATCAGCAAAAAGTCTCACAATCATTTGGCCGTGATTTAGAGGTAAGGAAAGACTATTGCACCAAAGCCCTCAATAAATGCAGGTGTTTTCTATTGCACCAAAGCCCTCAATAAATGCCAAGGGGCGTGAGCAATGAGAAAACAGTGTCGCCGACACCAAGGATCCGAAAAGCTGGCTTTTGGCATGTGTCCGGTGTCCCAAAAGACACCACATCATCATGATGGCCACCATGATGGCGATGGGCCCCAACTCGAGGGCCCATCACCTCACTATCAATCGGAGACAACGTTGTCGGAGAAGACGATGGGCTCCACCAGGGCCTAAATTTCACACGAAGTATACCTTTTCATATGACAGGTAAGAATAATGGCTACCCGTCATGTGACAAGTTTTAGCTAAAATGCTTATGTCAATTGACAGATTAAACTAAAATGGTCCTTGCAACATTGTAAGTTTACAGTACATTGAATCAAAATTCTAAAAAACTGATGATACATTCAAACTTATTGAACCTCCCAAACACACACATGTTGTCACCAAATCGTAATGAGCCAAAATTTTTTAGATTATAATGGGCACTTCAACTCCAACAAACTAATTCTCATTTGTATTTGTTTATTGAATCATTGGAAGCTTGATGAAGCTATCATTACCGAAATGTATCAACTTCGAAAGATCATGCTATTTCTTCTTCTTGTTGCATCTTTCAAGCTTGGTGAGCTGAATTGGAAATTTTCATGGTGAACCAAAAATTGAAAAAGATTCAGGTGCTACAATTCTGTATGGAGACATAATAGTAACATAAAAAACAGCTTTAGGAAAAGAGGATGCAAGACGTGGTGGTGAAGTAGATTATAAGAACCATAAGACACGAAAATGGGATATGAGAATAAAATATATAAAACTCGATTAAACAATTGAGAATAAGGATGACTCAACTCTATTAATCTATCGAAAGGAGCACGATTCACCAGTGCTTACTCTTGAGCATTGCATTGTTAGAATCATCATGAACGCTAAAGTTTTTCTATGACAAGGAAACAATAATATACTATGATCCAATCTAGTCCTATTATTTGTTAAAGAGAAAGCAAACAATCTTTTAAACACCATTCATTCAAATACAACACAAACAGTTTATCATAACATTCTACCCACGATGTAGACATCTATACTAAGATGCAAACACATGTAAACATGTCTGCATGAGACTAATTTGTGGTTGATCCTCCACAAAAGAAAGCTTCAAGATCTTGTTCGCCAACCATCATTTCCCCTGAACATGCTGATTTAGCTAAACATGCTGGTTTTCTATTTGAAAGGAAAAGTGTAGAATTAGGCTTGAATGGAGACAAGCCTGTCCTTTATGGGTATACCAGCATATTACTCTTGACTATGCAATAAAGCAGTATGTAACTAAACATATGGAGTAGACGTTTCAACCTATCGAAGCATAAAGACAAAAAATTACATTTGCATCATTTATATCAAGTGGACATGGATTCAAAGACAAAAAATTACATGAAGTAGGGGGTAAATATTGGGCGAGATGATACTTCATTGGAGCATAAAGACATCTTAACATTGACATAAATATTGAGGATGATATTTCATCGGAGTATAAAGACATCTTAACATTGACAGTACTATTTCTGATATAACTCGTTACATGCCATCAGAAAATGCATTTCATTATAATCAGAATCCAAGTGTTTTCTTCAATTGAACTCCAATAATTAATAGGTATCAAAAGGAATGAACAACAATACAGTTTTGCACATGTGAACAGACACTCGAGTACCTATATCAGTTCTTCCAAATAATCACCCTTTATATTTAGGATGAATATATTGTTATTGATCTGTAAAACGTGTAATTTGAAACACATTCACATACACGTTTACTGTGTAAATGAAAACAACATGAAAAAACGCTTCTGCATCAATTAATAGATCTAAAATAGGTCAACAAATAACAACCATAAGTTAATATGTTTTTGTATCACCTTAATCTCTATTTGGATGTAGCTAATCATATGTCACACCCCATTCCATTTCTGGATTGGTGATCCATTATAAAATAGCAGCCTGTAGCTATACCACATCTCAAAAGGAATGAAAAATACATTCTTGATTGATACAACTTGTCTATCCTCGAACAAAATAATAACCATGTTTCATGTGAAAGTACTTTTTTGCAAAGTATTAGAAATATTTGCTTGATATCCGCTTAATTTTTTATTCCACACAGACACTTACATTAAAAAACTAGTCATATAAGAGAACAATCTTGACATGTCGTTACATTACAGAGTGGGCAACTGCAAAAAAACCATAGTTGTACATCCTTAAGCAGAAAGTCCCTGTGGATGAATCTTGAGTGAGGCTGCTTTACTTGCAATAGAATAGGAAGAAATATTTCTCAAACCCTTTTCATTAGAGTGCAGCGTAAAACTTATACTACAGCATTCTATCACCTATGATACACACCATGCTTTATGAGTAGAATGGAAATACTCTCCATCCTAAGTCCTGACTTAATGGGGCTATGGGCTTTTGTAAAGGCCCGCTTACAGGGCTAGTATCATACAGAACTTACAAGTGCGACAATTGCAAAGCTAAATACTTTTCCATGTGACGCAGGAAGATTCAAGGATGTGATTGGCCAAAGACAAGCTGCATTCACAAGAGACCTGGATACTCAATCACCGTTCCAAGCTTTTTAGTCTTGAGCCATCACTTGTGATTCCCGTCTCCAATGCCTCCACGGACCATCGTTCTAAAGAATTACTCGTTCTACAGGACCATCGTTCAGACGTGAACTCATCACCGTGATCACTACATGGTCATCTGTGAAAGTAGAGAGTATTAGGATGAGCGATGAGCGTAGTGCATTATTCAAGTTTGGCTTTTCCCGCTACCTACTATCCACACTCTAGTGCCCATTGCCTAGTATCCAATGCCCAGTGCACATAGGCCATCCAGGAAGTTAATGACTCATGCACGCAAATTGCAATATTGCGTCTCTCTCTCTCTCTCTCTCTCTCTCTCTCTCTCTCTCTCTCTCTCTCTCTCTATATATATATATATATATATATATATATATATATATATATATATATATATATATATATATATCTGACAAGCATTTTATAAAGTATAGCCTGTCAAACGAAAGATAAAATAAAGTATTCCTTGTCACGTGACAGAAAAACTGTATTTCATAATTTATCATTTGACAAATACTTTTTAAAATCACCTGTTTTTTACAGGCAAAATGGCTTGTGACAGGCATTTTGCCCGTCAAATTTAGGCAGTAGGCCACTCCACATTTGTTTATGGAGCTTCGACAGTGCACTAGACGTGTCGTACGATATTTTTGTGAATTACAAATGGTGTGTGCCCCGAAGAACATCTCTACAGCTCTGTAGACTTCAGTACACTGCAGCATGTAGCTCTAGCTTGGCGAAATGAGACTCTGCATTGTCTAGATAGGCTTGTAGATGAAGATGTATGATCGAACAACAATGGAACCTATAACTTCTATAACTTCTAGCATTGAAGAATTTGAGTGAGCTCTAGATACTTGTTGAGGCGACGGCAGTGAAGTGCAAAAGGGATAGAGTATGGGAAACAAAAGTCACAGTCTTATGGACGAGAAAATCATATCTTCAACCCTGATTTTTAGGATAATAAAACTTATGGTCTTAATTTTGATGCAAAATCTTCTAGATGTGGAATCGGAAGGAGGAATAACTCCTTGCATCTACAGAATGGAGTAGAGGGCCTTCAAGCTGTTGAGGAACACCTAGTGGCACTACAGAACTTGGAGAATGATTCCAGCAACGGGGGCTTACAAGGTATTTCATATGCCCAAGTTGTTCAAGTGCAGAAACAAGATATATTCTTGGTTTTAAGCAACTCGGTGGTGCCAGGTGATTCTAACTTCCCCATTTTGAAAAATGAGTACAAAGGCATGGAGAAAATGGACCTGGACGCTGATGACAATGTGAATGTCAATAGTAGTGCTAATGCGAATAAGCTTAATCTTGACCATGAGTTTGTTGACACTGACAATAGTACATTATACATAGAAGGTTCCTCTCTAGAAAAATGGAATAATCATCTTGCTGAGAAAGTTGTGATAGGGCCTTGTCATGGACCAAGACCTGCCCAGGAAGTCCTTAAAAATTGGATGAAGATTAATTGGGAAAATAGGGGTCTTATGGTTAAACATGTCCAATATCTCCCCAACAACTACTTTCTATTCTTTTTTGAGAATGCGCATAATGCTATTAATGTTATTTCTGAGGGACGCTGGATAATTTGAAATACCCCTATCTCATTCTTTAAATGGTTCCCGGGGTTTAACCCCAGAGGTTCTAAACCTACCAGGGTTCCTGTTTGGATTGAGTTTCCTGATTTTTCCTGTGAAATTTTATCCGTGGATTGAACAGCTAGGAGGTTTGGTTGGGAGAGTTCCTGGCCAAAAAGCTAGGAATAACTTTAACCCCAAACGGGATCCTCAAATGCTTGTGGAAGTTGATTTGGCTAAGAATGTTAAACCTGTTTTGATTCTCAAAAACTCTAAAGGTCTTAAATTGCATGAACAAAAGATTTTTTACAAGGACCTTCCAAATGCCTATTTCCACTGTCATAACCAGGGTCACCTCATTAAGGATTGTCCTCAGCTAGAATCCAGCAAATGGAATCATGAGGAATAACTGAGTAATGAAAATGACAAGGGCAAGATCATAATGGAACAGAGCAAAACTGATTCACGGAACAAAAAACCCAATTTTAAATCTAAGAAAAAATTAAGTAACTGGGGTAACAGACCGAAAATGTTGCTCAAAGAAATCTCTAATCCTTATCAGGTTTTGGATCTTACTAATGAGGATGTTGCACGTACCTCTCTGAAAGAGATAGACAATAGTGTTCAAGAAGATGTGACGAATGCAAGTAAGGAAAAGCCTACTATGGAAGATTATTCGACTATTATCCGGAAAAAGAAACCCTCCAAGCAACCTACAGGTAATTCTCCTACCATGGCACCGGTTGCTGTTGAAGAAAGTAACCCCAACATACCCAATGAAGAGGTATTTGTTGAACAACTTAACAAAATTGATGATGATACCATCCTAAGAATGCAATCTGAATCTAATTCGGACATTGAGACTAATAATGCTACTGACATGAATATTAGCCCTCAGGCTAAGGAAAAAATGAAATCCAAAAGGAAAGGAGTTAGAACTTCGAACTTGGTTCTGAAACCTTCAAAGAATCATAGGAAGTAATTTTCTCCTGTTTTTTTTTTTTTGTTTTCTGATGGATACTATCAAACTCATTTCTCTTAATACTAAATGTCTCACTGATTCTATCAGGGGGAAAGTTATTAACAGTTGGCTGACGGATTCTGCCGTTGATCCGGACCTGATTTGCTTATAGGAGTTAAAAGTTGGTGGTTTCTCTTTAAAATCTAATTTAAGAATTGTTTCTAGCAGATATTCTTGGTTCCATACAAATCACCATGGGAAAGGAGGTGCAGCTATTGGAATCAGGAGCAATCTTGACCATCTTGTTGACGATGTCATTTACAGTATATCTGACCAATGGATTGCTTTAAGTTGTAAGGATCCCTTGAATCTCACTATTGTGTGTGTTTATGCTGCTAACAACTCTGCTGATAGGTGGAGATGTTGGGAGGAGATCTCCCACTTAAAGGGAGACATTCTACTGGTTGGTGATTTTAATATGGTGACTAATGTTATGGATAGATATGGTTGCAAAGAGAATATTCTTTTTGGTAAAGAAAAGAATATTTGGTATAATATGTTAAGTCTCCACAATCTGTATGACATGTGTGTTCATACAAGACACTCGTGGAATAATAGAAGCCTAATCAACAAGTTATCTGCCAGATTGGACAGAGTCTATCTGAATGTCTCCAGATTTCACGATTTGTGGAACTATGATTGTAAGTTGGACCATTCTCTTCAGTTGTCTGACCACATCCCTCTTGTTGTTAAGTTATGTAGAAATAATCCTACCTATAGAGCTGGTTGGACTCATCTTGATATCTCCCTGCTCAAAGTTCCTATTGTTAAAAATCAAGTGATTAATTCTGTCACGAGGCATTTTGAGAAGGTCTCTTCTCCTTTTTTAGCATGGGAGCTGGCGATTAGAGACATTCAAAGGATTCTCATTTTTTACAAGAACAAAGCTAAGCTCATTAGGAATACAAGGAGAATGATGATTATTAAAGAGATTGACAAGATTAAGTCTTCTCAAGATAGTGTCTTCACTATTAATCAGAAGGTCCTTGATCTCCAAGATATACTTAGATATGAAGACTACATTGTTGCTAGTGGTGCCCTTGCCACATCAAGAGAATTTTGGGCAGGCAAAGTTGATAAACCTAACAAGCACATGTTTGATATTATGAGGAAAAAGATGTAAGACAATAATTACGCAATATAACACAGGAGCAATAGCAGAGAAGATAACAGATAAAGGAGAATCTCAACAATTTTCTACTAGCAGCAAGTACAAAGATGAGGGCGTTGTCCACCCGTGCGCTCTCAAGGTAGAGCTTAAATGGTGATCTAGACAACTCTAGATAGGGAGATACAAGGTAGAGGTATGCTGGCTCAACTCTGTGTCTTAGGTAGTGCAGAAGTCATGTATATATAGGATCATGGGTGGCCTGCCATGGACGGCTATACATGGGCGGTAGAGCGTGGGCGGCCACCGCCCGCGTAATTGCCATACACGGCTTAGACTGGTTGAACCGACCTAACAAATATAAATGATTTCTGACTCCGACAGGGAATATTCCATGGAATATTCCCTTTACCGTCGCGCCGGGGGCGCTGCCCCCGGACCCCCACCAGGGGGCCCGCTGGCCCCCTGGGACCCCCCAGCCAGGGGGCCCGCTGGCCCCCTTGGACCCCCCAGCCGGGGCTGCTCACCGCTGCCCCGGACCCCACAATTGGGGACCCTGGTAACTCCCTTTCCTTATAATACCTTACATGGTCCAATATGACCTTCATCCAACATTCAAGTTGGGATTCCCATCAATTGGGTAATGCACGCTTGGCTTCTCCTCATAAAGGGGGCCTAACAAAATGTGCATACAATCATGAGGGGTAGACATTGATCATATACTAACACCCCCCCTCAATGTTTACCGATGATAAATCAAGTAGGTCTCGGTCCTATGCCCATCTGTTGAAGATGCTTGTTGAGCTGCTCTCTTCCAAGTGCTTTAGTGAATATGTCAGCACAATTTGCCTCTGTTGGGCAATATTCTAGCTCCACAATTTCATCTTCAATTAGCTCACGAATGTAATGGTACTGTACTTCTATGTGCTTGGTGCGAGCATGAAATACTGGGTTCTTTGCAATAGCCATACAACTTTGATTATCACACTTGAGTACAGTTGGCATATTTGATGGAAAGCCAAGATCTGCAAGAATTCTCCTTAACCAGACTGCCTCACAAGAAGCAAAACAAGCTGCTTTGTACTCTGCTTCAGTGGAGGAGAGTGCGAGAGTTGGTTGCTTCCTACTTACCCAAGAAAATATTCCTGAACCAAGTGAGAAACAATATCCAGAAACTGATTTTCTAGAATCACAATCTCCAGCCCAATCTGAATCACAATATCCTTGGAGTGTATCACCTGTGGTATACAAAATACCAAAATCCAAGGTTCCTGCAATGTACCTTAGAATTCGCATTCCAGCATTCCAGTGACTCTCCTTAGGTTTGTTGGAAAACCTGCTTAACACTCCAACAGCATAGCAAATGTCTGGTCTAGTGTTGCACAGAAAAATAAGACTTCCAACGAGCTTCCTATACTTCTTAGCATCTACATCAGGCATGTTATCATCCATAGATAGCTTATGATTTACCTCCATAGGTGTGCTAGTTGGTTTGCAGTCCATCATTCCAAATGCCTTGAGAATTTCTTTGGAATATTTTTGTTGTGAGATGAAAATGCCATCCTTCCTTTGCCATACTTCAATTCCCAGACAAAAATGGAGTAGACCTAAGTCTGTCATTTCAAACTCAGTTCCCAAGCTGATCCGAGTTTGATTGATGAGTTCCTGATGATCTCCTGTAATGATCAAATCATCTACATATACAATGACAACAACTAGCTTGCTATCCCTTTTCGTTACATACAAGTTAGCATCAGAAGTACTTCTTTCAAAACCCATATTTTTGAAAAAATGATCTATTCGTTGGTACCAAGCCCGTGGAGCTTGCTTAAGTCCATACAAAGCTTTCTTCAACCTGCAAACTTTATTTTCTGAATTGGGCACCTCAAAACCTGGTGGTTGAGATACATATACCTCCTCCTTGAGGTGACCATTCAAAAATGCAGATTTGACATCCATCTGGAAAATAGGCCAGGACTTTTGTGCAGCTACTGCAAGTACCGTCCGAATAGTTGTCATGCGTGCTGTTGGTGCAAAAGTTTCTTGAACATCAAATCCTTCAATCTGTGAAAAACCCTGTGCAACTAATCGTGCCTTATACTTTTCTAATGTTCCATCAGCTTTATACTTAGCTTTCCAAATCCATTTAGTACCTATTACCTTCTTCTTTGGCGGCAAGTCGACTAGATCCCATGTATCATTTTTGAGTATACTATCATACTCAGACTGCATTGCCGCTCTCCAACCTGGATCATCAATGGCTTCTTCAATGGTGGTAGGTTCCTTTATCGAACCCATGATATCTGCCATTAGAGCCATGTTAACAATGTGTTCTGAGGCTCTTCTTTGCTCCTCTATTCTCTTTGATCTTCGTAATGCATCCGATGATGATTCTGGTACATCTACATGTGGATTGTGATCATCAAAGAGCTGTTGTGCCCACTTCGGTAGTGGCTTACGCTGTGCAGCTACAACTGGTTGGCTTTTTATTGAGGAAATTTCTCCATCAGATGTTTCCTCCTCCTCAACTTTAACCTGTCTTTTGATAGGCACAAGGTGAGATATTTCTCCGTTTGATGAGATAGTAGATTTACCTTTATCTTCTACTAAGTGTGGTCGTTCATCAAACACCACATCTCGGCTGACAAAAATCTTCCTTGCCTCAGGATCCCATAACCTGTATGCTTTAGACTCTTCACTATATCCTAGGAAGACACACTTTTTGCTTTTTGAATCCAACTTTGATCTTGTTGAATCAGGAATATGTGCATAACAGAAACAACCAAAAATTCTGAAATGCAAAACTGAAGGCTTTTTACCAGAATATGCTTCTTGAGGAGTCATCCCCTTCAGTGCTTTTGTGTAGCTTCGATTGAGGATGTAGACTGCTGTATTGACTGCTTCTGCCCAGAATGAATCAGGCATGTCTTGAGCCTTCAACATACAACGAGCCATTTCAACTACTGTCCTGTTCCTGCGCTCAACAACGCCATTTTGTTGGGGTGTATGAGCTGTGGTAAGTTGCCTTTTCACACCATGCTCCTTACAGTAATTGTTGAATTCTGTTGACAAGAATTCACCTCCTCTATCTGTTCTAAATTTCTTCAATTTCCTTCTTGATTCATTTTCTACATACTTATGCCACGTTTTAAATTTTTCAAAAGCATCAGCCTTCTCTCGAATGAAATAAACCCACATCTTTCTACTATAATCGTCGACTAACAGCAAGAAGTAGAAAGATCCTCCTAAAGCAGGTGTAGACATTTCACCGCAGAGATCAGCATGTACCAACTCTAGAGGAGCTTGAGATCGATTGCTGGTCTCTCTTGGAAATGCCTTTCGTTGTTGCTTGCCCATCATACAAGCTTCACAAGGTTCCTGCAACTCTGAAAATGCTGGCATATGAGCAACCATCCCTGTTCGTTGCATCTCCTTCAAAACTGCAAATCCGAGATGCCCAAATCGTCGGTGCCATAACCTGCTTACATCTTTATCTTCTGTAGCAGTTAAAGCACTTAACTCATACAAGTTATCCCGTCGTATGCCTTTACCTACAACATTACCTGATGAATCCATGATTTCCGCACCACTCTTATTGAAGTGAACTTCGAGTCCACGATCTGTTATTGCAGAAACTGACAACAAATTTCTTTTGAGTGTAGGTACATAGAGAACATCGGATAACTTTTTCTCAACACCTGGAGAAGTGATAAAAGAGATGGTTCCAGTTCCTTTAGCTGGACACTTGGAGTCATTTCCCACCACTACATTGATGGATTCCCGCAGAGGCACTAGGGAACTATACCAATCCTTTTTACTACTCATATGGCGAGAAGCTCCACTATCTAAAATCCATGGCTCATCAACACGAGCTTGAGCAGATGAACATACCTCTTCAATAGCTACCCAAAGTTCCAGCTCTGTGTTGTTTGCAGACTCTTTGTTCTTCCATGATGATTTTACAGTCCCATTCCGTTCATCAGCTTGCTTCTTTCTGCAATCCTTGATGGCATGGCCTTTCTTTTCACAATAGAAGCAACTTCCTGTGAACTTTTTCTTCTTTGGCTTCTTCTTTGATCCCTCTGAAGAGCCTTTACCTTTTGCATTTGCTGAGAATGCAGCATCAGTTGTACTTTGCCGATTCTTCAGCCGCATCTCTTCTTCTAAAAGCATGGCACAAAACTCTTCAAATGTAAGAGGAGTTGGCCTTACCTGAGTGTTAAGGGCTGTTACTAATCCATCATACTTTGCTGGAAGAACACGTACAGATCTTCGAGCCAGCTCTTCTGGTGTTATAACAACACCAACTGCAGCCAATTGATCTTGAAGATGCTTTATCCGTTTGATAAAATCTTCAGCCTTTTCAGAATCAGAATGTTTTTCATTTGCCAACTGATTTTCTAAATTCTGTATCCTAGTGTGGTTCTTGGTCTCATATTGTCGAGCCAATATGCCCCAAGCCTCATGTGCTTTAGTAGTATGTTGAACTAAAGTAAGCACAGAATCACTTACACTAGTGACAATCGCACATAATGCATCAGCATTCCGCCTCTTCCAAGCTCGTAGAAGATCTGGATCTGGCTGAATCATCAATCTTGAATTTGCTGGATCTTCAACTGGTATAGGCTCTGGATCCAATCCCATCGGTCCCATGACAGTGTCAAGTAATTCATAGGAGTCCAAAATTGCAGAAATTTTGAACTTCCAGAGTGTATAGTTGGTTCCATCCAGCTTCCCTTCAGTGAATGCAGGTGGACGAATTCGAATAGGTGCAGCATTAACATTAGCTGAAGCACCAAGACTACTGTTCGATGATGAAGCCATCATGTAATCACTCGAATAATCTACTGATATTCTAGTCTGCTAGTAGGCTAAAATAATGATACTTCTCAAGCTATTCGAACCTTACAGCTCTGATACCATGTAAGACAATAATTACGCAATATAACACAGGAGCAATAGCAGAGAAGATAACAGATAAAGGAGAATCTCAACAATTTTCTACTAGCAGCAAGTACAAAGATGAGGGCGATGTCCACCCGTGCGCTCTCAAGGTAGAGCTTAAATGGTGATCTAGACAACTCTAGATAGGGAGATACAAGGTAGAGGTATGCTGGCTCAACTCTGTGTCTTAGGTAGTGCAGAAGTCATGTATATATAGGATCATGGGTGGCCTGCCATGGACGGCTATACATGGGCGGTAGAGCGTGGGCGGCCACCGCCCGCGTAATTGCCATACACGGCTTAGACTGGTTGAACCGACCTAACAAATATAAATGATTTCTGACTCCGACAGGGAATATTCCATGGAATATTCCCTTTACCGTCGCGCCGGGGGCGCTGCCCCCGGACCCCCACCAGGGGGCCCGCTGGCCCCCTGGGACCCCCCAGCCAGGGGGCCCGCTGGCCCCCTTGGACCCCCCAGCCGGGGCTGCTCACCGCTGCCCCGGACCCCACAATTGGGGACCCTGGTAACTCCCTTTCCTTATAATACCTTACATGGTCCAATATGACCTTCATCCAACATTCAAGTTGGGATTCCCATCAATTGGGTAATGCACGCTTGGCTTCTCCTCATAAAGGGGGCCTAACAAAATGTGCATACAATCATGAGGGGTAGACATTGATCATATACTAACAAAAGAAAGCTAGAGATTTTATTCCCCTTCTCAAGAAGTCGTCTAGTGGTCATGCTATGAATATTAAAGAGAATTTATAGGAGGCTTTGAGCTTCTTTACTAATGTTTTCTCTGGGCCTCCGAGGGGGGGAGCATATTTGGAGGGACAGGGCTTCTATTGCTCTTAAAAGGAAGAAAATGATTCCTAAAATCCTGGCCTCCCTCCTGGACCTCTCCCTCTCTGCTGGTGAGGCTAGAGAAACCATTAGTAAATTGAAGGCCGGGAAGTCCCCTAGGCATGATGATATCCCTAATGAATTTTTTCAGGTTCTTAAGGAAACTATTGTGCCCATTATTCTCTTGATTTGGGAATAATCCATTAGAAGAGGTACTCTTTCTACCTTCATCAACACTGGAGTGATTAAACTTGTTCACAAGAAAGGATCTAAGGATGATCTTAATAATTGGAGACCCATTTCTTGTCTGACTTCTTTATACAAAATATTTGCTGCCTCTCTTGCTAGAAGAGTGAGCCCTCTTATGGATAGTATCATTCTCCCTGAGAAAAAAGGTTTTATTAAAGGCAGATACATCCTTGATGATATCATCACTTTCTGGGAAAGTATTGACCTTGCTAAAGAGTCCAACATGGATATTTATTTTTTTAAACTGGACTTTGATAAATCTTATGACCGTATTGAGTGGGATTTCATCTTACAGTCCCTCCATGACATAGGTGTTGGGAAAAGATTTGCTAAGTTTACTAGTCTCCTTTTTGGCAATGCTCATTCTAAAGTGGCTCTGAATGGTCACCTATCTGAACCTTTTAAAATATGTAGGTCTATTAGACAAGGTTGCCCTCTTGCTCCTCTATTATTTGCTATCACTAGTGATGCCTTTGGTTGGCTTATCAAGGACTGTGTTAATCAAGGACATATAAAAGGTATTGATATTCCTGATTCCCCCTCTCCCCTCTGCCTTCAAATGTTTGCAAATGATATTAATGCTGTTCTGAAAGCTGATGAGAGTTCAGCTAATAATTTTATTAAATGTCTTAATGATTTTTGTCTTGCAAGTGGTTCAGTTGTCAATCATGCCAAAACTGGTTTTTTCTCTTCTAACAAGTTGATCCCTCAATGTGTCAAGGAAGCAGGATGTGAAATTATTAAAGAAGGTAATATCTTCAGATTATTGGAATTCCAATGGGTTTTGAAGTGACCTTTGATCAAAGATGGAATTGGTTAATGGATAAATTTAGAGTTAAAATCTTTAAATGGATTGACATGCAGCATAATATTTCTCATAGGGTTTTTGTGCTTAATCATTACATTCTGCCTACTCTTACTTATTTTTTGGCTTGTTGGCACCCTAGCACGAAACAAATTTCTCAAGCTATTTCCTTGGCAAGAAGATTCTTATGGGGAGGAAGCAAGATTGCTAAGGTCACTTGGAACACGCTAGTTGAAAAAATCTGAAGGAGGTTTGGGTATTATTTGTCCCTCCAGGATGGCTGTTAAGTTAGTTGCTAAATGGATCCTAAGAGGTACTAACTCTAATGATTTCTGGGCCAAACTAATCATGAGGAATATCGGTAATTTCTATCTGCTCAATAATGAAAGCTGGAATAATCTCCAGTTATGGGACATTGTTATTGCTCCTATTAATGTTGTTCCTAAAGGTTCCAGTCTTGTGTGCAATTTTTGGAAAGCATGGATGAAAATTAAAAAAAAAATTATTCTTTGCCTGTCTGGTTTTCCAATAATTCCTCTTTTATTTTGCAAGAGTCCATGTGGTTTGGTTGGTCCGTTGAATCTAATATCAACTCTCTGTCCATAAGAATGAACAAGTGCAGAAAGAAGGGGTTTGATAACTGGAAGAGTCTTATCAAGAATGAAGTTCTGATGAATGATCAAGATATTATGAGTACTAATTCTTTGTCTTTGCATTGTAAACAGATGATTAAGGACAAGAAAAGGGAGCTTGAGAAGAAGCTCAAGGATAATCTGTGGAAGAAACAGGTTCATTTTCATGAAGTAGCCAAAGATATTTACTATAGTTTTGGAAACTCAAAAGATAACATCGGGAATATATCCTTGAAGCTGAATAAGAAATGGAACATCTCCTGGACCCATCACCAATGTAAGTACAGGTTTCAATGTGTCTGGTCCTTCCCTTTGAATGCCAAACATTCCTTCCTATAGTGGATGATAATCCACAAAGGAGTTTGGACAGGAAGTAAAGCTAAATTTAAAATTGATGCTGGAAAATGTTGTCATTGTGGAGATATAGAGGATCTTGATCATTTATTCTACAACTGTAAAGCTGCTCAAAAATTCTGGCAAGGGATGAGCTTGTATTGTAATTCAGCAAGTTTAAAGCCCCCTAGAAGGAGGGAGTTTCTCCTTGGAGAAGCTAACAAAATGGATATTGTTTTATGGCAAATGATTAGAGCCCACACTTTGTGGACAATCTATAGACACATAAATTTTAAACTTCTTAGTCTTAAACCCAAGAATCATTTCTTCTCTTGTATGATAGGTATTAGGAGAATAATGAAGCTTTGTCTCACCTATGCCACTGATGTTTCACATTCGGCAGTCAACCCCCCTTATATTTCCAAGAATAACCCTTGTACGTCTTGGAGAATCAAACTTCTGAAGAGCTACTCTGTCACTAGACTAGAAATGATCCATTTTCTAGATTTGTACACCTGCTCTCGGGATTTGTAATCCCTGAAGACTATATTGATGCTCTGTTGCTAAAGGATTGGGTCCTACTGGGGTTCTCTTTGTTTCATTCCCTAGTAGTTTCCTCCCCGTTGTAATTTTCTTTTCCAACATTAATTTTAACTTCTTCTATTTTATCTCAAAAAAAAAGTCACGGTGTCGTCGAGATTTTCTCTCCTCTCTCACTTATGAAGGCCTACAAAAAACATATTTGGTGAAGGTAGCCGGAATTCCCCGAGAAGTCCAGGATGCATCAAGGATGTCAAAGGAAGCTCACATACAAAGTTTCAAAGAAATCAGGAAAGTCCATGGTATCGGTCAAAGTTGATCAAAGCTGGTCAAAGTTGGGAAATTAGGGCAAAAATTCCATTGTCACCAAATTAGATGACAATCCATATACTTGTAAAGATTGTCAAAGGCAGTCTATAGCCCAAATTTCAGCAGAAAATGGATTTTGTAGCACATTGATATGCTATGTTCATTTTGTAAAAATGTAATTTTTCTAGTTTGACCCTACAAATTCTTGTATAGAAATTTATGTTAGCCATATGGTTTGGGATGTATAAAGATCATATGTGGCTACATATTTGTACAAATTTTCAAGGCTATCAGAGCTTCCTAGACACCTTAATGCCACCTTGCAAGCTTCTAAATGTAGTCAAACTTGTACAAGGGAGATTCAGATGGGAGTTTTTTCTGCATATTCCTGAAGGAGATCTTTGGAAACATAGTCCTACAAAGTTTCATCTTCATCAAAGCCTATTTGGAGGGTCAAAGAGTACAAAGTCCAGTTTTCAGGATCACCGCAGTTTTCTAGTTTAAGCAAATTGAAGGGTTGAAGGGCCACCACATGGCGAAAGCTGATTGAGCCATGTTGTACGATCAAGATGAGATCATATTCAAGGGTGGAGATGCACTTATGCTTAAAGGAAGGAGGATCCACGAGTTTTTCCATAAAAGAAGATAAGTTTTGACAATCAAAGTTAGCTTTTCTCCAAAAATAGTGGCTTATCTTATCCGAGTTGATGTCAGCACTGATCCGACGGTCCAGATCATCCCCAGATCCAATGGTGGAGAATGAAGGCGCCTAAATTTCACTCCTTTACACTAGATTTGATAGAAAGAACAATTCCAAGCCATTGATTTGATTAATCAAATGGTTGTAATCAAAAGTAGTGATCCTAGAGTTGAGAGTTGATTTCTCTAGATCCAAGGGCCCAAATTCATTCAAAAAACTATATAAACCCCCCTCCAAACTCCTAGAGCATCATTGTTAGGCATCCATAGGGCTCATGCTAGCTTATGGTTTCCTTGAGACGATCACCCTCGGTTGAGTGAGTGAGGATCCAAGGTGAGCTAGTATGAGTATAGAACCTAGTTTCAAATTTAAGTTAGAACTCCAATCTAGGATAGGCTCTTGAAACCAGCATCTCTATCTTGACTCACCCTTGGTGGAGCGTCAGAGTGAGTTAGAGCTGATTTTAATGAGTCTTAGACTTCTTTAGTTAGACGTTACGAGCCTAGACAGACATAGGGTCACTGGAGTGGAACTCACCTTCTTACGTGTGACATTCGGTTGAACTGTCATGGTTTGAGGGTCGGAACCACCTTTGATCAGTAGACTGCTTAGCATGACATACCATGACGATATTTTACATGTAACTTAATTCAAATTCTTTTAATTCATGTCACTTGTCACTTATCTCTTCTCACACGTCTCTCAATCTCTTAAGTATTTTTAAATGTCTTCTATATTCTTCTATGTGTGAGAAGGCTCCGCACGATTGCGTTGAACCAGTGAGGATGTCTCATTGAGCTTGTGAGTAAACTCTACCATCATGATTCACTTGCATGCATATAATCCATACATATCCATACATATTTATTAGTTTCTGAAAGTGTATAAGAAGCTCCAATATTGGGCCATTCTTCCTTTCGAAACTGATTTATGTGTAAGGATTCCATCTATTCACGTCATGCATACATATCATCCAAAGAAGACTATGCATATGGATTAGAATTAGGAAGTGTTTAAGAAGCTCCTTCAATGGACCATTCTTCCTTCCAAATTTGATTCGTGTGTATGGTTCTCTTTTATTCTTATCATTCATGTTCATAAATCTAACTTGCACTCCTACATTCCCATTCCCATAAACATTTCAACATCTCTCTCTTCTCCATACTCAAAATTAATTTCACTTTCATGTCCTTAAACCTTCCAACATTCATTAGCTTCATACACCCTTTGTGTGCCACGACCGGACCCGATCCACTCGGTTTGCGATCACCTCCACATTTGAACTCGACGTGAAACGCTTCGTGGCATTTGCTTCTGATCTTGTTGGGAGGTTGTGATCCATATCCTTTGTTTCATATTTTTCATCCTCATCATATCATCATCATCAGTCTTGAGTGTTGCACTGGATTTCTCACAGTATCGTGCACATCTTCGTCGTGAAGTAAACGCATTTGTGAGAGATCTAGAGCATCGTGCATCACTTGCTTATTCACATAAGATGGAGGAAGGATTCAAATCCCTTATTGTTGAGAAACAAGGCCAAAGAATAGTCTCTTCTATGTTGAGAGAGAAGGGGGAAAATTCAATGGCATCAACATCATAAGCTACTTAGATTTGTTTGAAGAGCAAGCTATGATTTTTGGTCTTCCGGAAGATCTTTTGATATCATTCTTTGAACGAATTGTTGATAGCTCTATCATAAACCGTGTCACTCAATATGATAGTCTTCCTTGGAGTGATTTTCGAAAGGAGATGCTCAAAGAATTCTATCTTGAAGATTATAGCCAACATAATCGGGATGGATTCTTACGATGGGTCAATTCTCCAAAGCCTAGTAGCTCTATTACTCACTTACAAAATGAGTATATTAGACGCTATGAACAACTTCCTGATGAGGATAAGATAACTTTGGAACCTGATCTTGTGATCAATTTTCTTAAGCTTCTTCATCCTGAAACTCGTAGGGAAGTTGAACGGCGATTAGAAGAACCAGATAAGCGCTATGGTCTTACTGACAATTGGCAAAAAGTGCGTAAAGTAGTAGAGGCTGTAGCCCATACACATCAAAGACAATCCATGCTTTATGAGCAAAGTAGTCTTCCTCAAGCTAGCCTTCCACAAACTAAGGAGCAAGTTAGAGAACAATCCATGCTATGCTTTTTGACTCTACTCCTATTCCTCAAATGATAGAGCCTACTCAAGGTTTTAAACTAGAGCCAAATAAAAGTGTAGTTGAACAATCTCAAGTGGATATTCTCACTAAGCAAATGGAAAGTCTTATTGCTACACAATCCAATTTGGCCAAGACTATAGATGCTTTACAATCTAGTTACACCAAAACTTTCCAAAATCAAATGAACCCAATGACTTTTCAAGAGCCTAATCAACATGTTATAGCTACCAATCAAAATCCACAAGTAGCTCCTACTCAAGCATATCAAGTTCCTCCAATGCATAATCCTTCAATGCAAAATCCTCATCCTCATGTGCAAAATCCTCAAATGTATCAAAACATGTATCCTCAAGCTTCTCAAATAGCTTTTCAAAATCCTCAAAATCAAAATTTTCAAAATCATCAACCGTATAATATGAAAGCTCCTCTTGCACCTCAAGTACCACATGTTGCTCCCCAAACTCCTCAAATACATCAATTGCCTTTTCAAAATCCTAATTATCCTGTTCAAGCAATACCTTATCAACAAAATCCTCAGTTTCAAAATTTCCCACCACAAGTTAATCAAAATCCTCAAAATCAAAATGGTTTTGTGCGTGGCCCTCGTAGGTGTCCTTGGTGTGATTCGTTAGAGCACTTTTTGAGAGATTGTGAACTATTGAAGGCTGCTAAGGAGCAACGACTAGTAAAAGACATATACAAGAAAATCTGTGACTATCGATCTAGGCTACCTTTGCAAGGAAATTATGGTAAGGGAGGAATGAAAAAACACTATGAAAATATAACCATAACGGATGTAGGAACTAGAGGAGTGAAACTAGAAGCTCTTGATGAACAAGTGGAATCAAGTAAACCCACAAAGGAAGGTGATTTTTCCATAGAGGCTTTAGTAAGAGCACGAGATGAGATTAGGAGAATAACGGCTTGGGAATCACCAATAGAAGATCAATCTCTTATTTCTCACATATCCAATGTAGAAGAAAAATGAAAAAGAGATGAAGCTGAGCCTAGTGAAAGAAGAGTGACTCGAAAACAAACCTTAGAGGGAATAGAAACAATCATAGAGCAAGGAGAAACATCACAATCTAAAGATCAAAAACAAGAATCAGAACCCAATGAACAAAAACAAGAGGAGAAACAAAAAGGGAAGAAGACAAAGCAAAGAAAAACAAAACCAAAGCCTTTAGATAAACCAGAACAATCAAAACAAACTGAAGACCAAACACGAGAACATGAACAAAAACAAGATCCTGAGCAAAAACAAAAGAAACCAAAGAGAAAACCTAAAGCCATCTTGATTTTAGAAATTGAGAGAAAAATAGATCCTATGGAGATTTTAGATGACATTTTGCTTAAGAGTCAAGTGACTATGTCTTTAGAACAAGTTTTCTCTATTGCAAAGCCTGTTTTTAAAGATAACTTTATCGGCCTAATTAAAAGGAAGAGGTTTCCACTTAATCTAGATACTGAGATGCAAGATTCTCTAGATCAAGATCAAGCTATGAATGAAGCCTTAAACTTTGATGAATCTGATGAAGAGGACTTTGATGATGATGAAGTAAATGTTAATAAAAATTACTTAGGACCTATTCAACCTGACCATGAAAATCATGAAAACAATCCTGAAAGTCACTTTAAAAGAACATTTTGGTCTAGAGGTATATCAGAGATGCATGTTTAAATAGGAAATGATAAGAACACTATCACTGTAAATGCATTAGTTTCAAGAGAAGTCTATGATAAGTTTCGATGGCCCATAGATAAAGATTGTGGATGGCGTATGAGAACTGCAGATAATGGTGTAGGTACCCTGAATGGAGCTTGTGCTAGTGTGCCCATATCCATAGGAGGAATCACAGAAGAGTTTCACTTTTTTATTCAAGATAATTTCTCCTATGAAGTTCTCTTAGGTCAACCCTTTATTTGTGAGAGTCGTATGGAAACTAAAGCCATGGATGATGGGTCTACCTATGCTAGATTTAAGTCTAAGGATGGAATGCAATCACTTCAAGTCGTGACGGTAGGAGTGAATCATCCTAGGAATCGATTGTCAATTAGAAAGAAACCTATTGTTACTCAGGGTCATGAGCATGCTTGTAGTGATTGTGCACCTCGATTCATGTTTGGAGCTACATATGATCAAAATTTCGGATAGAATCCATTGTTGAGCGGGACAACAGTGGATATTGGTTTGACATCTTGCATCCAACCAACATGTACAATAGTTTGTCACTTTGTTTTCCACATTCTAGATTAGATTTTCTTCATAAGAGTCAAATGTCCAAGTCTTTTATCCAAAAAACCCAAAAAAATTATAAAAACAACAAAATCATGGAACATGATGAGAACATTGAGCATGTGATTGAGACATCTCATTGTTTCTCTACTCTTGAGGAGTTAGAGTTATGTCTTCAACAAAATTCTAATTCCCATATTATTCTTCTTTCTTCCCTTGATGAGTATGCTCTAATCCAAGAGTATGCTCTCAATGTTGACAAGTGCTCGAAATTTAACCAAACACATGATGCCTTAGTTGAAACAAAGTACAAAACTGCAGACAAAAAAATCAAACCGATAGCTCAACCATTACCTCAAGGAAGTAATCAAAAAATTATTGATGTGAAAAATGATCCAATTCTTCGGGATAAGAAAAACATAGGACATACATTCACAGATGAGACAATCAAACAGGTGAACATTGGTAGAGATGATGACTTTCTTTTGCCAGCAGAGAGAGATAAATTTGAGAGAGTCATACGTAGCCATGGAAAAGCCTTTACTATGTATCCTCATGAGATTGGTTGTGTAGATCCTAAGCTAGTTGCACCCATGATAATCTTTACTATTCCACATATTCCATGGAATCTTCGTCCTATACCTGTTCCAAAGGCTCACTTACCTGAGCTAATGAAACTACTTAAGGAGAAAATAAACATGAGAATTTTAGAGCCATCTTTTGCACCTTACTCAAACAGATGGTTCACTGTGCCTAAAAAGAATGGGAAACTACGTTTTATTCAAGATCTCCAACCCGTCAATAAAGTCACCATAAGGAATGTAGGAACAGGACCCATTGTAGATGAGTTTGTTGAATCATTTTCACGACATTCTATCTATTCAATGGGTGATTTATATTCTGAATATGACCAATTCCAGTTAGCAATTGACAGTCGTGACATAACCACAATGAAAACTTCTTTAGGCTTAGTGCGAATGTGTACTTTACCTCAAGGAGCGAGTAATTTTGTGGCTCATATGATGAGTGCTATGAATATGGTCTTACATGATTTTATCCCTCATATAACTATGCCATTCATTGATGATATTCCAATTAAAGGGAGTGAGGAACGTGTAAAGGACATTATTGTAGATTCATCTGGATGTCGTAAATTTGTTCTTGACCATATCTCTGATTGTGAAAGAATATTTCAATGATTTGAAGAGGTAGGTCTCACATTTTCCATAGAGAAATCTGTTTTTGGTGTCAACGAGGTGCTTATTGTTGGACATTTATGTGGCCATTATGGTCGAAAGCCATTCCCACAAAAAGTTGATGCCATTAGCAAGATTTCTGAAGTATGTAACAACGTGAGTGAGTTACGTAGATTTCTTGGTGCTTGCATCTTTTATGTTATTTGGATCCCACACTTTGCTCATGTTGCTGATTGTCTTTATGACTTGTTGAGGAAGAAACGAAAATTTATTTGGACTGACAAACATACTCAAGCTATGCGTAAATTGAAGAAATTATTGCTTGAAGCTCCCATCCTTAAGCGTGTAGACTATTCTGCTAACAAACCTATTATATTGACTGTTGATACTAGTCCTATTGGTATAGGTTGGGTCATAAGTCAAGACGATAGTGAAGGGAATAGATATGCAATTAGGTTTGGTGCCAAAATTCTACATGAAACACAACAAAAATATCCACAGATCAAACGAGAACTATGGGGTATGGTAATAACTTTGAAAACAGACAAATAATATTTCATTGGTGCAAATGTCAAAGTTGAGAATGATTGTTTGCCTCTCATTGGAATGATAGCCAATTGTTCATCTCCTGATATAGCCATGCTTAGATGGATCTCATATATTAAGTTCATAAATCCTGAGTTAGTTCATATTTCAGGTAAGTCAAACTCAGTTGCTGATATGTTATCGAGAGCTAGATTTGATGATGATCTTGAAAATGATCTAATAAAGAATGTGAACTTAATTGACTATGTTCCACATATATATGAGTATGAGCAATTTCATGAGTCTGAGTACGAAAATGAATGGAGAGACATAGGAAAGTATTTGAGTACACTACAACCATTACCTAACTGGACTACGAATAGATTCCGTAACATTAGGAAACGAGCTTATAACTTTTTCCTATGTAATGGTTATCTTTGGAGACATGCTAAGGGTAAGGTTAAGAATCCACAACGAGTCCTAGGAAAACGAGGTCTTCAATTGCAAGTAATGAAGGAAATGCATGAGACATTATGGGCCGGTTATAAATGATTTTTTGGAACATATGAAAAGATTAGAAGTACCTATTATTGGCCTAGGATGTATGTTGACATTAGTAGCTATGTTTCTACATGTTCTACTTGTCAACTTCATTCATCAGTCAAACATAGAGATCCATTGCATCCTACGTATCCACCTTGTATTCACTACAAGTGGGTAGTAGATCTTGTAACTATGCCTAAAGGTATCGACAAAATGCGTTACATTGTACTTGCAAGAGAAGACTTAACTAATCATGTAGAGGGATGTGCACTACGATCTAAGACCACTTACAATGTTTGTAAATTCTTGCTTGAAGATGTCATAAGTCTCTTTGGGTACATAGAGAAAGTAGTTGCCAATCGTGGAGAATTAAATGCGAGAGAAGCTAAAGAGTTCTTTGAGCGTCACGGTATTCGTTTGTCTCTCACTACTGCATATAACGCAGAGGCCAATGGTAAAATAGAGAGAGGGCATCCACCTATTGTGAAAGCCATATCTAAAGCATGTAATGGTGACATCAAACAATGGCCTAAATTCTTACCTTTTGCACTTTGGGCAGATAGAATGACATGCACACGTACTACTGGATATATGCCTGTTGAACTCATGTACTGTCAAAAACCATTGTTTCCAATTCAGTCTCATATTTCTGCATGGTCAAATTTGCCTTGGTCTGAAAACATGTCTACTGATGATTTTTTGAATTTGCGTATTAAACAGTTAGAACAAGGTAAATTAAGACTTGATGATGCTGTTGAAAAATTAAGAGAATCTAGAATGAAGAACAAGCATTATTTTGATAAAACTCATCGATTGCATCCTAAGCCAATTGAAGTAGGAGATTGGGTGCTCATTTATGATAGTACATTCGATTCTCAATATGATGCACGCAAAAAGCTCACTCAACGGTGGTTTGGGCCATACATAGTATCAAAAGTCAACAACAATGGTACGTATGCTCTTTATGAATTAAATGGTGTTGCACTAAAAGCTTTGATTGCAGGTAAAAGGATAAAGTTATTCAAGAAGCGTGATAATGACGAGTACATTTTGGATGAGGACATTGAAGAAGATGACAACAATGAGGCCGATTCATAAATAGGAGTATCCATGTTATTATTAAAATAATTTTCAAGTTCATGTTGCTTTGTTTTTTCCAGTTCATTCTATTTTTTTTCCATGCTTGTTTCATGCATGTTTTTTTTCAGTCTTTGCATTGCATTGCATATCCACATTACTTGAGTCAAAAAAGGCAAATGATGATTTCTCTACTTGTGTAAAATTGTATCTTAAGTAGTAACTTATCTACTAAGAAATTGGTTATAATCTAGGATTGTGGAAAGATAGGGCATGTAGATTTGGAGGTTTATTTTGGTGACATGACTTTCATATATAAACATGCATATGTATCTTGTATCAAAAGCATAATTGTTGAAATCCTAGCTCTTGCTATCGCATGTTTCTACATCCTTAGTCCATCTCACAGCACTTGTATCAGAGTTTAAACGACTGTTCTCCATCATCAAAAATGGTTGTACCTTGTATCGGGGTTTAATTTTTCCCCGTCATAAAAAAAAAAAGTTGCTACATGTTACCAAGAAGTTTACACTTTCTTCCACCCCAAAAAAGTGATCGTAACCATAAAGTTGCCGAATCATCATCATCATCAAAAAAAAAAAAAGAGCAAGCCAAAGGAGGATAAAGAGGCATAGTAGAATAAATCACGGGCTATATAGGAAGATTTATGCATTAGTGGAGTTTAGTTAGATTTCCTTGCATGTTATTAGAGAAAGAGCATATTCATATTTATGTAGGAAATGAGTTGATCTGAAATAAGCTAAAGATGAAAGATGTCTCTTGAAAATCCTAAATCTTTGTTTATAATCATATTTAAGGTAGATTGCTTTATGAAAAGGTACAAAATTTTCTTCAAGATGAGAGGAACTGATGCTTAAAACGACTCAATACATCCACTTCCACTTCATACTGATGCTTCTTTTTTTTCTTTCTTGTTGCCAATGTTGCTTGTTCACTTGCATATATGTTGCCTATTTGTTCATGCATATTCATGTTGCCTGTTTCAATTCTTTCTTTCATGCAAATTTTGCTTCATGTCACGTTACCTACTGATTCATGCATATAATCAATTTTCCTTCCATGTTTCTTATGTTGCCTATAAAAGAATTTGATGCCTGGAACATTTTGTTTTTCACAGATGCTAGAGTGGCGCTTCCGGAGGAATCACAGGTTTAGTGGGGGCGAATGTCGTCGAGATTTTCTCTCCTCTCTCACTTATGAAGGCCTACAAAAAACATATTTGGTGAAGGTAGCCGGAATTCCCCGAGAAGTCCAGGATGCATCAAGGATGTCAAAGGAAGCTCACATACAAAGTTTCAAAGAAATCAGGAAAGTCCATGGTAGCAGTCAAAGTTGGTCAAAGCTGGTCAAAGTTGGGAAATTAGGGCAAAAATTTCATTGTCACCAAATTAGATGAAAATCCATATACTTGTAAAGATTGTCAAAGGTAGTCTATAGCCCAAATTTCAGCAAAAAATGGATTTTGTAGCACCGTTTGATATGCTATGTTCATTTTGTAAAAATGTAATTTTTCTAGTTTGATCCTACAAATTCTTGTATAGAAATTTATGTTAGCCATATGGTTTGGCATGTATAAAGATCATATGTGGCTACATATTTGTACAAAGTTTCAAGGATATCAGAGCTTCCTAGACACCTTAATGCCACCTTGCAAGCTTCTAAATGTAGTCAAACTTGTACAAGGGAGATTCAGATGGGAGTTTTTTCTACATATTCTTGAAGGAGATCTTTGGAAACATAGTCCTACAAAGTTTCATCTTCATCAAAGCCTATTTGGAGGGTCAAAGAGTACAAAGTCCAGTTTTCAGGATCACTGCAGTTTTCTAGTTTAAGCAAATTGAAGGGTTGAAGGGCCACCACATGGCGAAAGCTGATTGAGCCATGTTGTACGATCAAGATGAGCTCATATTCAAGGGTGGAGATGCACTTATGCTTAAAGGAAGGAGGATCCACGAGTTTTTCCATAAAAAGAAGATATTTTTTGACAATCAAAGATCAATAATGCAGCTTTTCTTCAAAAATAGTGGCTTATCTTATCCGAGTTGATGTCAGCACTGATCCGACGGTCCAGATCATCCCCAGATCCAATGGTGGAGAATGAAGGCGCCTAAATTTCACTCCTTTACACTAGATTTGATAGAAAGATTAATTCCAAGCCATTGATTTGATTAATCAAGTGGTTGTAATCGAAAGTAGTGATCCTAGAGTTGAGAGTTGATTTCTCTAGATCCAAGGGCCCAAATTCATTCAAAAAACTATATAAACCCCCCTCCAAACTCCTAGAGCATCATTGTTAGGCATCCATAGGGCTCATGCTAGCTTACGGTTTCCTTGAGACGATCACCCTCGGTTGAGCGAGTGAGGATCCAAGGTGAGCTAGTATGAGTATAGAACCTAGTTTCAAATTTAAGTTAGAACTCCAATCTAGGATAAGCTCTTGAAACCAGCATCTGTATCTTGACTCACCCTTGGTGGAGCGTCTGAGTGAGTTAGAGCTGATTTTAATGAGTCTTAGACTTCTTTAGTTAGATGTTACGAGCCTAGACAAACATAGGGTCACTGGAGTGGAACTCACCTTCTTACGTGTGACATTCGGTTGAACTGTCATGGTTTGAGGATCGGAACCACCTTTGATCAGTAGACTGCTTAGCATGACGTACCATGACGATATTTTACATGTAACTTAATTCAAATTCTTTTAATTCATGTCACTTGTCACTTATCTCTTCTCGCACGTCTCTCAGTCTCTTAAGTATTTTTAAATGTCTTCTATATTCTTCTATGTGTGAGAAGGCTCCGCACGATTGCGTTGAACTAGTGAGGATGTCTCATTGAGCTTGTGAGTAAACTCTACCATCATGATTCACTTGCATGCATATAATCCATACATATCCATACATATTTATTAGTTTCTGAAAGTGTATAAGAAGCTCCAATATTGGACCATTCTTCCTTTCGAAACTGATTTATGTGTAAGGATTCCATCTATTCACGTCATGCATACATATCATCCAAAGAAGACTATGCATATGGATTAGAATTAGGAAGTGTTTAAGAAGCTCCTTCAATGGACCATTCTTCCTTCCAAATTTGATTCGTGTGTATGGTTCTCTTTCATTCTTATCATTCATGTTCATAAATCTAACTTGCACTCCTACATTCCCATTCCCATAAACATTTCAACATCTCTCTCTTCTCCATACTCAAAATTAATTTCACTTTCATGTACTTAAACCTTCCAACATTCATTAGCTTCATACACCCTGTGTGTGCCACGACCGGACCCGATCCACCCGGATTGCGATCACCTCCACAACGGTCTTTGGAAGTTCTGTCACGGTCCGTGATAGGCTATCATTGGAATTTTTCAATGATATTTAAATATGTTTGTATGCATAGTAGATAGAAGAAGATGCCTATATATACCTTGGCTTCAAAAAATGAAATGTGGGCGGCTCGGATAAGACAAAATGACTACTAAGCGGCTTTGGAACAAGGGGATTAAACAGTCAAAACAACTCTGGAAATAAGAGACCGGCCAGTGGATCAGCTTTGAAGACCTAGACCTAAGACCTAGAGTTACCCTCGAAGAATGGACTCTTCTTCAAGGTAGGTGTTTAGCATGGGACCGCCCAACTACCCACCTTCTCTGCGAATAGGATCTTCCTTGCTTGGAGGGCCTCAAATGGAGCAATGGTAAGAAACTATACAGAATCCCCAACTTCAAAGAGAACTTAGATGTTCATCACACCCTTAACAAGATGTGGTGCCTTTCTTGGACCAAACTTCAGTGGGAACTAAAGTTCATGTCTATTTGGCACCCCCTAATCGAGATCAAAATGTCCATTCTCATGTGGCAGATCTTGCATAAGGATATCTGGTCCAATGCAAAGGCTAACAAAATTTTTGGTGTGCCTCCATGCTGCAAGCATTGCCATCGATGCATCGAAGATTTAGTTCACCTTTTATTCGATTGCCCCAAGTCCCATGTTATCTGGCATCATGTGACGTGGGTATTGAGACTCACAAACCAAATCAATTGGCAACAGGTGCTCTTGGGTGAGGCGGTCGGCTGCTTAGCAAGGCTATGGAATGCCATCAGGGGTAAGACTCTTTGGAAGATTTGGAGGGAGCGATGTGATGTCAATTTTGGCCAAAATCCTAAGGAATGGTCGCTTGAGAAATCCTTGTTTCTTTTAGGTAAAAGAATCCCCCGAGATACGAGATCTCCACCGTTTAGACATCACTGTATTTATCTCCTCGAAAATAACAAGTTGAAACCCAAATGGGTCCCACATGAGGGAGATGATAGATTTGTATGCCTCATTTGTAATGCCCTCTAGCTTGCGGTACTCCTCCCCTGCATTGTGGGATCTGGGGGTCCCATGGACACTAGTCCCATTCACTTGTAACTTTTCTTCTTTATTTTAATTAAAGTCCAGAGAATAGGTCAAGGCCGAACTTCCTTTTGTTAAAAAAACACTAAAATGAAATGTAACAACCATCACATGTGTAGCCTAAGTTCTTGGTAGGAAGTCAAAAAATGCAAGTGTGCATTATCATTTAAATTTGAAGCATACAAGAAACAAGAAAGTAACTCAAGTTCATTAGGGTTCAAAAAGTCAACTTTAAGTTTCTACGCAATTATGAATGTCCCTAGTCTCAAGGTATATGTAAACTTGGCGTACATATTTTTCATGCTTTTGTTTTGAGAGGTCTTGAGGGCTTTAAGTGAAGGCGAAATTAAGGGAGGTCATTTAAGAAATTTTTGTTCAATAAAAGGAAGAGAATCTAATTTTTTTTTTGTTTTCCAATGACATGCCTTGTGGAAAAGTGATTAATTCGAAGAGTAGGATTTTGTGGTAAAATCAAGAAATAATGGCTAGGAGATGGTTGATTCACACCCTAAAAGCGCAAATTAGGAAGTAATCCTTAACCATGAGTTTTGGGGTAACTAACTAGACCATCATACTCCTAGTCAGTAGTTCATGTGTTGAATTCCCACAATCCATATTGGAGCCTAGGAGCTAGGCCTATGCAAGGTATATGGAAGGCACACGAGACACTTTAAAAACTAAGCCCAATAAAGATTAGAGTGTATCTCCTGATTTTTACGTCATACTTGTATGTGAAAGGTAACGTCGGAAATCTATCAAAAGGAGCTTCCAACGAGAGCCTCCTGATTAAGGATCCAACATGCCTAGCATGGGTGAGACCTAGGAACAATATATTGGGTTTGAAAACAAGGTCTCAAGACACCAAGGTTTAAAACAAGGAAAGTCCATAGGCAAGTGGCCAAGAAGCCAAAAGGCAAGGTTCAATACAAAAAGGTTGAGAGCAACGGCGTCAAGAGACCGAGGTTGAGAAAAAGAAGGCTAAAGAGACTCTGCAAGGCTATGGACATCAATTCAAGACTCAATACGTTATGGGTAGGATATGGTTGAACCACACCCTAAGAGGGAGGATTAGGAAGCAATCCTCAACCATGGCTTTTGGGAAAGTGGTTAGCCCATCATACTCTTAGTCGAACAATCATGAGATCAATTACCTCAATTGAACTCATGACCTATTGGCTAGAAGTATGATGGGCTAACCACTTTCCCCAAACGCCATGGCTAAGGATTAGTTTATAATCATCCCTTAAGGTGTGGTTCAACCATCTGCTACCCATCATCTCTTGATTCTAACATTTTGGGCTGATTTCATCCCTCAAATCTGTCTAGGGTTGTTCTCATAGCCTTATTGTATGCACTGAGACAAAATAGATGGAAATATTGATTTTTCAGAAAACAACACCACTAGAGTATGCCTACTACAATGAAGTCAAAGTTTGGGGGTCTTAGAATTTAATTTGACTAGTGTTTGGCATATGTCCGTGAGCAAGTAATATGGAAATTGAAGAAAACTAATATGGGAATTGAAGAAAATTAAGAACAAGTTGAAAATCCAAGTAAAAAAAACAAATCAATGTCCCTATCGTAAAGCATTCGGCGAAGACATTGTTGGTTGTAAATCCAGTTTTTGTGAAGTGAAAACAAGTTTTGAAGGTATATGTGTGTAAGCGTACAGAAAATCACACTTCACACTCACAGTTTGTAGAGAATGAACCGGAAAGCAACCATGCTCTATACACACAAGATCAATAAAGAGAAAAGCATAAATGAACTATGGAGAGCTCCTTTCTATGATACAGAAGAATAAACAAGCCTAGAATCCAAGCTTTCTACAAAGAGGTTTAGCTAATGAAGATCTTTTCCTACCTGTACATTTAAGAAAGTAGTCCAAGGGTTTGATGATATGGAAAAGGTTATTGGACTCCATTCATACGTTTGAGCCTGCAAATGCACTTGAATTCTAACACTTCCCCTCAAGCTGAATTGAGTTAGCCTACATTTATATCTTTCATGTTCATGATGCCTTTGAGTTCCCTAGCTTATTTATATCCAAATTTGTTTCTAATATCAAACACTTGCTCCTTCATTTTAATGTATTACATGATGTTCACCAAAAATCATCAAAACCTTATGTTATCAGCCATCCCTAGGTGGCATGCTCTAGAGGTTCTCAAGTTATCTTTTTGCCCAATGTAGGCTCACACATAATGATGTCAAATCGGTTTCATTTCTCTTGATTGATTGAAACAAGATGAAGCCTCACCATAACGTCAATAATAACTACAAAGGGGCATCCAAAGTCAGACATAATGACATATTTTGAAGGAGAATCTTGAAGGAGAAGACGTCTAGAGAATTTCACGAAGCTCTCAATAAAAAATGTTGCTTGATGTGGTTTTGATGGGGAAATCGAGAGGATGAATCGGGAACTTGAAGATATGTTGTGTATGTATGTGAATAAAAACCACGATAATTGGATTGAATATTTGCCCTTCGTCGAGTTTGCATACATCTATAAAAACGACTCCGTTTTAGGCAATGTATGATTATAATTGTTTGAGTCCACCTTTGTCTTTTCGTTTTCCAAATAACGTAGAAGTATCGTAAGGAATGCTTGAGAAGATGGATGAAAAACTTGGAAAAATTAAGGAACACATAAAAGAAGATCAAAAAACACAAAAGAAACTCTACAATTTGAAGAGAAGCCCACTTGAATTTCAAATAGATGATATCATATTTCTTAAACTGAATCCTCACCGATCTAACTTGTTGCTAGCGAATGATCATAGACTTTCTCGTCGATATGCAAGTCCTTTTCATGTTTTGAAAAAGATTGGATCTCTTGCTTAATTACTAGAACTACGTAAACATTTAGATGTGTATCTTGTATTTTAATGTTAGCTTACTCCAAAGATATGTATCTAATGCTGCTCATGTTTTGCAGGACAATTATAAGCTAAAAGATAATGGTTCTTTTGAGCTTTTACTTGAAATAGTATTAGATACGATAGAAAGATTACTTAGAAATAGATCTATAGAAGATAATTTGGTGAAATGGCACTCATATCTAGTTGAAGATTGAAGTTGGGTGAACTTAGATGATTTTCTGGCATATTCTCCTTCTTTCCAATTCTAAGGACAGAGTTCTTAAAAGAAGGGAAGTATTGTATTAAGCCTTTCGATCGTGAAATAATTCATTTTCAACTTTCTGAATTACATTTTGAGGATAATGCTTAGACTAAATTTTAGGTCTATTGGCAAAGTTTAGGGATGACAAGGTTTAAATTTTCTCTTTAAACCTCATCTACATCATGTTCGTTTGGTTGAAAATTGAATGTGAAGATGAAACAATTAGGAAAAATTTTGTATGAGAGAAAGGTAGAGCATGCATAAGAGAATAAAAGTGCCTCTATGAAATTTGTATGAATCATGTTTTAAGTACCTCATTAAGGGCCCTAGATTTAGTTCGTTGTAAGAAAATGCATTTATTTTATTCCCTCTCTATAATTTCTAAACTTTTAGGGCTGAAAAGTGATACTTGGAGGTGGATTTGGACCTAGGTCATCTCAGACACTATTGTGTAGATAAAAAATTTTAATAAAAGTGTCTCTCACAAGCGTAGGCTGATTCCTCACTATTTTTAAGTTATAGGGCTTGGAAAAGTGCCGTTCTTTGAGGTACTTAAAAAGAATGGCACTTCTCTATTTCTATTCTAATCCATGATTTTAAAGCACATTTCTTGTCATGCATAATTATGGATGTCTTTAGATATATCTTTTCATTGCTTTTCTTGTACTTTTGTTAGGTACTTCTAGAGAAAGTAGTACACCAAGTGCATGATTTTTCAATAGTTTTGTAGAGAATCGGCTTTTTCTAGATTTGGTGTATTGCACACTTCTTTGGGCGGCAATCAACTCTCTTATAAGAAGACTTGCATATCAAATAGAAACAAGATAGAAATCAGAGAATTACCATGTGATTGAGAGTGAGAGTAAGAGTGAGAGTTTGATTGAGAGTGCGAGTGTGAGTGAGATTATGATAGCTTGGGGGCAGTTGGGAGATAGAGGTTTCATCAAGAAGCTATTTTCCAAAGCTATTGTATCGATTGATTGACATGTAAAATATCAGAATTTCACTTTCTCTGAGTCATATCTTTTCTACTCTTTTGCATGGAATTTTCCTTTATCTTGTGGAAGTTCTATTTTTTTATCTTCCACTATTCTTGAGTCATGAGAATCTTGTGATTGGAAGAATTCACTTGCCATGTCAATAAGGAGTCAAGTAGAGTCAAAGTATGCATGTTTGAGATCATACCAAATTGATTGCAACTACCAAAAGTATTAGGGAAAACTTAAAAGGCATTTTCTGTGAGATCCAACCAAATAGATCTCACCCACTAAATCTCATCTATAGATATGGGGTCAAGGAAAACTTTATCATGAATGTCCAAGAAATAATTATGCTTATCATTTGTACTCAATTAGTAGTAAGAACTCTCTTGACTAAGATCACCCCTTACTAGCTTATTCTACATATTTTGGCATAGCATTTTTGTCACGCCCTCCCTAGGTGTTGGTAATTTATATATAGTATTGTATTTTTCTTGGGAATTTGGATGACTTTTATGACCATTAGAAATCTCCATATACCCATATAGATTGTTCCAAGACTCACTCTTATATCCAAGTGTTCTACAAGAAACTACATCTTCTTGATTTAGTGTCTTTCTAACTTCTTGTATCTAGATAGAAACTCATGTATAACATCTTCCTATGAGAAATCAATATCAATTTGATGTTTTTTATAGCTTATTAGAAATCTTATAATTTCCTTGAGTTATCATAGGTCTTAGTTTCAATAATCTAGACATTTTAGAGAAAGAGAGAAACTAAGTAGCTATGTTAACATAATATTTGATCCTAGGAGTGCTATACTAGCTTCAAATTGCATATGGATTTTAGATCCTTAAACACAAATTACTCTATGGAGAATTTCCTAGAGATGGACATCTTTCTAATCTTTGAAATTATCCATTATAGTTCATCTTGTGAGGGTTCTAATGGCTTCAAATTGCATATGGATTTCAGAAATTTAAACATAGATTACTCTATGGAGAATTTCCTAGAGTTGAGCATCTTTCTCCAAATTTTTTAGGAGTTGACTAGCAGCTAGATTTTATACTTACATCTTGTCCAATACCATTGGGATTTCCATGAAGGGTTTAAATTATAGAAGTGTTTAGGTTCTATATATAGGTTTTGGATGAATTGGTTATAGTTCCCAATCTTGTAAAGCCATCCTTTTAGCTGACAAAGGCCTCTAAAGTATAAATGCTATAAGCTATTAACTCACAAACATTTCAATATTCATTTGAAAATACTTTAATCCTCTCACTTTAATGCAAGTATCTTGTCAATGTCATATGATTTATCCAAAAATTATCTTCATATTTCCCAAGATTCTATGAATGAGGAAAGCCTTTGAATCAATTTTTTGTGGATTTTTGACTATCTTCATTTTTAGCAGAGAGACATCAATAATAGGAAATGTGCTAGGGTGGTTATGTTTATTCCTAGTGCTTACTTACAATCACCATTGATGTAACACCTTCTCTTATATAGGTTCCATGCCTTGTTGATGAATGATATCTATTTATTCCCGTTCAGGGGGAGCTTTGAATGGAGAAAAGAGGATTATAGAGATGACATGTTCTTTCCATTGAGTTAAGAAAACCATTGAAAGGTTACTTTTGTTTTTTAATATATTTTTTACTAATTGAACCGTGCCTCATCCAGTCAGAATCTTGTGTATTAGCATAGCCTTCATGCTGAGGATACCCAAGCTCCCTTTTCCCATCAAATGTAGAAGATATCACATTTGATCTAGGGAATATGTCTTCTATTATGTTCATTGATCTATTAGAATCTAAAACTTCTATACTAGTTACTTTCTAACATAACATCTCTAATGTGCATGATATGGTCATGGAGTGTCATCCCTTATTTCTACATGACCATTTTTTGGTTAAAACCTATATAACAGTGAGAGAAATTCTTTATTGTAACATATAATAAGTATACTATGTTTAAAAAAATGCAGTTGCATCATAGCTGAAAATTTCTCTTGACCAATTTATCTTGATGTGGAAAGAAAATTACCATGGCCTTAATATGAATATTTTTACCTCTATTTTTGTAAAGTTAGGCTTCGTGTTTGATAGCATTGGCTTGCAAAAGGACTTGAATTTCTAGATATCTAGCACCAACAAGTTATTTTTGGTTTGAGTATTGAGTCTTCCACATCATCCATGATTTCTTGGTCTTCCTCTACTATTGGATGAGTTATCCCCTTATTTATGAATTTATTTTTTCCCTTCTTTGATGTGGAAGTTGCCTCTAACCCTGCCTAGCTCTCATATTCCACCTCTATAACTTGAATTTCATATATAGAGCACTTAGGGGTGATTACCTTTGATGGTCCTCCACTTATATTCATTTCCTTTGATAATGAATGGCTTGCAATTTTTTTTTTCTTTCAACTAATTCTGAGTGTATGCAACAAGGTCATCATCATCAATATGGTTAGCTATTGATTGAATATGGTTAGCTATTGATTCCAATGCATTTCACAATTCTTTGATTTTGACAATTTAATTATTTATGTTATTACTAGACATCTTTCTAAGGTTGTTTTGCTATTTTTTCAAGTGAATATTCTTTGATTTAATGGAGCTTGAATATAGCCTCCCCAATGTTTTCATAACCTTCATGCTAGTGTGCTGGTCTTGATGTGACCTACCATAACATTGCTAATATCCTAAGAATTAGTAAATATGAAATTCTCATTTATTTTATCCTAAGAATTAGTAAATATGAAATTCTCATTTATTTTATTCCACTATTTTAAAATTCCTAGCTCAAATTACAGAACATTTGTCTATCAAAGTCTTATAACCTATATGACCCTTCAATTCTTATAATGCTTTCTATGCCTCAAAACATAAAAACAATTTTACAAACACTCTTCCATATGGCAATGTCATATTTAAGGACATATCACACATGTTCTCAATGAAAAATGCTTGTAAGAAATTATTTGATAACATTTCCAGTTATATTAAGATTAAAGTAAAATCAACATTACATAAGTCCAAAATTTTTTCTTAGGCAAACAATATTAAAGATAAACCAAAGCATCAATTAGGTGATCAATAGGCTTTGCTATATGCCTCACAGAAATATCATTTAAGCAAAAGAGACATGCTAGTGGTGATGATGTTCAATTTCCTATACATAATTATTGTCCATAAGAAAATAAATCCGTATGATAGTAATGGAGATTTTACATAATATATAATCTAGCAAAAGATACGTTATGAAGAAAAATAAAGAAATCTTGATATTATAATCTCTTATTTTCTGATCTCCCTTTTTTTGTCTTTCAAATGTAGCCAGAGAAGGGGATTGTTAGATTAAATCATCTCAGAGGAAAGTCCATGTCTTGTATGCATATGGATTATTATTTTGATAAAGTTACAAATCGATAGGGACATATGTGATGGGAGAATGTACACTTTCCCTTTTGTGCCTTGAAGCATAGGTGGAACAATATTATTATCAAAATAACATTATTATTCCATTGCCAATTTTTGTTTCTTGTAGGTTTTGAGGCTATTTAAAGGTTGTCAAAACGTGGAATCCTCAATATCGGCCTCAAGATGAACATCCTTCCAGGTAAGATATCTAGCTATTTGTAGAGTAAATAAAAAAAATTGTTCATCAATTAATTGGGGGTCTATATCCTTGAACACCTATGTAAATTTAACAAATGACATTAAGAATCATGGATTGATTATTTTCTCAAATGATTGGTTTGATCATAGGCATGCATGAGTCTTTGATTTTTGTATTCTTATGTTTAAAAAGACCCTCTCCTAATTTGGAAGAGACAAGAAGATAGCATGTTCAGTATAGTTAATGCACTTCCTTTTACTTAGTGGCATTCTTTCATTGCAACAAGTCTTCATTGATAAGACAAATGAAGACACTCACAAAGGAAGGACACTCATTTTGATGACAACACATTCTTGTACACTACACTACAAAGCTGATGTAGATGGACAAATATCGCATCAAGAGTGCAAAAAAAAATTTAAGATTCTTAAGATGTAGTTCAAGATTGATGCATCAAGCCCAAAACATTCGGCACAACTTATGTGTGTCTCAACACATACTTTTGGTTCTATGCTCACTATTGGACATTGATGACATTAGCACGAATGACTTAGTATTAGTTGATATTCTCTATAATGAAGTTGATAGCTATATGGTCTTCTGGATGATCATCACAAAGTCTTAGTTGCACTCTCATGTTTGTGTGAATTTGGGCTTTTTCTGGATTCTTCTTGGTGTACATAAGCAAGCATTACTGAAATTCAACAATATAGTAGAACTTAATTGATGGCATGATTTCACTTAATATTATCTTAATGCATTATGTAGCCTATGATACCATCTATAGTACCACAAAATAAAGGAGAGATTATGTTTTGGAATTGAAGCGAGCAGGTGCATGCGTGGCCTCTTCTCATGTTGATTTGAAGGTGTGGATGTGCAATGGCTACAAATGCACAACCAAACGTCAAGTTTTTAGTTTGCTCTTTTTTAATTTAAATTTTGTTTGAATTGAGCCCTAGATATGTACACACATGCAATCAATATTCAGTGTGAGGCCTTACTTATTATAGAGGAATGGCTTATGGACAGATGTAACTAAAAGAGGATTTTCTAACATGTTACATGGATCTAAATTATTTAAGCTACTTATAGGCCAATTAACATATAAATATGGAACTTCGGGAAGCAAACTCGTCAAAGGCCATGATAATATCTTCGGTTTATTGAACCACACGACGTAAAAACTTCCTCTTGTACATAATTGTACTTTGTTACTTCCTGCTCTAGCACACCAAGCAGTTCTTGTGAGTTAGTTAGGCCTGTGATACAAGCTTTAGATTCATTTTAGAGGATTTCTTTTCCTCTCAAATTAGCTAAGTATGTAGAACTACTTCACTAGTGTAGTGAATATCTATGGACATAGTGTATAATTTAAACTCTGCAGAAAATGAAGTACATTCCAGTGAGCTTGGTTATGATAGTATGTGCTTTGGTTTAATGCAGATTGAAAGCAATCAACCTTTTTGTGTTGTCAAATGAGAAACTGAAGTGTTGCGGAATGAGTATTGGACAGGGCATCCTTGAAGGAGAAGCCTAAATGGGTTTGATGCAGGCTGAAATTGTAGTAAGCATTCATGGATAGCTTCAATGCAGAAACTATTAGATGAAATGACTTTCTGCTCTAGTCAAGCACACACTCTTCTGTGTCTCCATAATTTGACAAGGTTTAAGAGGCACTCTAAATTTTTGGGACTTGCACTACCCAACTTTGTATAAGCTCAGGAACTCTACTCATCCATGATCTCTTTATATATGCATCAAGGTTTCCTTGCTTTTTACATCATCTAAAGTTTCATTCCTTGCAAATGGTGAGAAGTACATTATGAAATACTATCTACCTACAAGACTTTCGATCCTAAACTTTTGATCCTCTTATTAGTCTGTACCTATTCCTAATTTGTATATTTATATACATGTGTTGAAGTACATCTAGTTGATTATCTTTTGTCTATGCTTGAAGATCAACATATATCTGCTATTAAAAATCATCTACTGATGTGTGTATTTTGTCCTACTGATGCATGTTGTTGCTCTCCGAATTCTCTATTAATTGGATGCTGGTCCATTCGTCCTTTTGTTGTTGATTGTGCTGGAAGCTTCACTAAAATTTTGAGTGTTGTATTAGCCATTCTTGTCGAATCACTTGTTAATTCTTATCGATCCTGATAGTTTTCACTTGTTGATTCTTTGTTCAATTTTGTCCTATCTTTTGTTTGCATTTTGTGCTGATGGTTGTATGATCTTGTGGTTGACTAACATGAGCTTATAGTTGCATTTTTGTAAATTTGGGGTTTGCTTGGATTTCTCATGGTATATATGATTGTTGAAGAACAACTGAGTATCCTGATTTGATTTGAAGATAAGGTGACCACATGCAACAAATGCACGCACATGAATAAGAAAGCAGGTTTAAAGGAAGGAGGTAGACTTAATCTAGTTGTTTTGTTTTCAAAGCCTAAACTTGATGATAGTTCATTGCAAATAGGACACTGTGAATAAGAAAATCACTCAGAGGATATGAAAAGAATGAAATTATTTTGTATGGTTCAATGTGTGTCTCACACATTGGTTAGCATATAGCCTTTGAAAGCATTGTTACTCTCTAATGATTCTTGCAAATATGAGGAAATACTGCCACTGTAGTTGTACTATTTTGATTTCCAGATATACTATCTTAGCTGATAAAGATTCCTATTGGAAAAATCTTTGAGAAATCATCTTTAGATTGTTTTGGGTTAAGTGTTTAATCTGCAACAATATTAACGTCTAGGCATGGTTGAGTTTATGATTTGAACACCATGGAGAGACTAATCCGTACTAAGGCTTATATAGATATTTTTTGACTAACTGAAGTAGTTCATGATAAAAGTGCAATGGTGTTTAAACAAGCCTACAAAATAGAATTCCATTCAATTTAATTGGATTCGTGTTAGGTACCATGTATCTGTACAAAAGAGAGTGCATATCGATTGCATTTTGGGTTTGACAAGCTGCAAAGACATTGCATCAAACCAGATGATGTAACGCTCATTAACATCCTCTCATCATGTGAAGCCTTCATAATTTAAGCTCAGGGTTTAGGGTTGAGGGAGGTGAAGTGTCCACTCATTAACACTCAGAAAATTCAGCATGGAGGTGAAGCCTTCAGTATTTAAGCTCAAAGTACACATATAGACCAAGGTGCATATGGAGAAGGATAAACGCCATCTTTAACTTCATTATCTACTCCATCTACCTCATTAGGGGTGTTGAGGGAGGATCCAAACACGGGGCTTCTTTTCATTTTTGGGAGCTTCTAGGAGCAGCAGGGGGACAACAACTCGCTCTCTGTTTTTTTGGAGTTTCTTTGTGTCCAGCAAGTGTTGAACAGGAGGGGACTCCGGCCCCGATGACTGAAATAGGGAGGAGTGACTGACAGAGATAACAACTACAGCAGTCTTTTCTTTCTCTCTTGATGGCAGCATCTCTTTGAGGTATTTTCTGTGTTTTGACCCTTATCATCCTGACGAGGAGGGACAAGCTGAAATACCATGAGTGGCTGCAATGCCTTGGTCAATGAAGTTCTGATTCTCATCAGGAACTCTTTGATTGCGATCGTATGGGGCAACACAGTTTGGGAAGGAAATGACATGGGGCTGGCTAGTGAGCTAGTAAATGGGGTGGAGTGATCAAAGGAGTGGTACCTCAGGCTTGTGATGAAGAATCAATTAGAGTGAAGGAGAGATGAACACTACAGCATACATGCTGAGGGAAATAGTAGTTGTTCACAGGTCGGAAGAGGTTAATGCATAGATGGAGTGAGGGAATAAGCTGCCTGTTGATAATCGAATATACTTAACTTTGAAGCCTGGAATGGTCAAAGGGACACCCCTTGAACACGGTAAATCATCTATCCTCTATGAATGTACGCTCTGCCTTTTAGCATGTGCAGCACACTTGGGTCATTGTAGGCAAGATTAACCATGTTCCATCAATGGTCGATATGGATAGCACCTCCTTTTTTTTTCTTCATGCATGAATGTCACAGTGATGGTCTACATATGTTGACTCATATTTGAATGGAATTTCTCTTAGCGTGTATGTTTTCCTTGTGTTTCCCGATGCAGTATGAACAATATTGAGAAATATTGAGAGAAAGAATTATGTGATTTAATAGCAAGTTGAATGTATATACGCATTACGAGTTGGCATAAGTGCAGACTTTTCTTTGGGGCTGGTACATTCCTGTTTCCCTTACGAGTTGTGTATTCCCACAAACGCTTATCTTCAACTTAAGTATCGATTGTAGGAATTCGGTGTTGGCTTCAAAAACTGGAAGTATGATTTTCTCAATGAAATTGTTTCTATAAGGGTTGGTAGTACGTGTGCATTTAAGTTGTGTGATTGTTCGAATAGGAGTCTCTATGAAATACATGAGAAATGTGGCCTGATCCTCCCTTGCTTGGATGTTAAGATGCATGTGTAAATAAGAAGAAGGGAGAACTTTGTATGCTCACAACTAGGTGTTCAGTTTTTTTCTCATTGCATATTCACATAGATGATTGAATGTGTTTGCATTGGAGTGACCAAGAGCGAACGAACAACGATTTTCTGTTTTGCATCTTCCCTGGGATTGGGAATGCCTATGTCATCTTGACTGCACCTTCTCCAACAGCTTAAGGGAGTCAATCATATAAAGGCCGGATACCTCACACGGGGTAGAGCCCTCTCCATCATGATGTCTTTGGGTTGAACTTGGGTAAGGGTAAGTGAAGGAGTGTGCACAAAGCAAAGAAGCGTGAGGATGAGGGATATCCAGGGTATGTGAGAGGGTCTATGTGTGTTGGTGTGTGCATGTGTGTAAGAGGAGAAAGGAAAGGAACAGAGGTAAACGGGAAATAAGAGTGTGTGAGGGTGTGTGTGAGTCTATGAGAGTGTGGAAGTAAGAGAGTGAATGGGCGTGTGTGAAAAAGAGTGTGTGAATGCACGGGAGTGTGAAAGCATATGTGTGCATAAGGAAGCGTGAGTGAGTGAGTGTGATTGAGTGAGAGGGAGAGTGTAATGAACAATTGTAAGAGTAGCTCTGTGTGTGAGGGCTAAGTGTATGAGCGCATGTGTGAGTATTTGGGTGAAAGGGTGAAAAGAGTAGGGTGTGCATGAGTGAAAGAGAGCTCGGAAAGGTGAGGGCATAAAATCATCAATTAGAGACACATTTGTGGCCTCCACATAATCTAGGTGGACTGATTCAGAGGCCTTTGAGCAAAATATGAATGAGAAAGGGCAGACAACCCCTTTCCCTTGACCTCTGTCCCATGGGATGTTGGGGTTTCTCCTGCCTTCCCATTTCGACGCTTCTTTAGCGTGGGTTCATTTGTGGTTGCCTACTGCATATGTAGAGCATGATCAGGTTGAAGCGGCTTTGCAGGTGTATGTGTAAATGCAAGAAGAATCTATAAGCCCAAACAAGGTAACCTTTTTGTTTGCTTTCCAAGTATGTTGAACCTTAACTAACAGAGAGAATGTTGTTATGGTGAATGGGCGTCCCATCAAAGTGGTCTCTTTAGACATATGTTTATATATCTATATTGTTGTTTACCTTCGTATATATGTGTGTGAAAAAAAAAATGAGTTGAAGAGATCTACGTATGTGAATAGGAAATGAACGAGTATGTGTATAAAAGATATGAAGAGTGAATGAGAATGGTGAGATCTAATGCGTGTATGTGCATGTGTGTGTAGAGAGAGAGAGGAAGGGAAAGAGGTCTGTGATGCATTCCATGTACGTATGTGTGTTTAGATGTGGGTATTTGTGAGTGCATGGACGTGTGCAAGTGAGAGAGTGATAGAAAATGAATGAACCAAGCGTGGATTGTGCGTGAAAGTCAATGGTGAGAGTTAAGAGTTGCGGATTTCAAAAAGTGGGAGAACGTTTAAGATATTGAATTGAGGGAAATTAATGTAGGGTGAGTAGGACTTGGAGTGAGTGTTGAGTTGAAGTGCTCAAGCCTGGTTGAGGGTTTTTGTTAGGTCAAGTAGAGAGTGAAGTGAAGTTAGAGGTGGAAGTTCAAGGAATTAGTAACTGGTCCTTCGGTTGAAAGTGGGCTATTGGAAGTTTGTAGAGTGGAAGGTGGGTTGTAAAATGCAGTTGAGTGAGAATAAGATTGGCAGTGAGTTGCATAAGATTGGCAGCTGTGTTTTTGTATGTTTGCATGCATTGTTTGTGCATGTCTAGTTGTTGCAATGTATGTGATCAAATGTGCGGGTATGTATCTCTTAAAAATGTGTGTGAGGACACTTGTACGTACATGCATGCATATATAGAGAGGAGGCGTTGAAGGGTATTGTGATTGGTTTTGATGTGCTAATGAAGTTGGAAGTTAGGATGGCTGTTATTGAAAAGATTGGGCAGGCATTTTGGCATCTCTTAGAAACATTTGAAGGGCACTAGTCCAACATGTAATAGAGGTGGAATCCATGCCCTTGAGGCTTGGTAGATATGTTAGTGTCCCTTAGTGAGTTGCGTAAGATTGGCAGGTATGTTTTTGTATGGTTGCATGCATTGTGTGTGCATGTCTAGTTGTTGCAATGGATGTGATCAAATGTGCAACTAGATGTGGAAATGAAATTACTTCGATAATTGTAAGCTCTTCATATCTGTATGTATTGATCTTAGGTAGATGTCTAGTTGTGTGTGTGTATGTCTAGTTGTTGCAATGGATGTGATCAAATGTGCAACTAGATGTGGAAATGAAATTACTTTGATAATTGTAAGCTCTTCATATCTGTATGTATTGATCTTAGGTAGATTGTAGAATATGTTAAGTTTATGTGTTAGTATACTTTGGTGGTGATGTTGTGAATAGTAGGATTATTGGGATACTATTGTTGTTACATGAGTACTAGCTTGCATCGTTTCTAACGGGGGTTTGTTACTATAACCGAATCATGATGTTTATGAACATACTTAGGATTGCTAGGGTACTTGCTTTGTTTTTATGAGGTTTATCCCCCTTCGCTTGTATATACACCCATAATCTTAACAAGATACTATCTTTGAATATTACACATTTAGCAATACAGGGTGTATTGTGCTCCTAAGCTTCTTCATCCTCTTGTTTGTGTGTGTTCTAACTTCCTAAATTCCAATACCATTCTAGTGCTAGTTGATGCATTGAGCAAGATTGCTCATTTCATAGATACATAATGAGAGCTACACAATTTGTTGATTTGTTTATTCAACATATATTTAAATCGCATGGGCTGTCAATATCCATACTTTTTTATGCAGATATTAGGTTTACAAAACACACTTGTAATAGTGTTTTTTGCAAATTTAGGATTCTTCTAAGATGAATGGTGATGACCATTGTTGAACTAAAAATTGGATGAAGAGATTCAATCAGATTTTAGAGGACATGTTGAGGGCATACATGTTTCTTCAATCAAAAGTTCACCTTGGTAGGTACTTGACATTTTCTCATTCAAACTACTGGGTCAATGCAATTATATTGATGTTCTAAGTGAAGGATTTAGTACATGGAATGAAATCTGTGTTCTTTTTGGTTCTTGTGGTCAAAAGCCTTGGTTTGATAGTGTGTTGCTTGTTCTTATTGTTCTCAAAAGTTGCAAAATTTTATTGGAGAGATAAGAGTCGCAATTGTATGTGCGTGTGTAGATATGCATATGCTCAAGTGTATGTATGTGTATATATGTGCAAGTGTGCATGTGTATGTGGGTATTTATGTGTGTGCATTATGTGTGCATCTATGAATGCATGTGTCTCTATCCCTATGGTTAACAAAGGTGATAAGAAGTTTGACCAAGCAATGGAAGATGAAGGTAGCAAAATTGAAGAATTTTATAATAGAAAGATAGAAAAATAGGTGATTTAGTGTAGTAAATGATATCAAATACTCAAACAATCTATGTTTTCAAGCAACATTATCACATAAATCAGCTAAATTTTTATATTTCAAATGGAAGTAATCATATGAATTCGCCAACTATTCTATATTACAAATGGAATTTGTCACCAAAATTTGCCAAAATATTTATAATTATGATATGAGATATTTCGATAAATTCTCCCATATTTATATACTTTTGAGTGAAGGGGAAGGTCTTATTTTTTACCCTGATCATTATAGACACTTTCACGTCACTCTTCATAGCAAACCATGGAGAATCTCAACCCAAACACTTTCACTGAGCTTTCAACCAGTCGAAATCATTGTGATAAGTTCTATATCAACATTATAGTTAGTCATGAGTATGCAATGATAAGAAAGGTATTCCAAAGGGCTCTTCCACATTCTGAAGTGGATGGATTGCAGAAAGAAAGCAGAAAACATATCGACATATGGGTAGATGGATCTGTTATCCAATTGATCCACAAATTGGAGGGTATCCCTGTTTTCATAATCTTCATGATCTCATTAGATTTGTAGGAGATGGTGAGGATGGTCTATGAGGCCATTGTTCAAGGCTCTGGGAGATTTCAAGGAATTATACAATACATAAAATATTTACAAAATGGATTTACATACGATAGAGTTAGAAAACAAATTTAGTGGGTACAACCACATCCAAATGCTAGAATCTGATATTCCAAAAACTGCTTTTATTTTTAATTGGGGAGTATTTGCATGTGTTGTAATGTGTTTTGGATTACAGAATACCCCTAGTACATTTTAACACCACAAGAAAAGGGTAGGCCTAGCGACACCCTCGAATTAAGAAAAAAAACGGGAACCATCGCATAAGTGAGAGTCCTATTTTTGTATTTTTTTTTACTGAGTAGTCGTCGCATAAGTGATGCTAGCATTGCTTATGTGATGCTAAAATTATGCATCACAAATAGCATCACTAATTAGCGATGCTATTTGCGACATTGGCAAAATGGCTATGATGTTCCATAGCCTCGCATAAGCGACACTCTGGAATGTTAAAGAAAATTTTCGATTTCTCCCCGCACATTTGTGCCGGGATTTGGACGTACAAGCGAGAGAGAGAGAGAGAGAGAGAGAGAGAGAGAGAGAGAGAGAGAGAGAGAGAGAGAGAGAGAGAGAGAGAGAGAGAGAGAGAGAGAGAGAGAGAGAGAGAGAGAGAGAGAGAGAGAGAGAGAGAGAGAGAGAGAGAGAGAGAGAGAGAGAGAGACAGAGAGAGAGAGAGAGAGAGAGAGAGAGAGATCCTCCACAAATGCTCCATATTGGTTGAATGTAACCTGCAAAACTTTTTCCACAATCTATCCAACACTCATCAAATTCTTGGTAATAGTTGGTACATATAGAACCCTACTCACCAGATTCTTGTTTCCATCAGAGGTATTAACATTTCCAACTTTAACCACTAAGCTCTTGGTGTCATCACCTGTTTTTACCTGATGCTTACCCTTTGGTTCCTCAAGATCAGAGAGAAGAGCTACATTGTCTGCCACATGGTTTGAGCATCTTGAGTCAATGTAGAAGACATGGTCATCATTTATACCTGGTTTTGAAGTCATGTTCATAATTAGAAGAGAATCTTCTTGCTCCTCTGTGTAGTTGTTGTAATCCTTTCCGGATTTGTATCCTGCTTGGTAGTTGCTATTATAATTGTTGTTGTATTTGTGCTGCATCCTTGGTGGTGATTGAATCTTCCTCTTGATTGTGTGTACCCACCTCTTTGATAACCTCTTCCTCTCTGATTCTTGAAGTTCTTGAAACACTCATCTGTAGTATGATTTGATAAACCACAAATATAACATGGTGAGGAGTTATAAGATCTCCCCCTACCTTGCTTACCTCCCGTCCCCCTTCCTCTTGATGATCTACCTCTCCCTGCATAGTTGGCTTGGGAGGTAGCTCCATCATGTTGTACCTTTTTGTTCTTGCATTTCTCTTTAGACTTATTTTTATCAGTGTATAGGGCAGAAGAGCTATTACCTCTTGATGAATCTCCATTCTTGTTGAGCTTGGCTTCATGGGTGAATAGTTGCCCCATGAGTGTGGTAAGGTGTAAAATCTGCATCTCCATGTACAAGTCCCTAGCAGTTGTGAAGCTCTCCCATTTGTCATCAGCTTTGATACCATTGATTACTTGCCTTCAAATCAACTCTTCTTCAAATTCTTCTTCGATGCTTGCCAAATAATCTGCTATGTCTTTAACTTTGGTCACATATTCTTAGATATCTTGCTTAGGTTGCTTTTTTTGTGTTGTGAATTCAATCCACAATTGGTTCTTCTTGGCCCTTGTGTTGTGAGACAAATAAGAAGACAATGTTTCCCAAGTATTTTGGGATGTCGTACAGTTCCGAATATGTGGAAGAAGAAAATTAGAGATTGAGTTAAGTATGTAGGACCTTGATAATGCATTCTTGGCACACCATGTGTTGAGTCTTTGATGTTCTTCTCTTATAGGTTGTCCTTTGCTTCTGAATATGGGCATCTCCTCATCTCTTGAGATGTATCCATAGAGGCTCCTTCCTTGGAAGTATTTATTCATCCTCAAAGACCATGCCTGATAGTTGTTCCTGTCCAATTTATCAATGTAAGAAGTAAAACCATCTCCCATTTTACCTTAACTTTACTCTGATACCACCTCGGATAGATGGATGGACACTTCAACTGATGAGTAGGTATAGTGAAATCTTGCTTAGTACCAACCCTTTGTGACTTCATAGTTGATATGTGGGCTCGTATATATATTGATTTCTAACCCATTTTGTTTTATATGTTAGGTATTATGGATCCTAGTAGAGAGAAAAAGACGAAACTCACTCTTATAAAAAGTTTTATGAGAGCAAGAGTTCCGTCTGATACTCTAGTGATCATCATGCATGAGTACTCAAAGATGCTTTACGATGAGCTGGATTATACGATCCAGATGCTTACCTAGCGATCAGAGGAGGGCTCTTCCACGGCTCCACATGCAGTAAGACAACTATCTTCTCATAGGTATGTTTTTTTCGTAAACTTTTTTAATGATATTATAACACATATTTTTATTTATTTTCATCTATCTATTTTCAAGACACCTATACCACCTCAAGATCATGATAGCAGAGCAGAGTTGCCTATGAGGACATGCATAGGCACCTTAGCGCTAGAATGCGATATAGAGCTAGAGGGGAACATTGTGTTCATAGGGAATGGATTGGAGTTCAAGAGAAGAATGCAAGCATTATGCAACTCTTACCTATGCCTTGTCCACTTACTGTGGAAGTAAGTATAAATTTTACATATAAATTGAAATAAATATCTTATGTTTTATTTACATGATTTTTTTTTATTTTTGTAGTGATCATGATGAGAGGGATAAAAATACATACTTAGCTCACTTGAGACAGAGTTTGGGACAGGATGGTCGCATAAGTGGTGCCTAAAAGAGATGCAGACACTTATGGTTCATTGAAGTGATAATGCACAATACGCATTGCTTTTATGTATATATATGTGGATATGAGTGTGTGTGTTTATGTATGTATGTATGTATGTATATGAGAGAGAGAGAGAAAAAAGAGTGAGACTAGAGGTACAAATACACGCATACACACACATATACATCATACATGCACATTTACACACATATACACATGCATGCACATTTATACATACACACACATACATGCACATTTTTACACACACATACACATGCATGCAGCTACACACATATAATGAATACACATAGACACATACACATACTCACATACACATACACATACACATACTCACATACACATACACATGCATAGTCATATGTACACACACATAAAATCATATAACAATATTTACATGCATATATACATATACACATGCATATACACACACACACAACACATGCATACACACGTATAGATACACATACATACACATGCATACACACATATAGAAACACATACATACACACATGCATGCACACTGATATATCCTATTTCAAAAATCCTAATTTGAAAACACTTATTTTGATATTAGGGTTTTAAAAACCCTAAATTACAAACTCTAATTCGGCCTTTTAGGCATATGATTGAAGTATATGTACGCATTGCATCTATTCCTCCGACGTCCTACAAGAGAGATGTCTCTCCTCCCAAACTTTTGCCTCTATATATAGCTACTTGAATCAACGAGGATCATAATATATATAAAAATATATACACATCATGTAGATACACATACATAAATATAAAATGGAGTAGATACATTATGCATCACATGTACATGCCTAAATGCACACACACACACACACACACACACACACACACATATATATATATATATATATATATATATATATATATATATATATATATATATATATATATATATATATATATATATATATATATATATATATATATATATATATATATATATATATATATATATATATATATATATATATATATATGCATACATATTTACATGTACACACTTACACATAGACACATATACATATACACATGTACACATCACATATACATGCCTACATGCACAAATGTATACTTATACATGCATACACAATTATAAACACTTGCATATATTACATGAATACATGAATATTTTACATAAATGCATATGCATATATACACATATGCATTCTAAAACATGTATACATATATCACACACATGCACACTCATACATATACATGAAATACATATATATGCACACTAACATATGTATACATATAATACACATGAATAAACACACATATGCATACATACATGATAAAAATATGCTCCTCGAAGATAAAGCTATATATAAAATAATTAGGCACACCCGTGAGCTTCATCTTCTAACTTAAAAGAACATGATTTCATCTCTCTAGTAGGATTCATCATTATTTAAGTTGAATAAAGAATCTATTATCTCATATCCATTCAGAAGCTCCAAGTTATTGATCGATAACTAGAATAGAGTTTACTATCTAATCTCCTCATATGTTTTCATTATTGCCATCATTTTGGTAAGACGTCACTATAGTCTCATCTTCATTATCCTTATTGATTTCATTTATTTATTCTATTGTTAAATCTATGTTCTCATTAGTCACATAATCTATTGATGGATTAATATCGATTTCTAGCAATTCCTCTTCCTCATCACTAGAATTAGCATGTAGAGTATTATCCTCTTCATCAAAAAGATTAGTATCATTATCACGTATAATGATTCTAATTTCTCTTTCAGATGTTGATGTATCAATATTTGATGCTGAATCATCAAGAGGACTTTCTTTGATATCTCTAACATTAAATTGTTTAAACAATGACCTACCTCTAGGTTGAACATGAATGACTTGCCACCAAGGGTGAGCATCTAGGCTTTTATAAAAAAATGCTTGTTCAATATGCCTAGGAAGAATATATGGTTGTTTAGTAGATCACATTACCTTGGAAGAATCAATTTCCCAAAACCCTGATAATTCATTTCTTAATGTGGAATTACTACCTTTATACTCAGCTCCAAACTAGTCAGCCTTCAAAATGACCTATCAAAATATATAAAATAAAAAACCCATTATTAAGTGCTTAAAAAAATAACTAACTCTATCATAAAAAATATAAACTTTCTTCTACCTGTTTGAATGTACGAAATGAAATTTTGTAGATACCAACAATAGCTCTTATGTAACCAAGTTCGCGATCTATAAGGTTCGTGTCTTTGAGCTAGCATGATAGTTGCTTGAAAGAATCAACAATACTAGAATCCTCTGTTTTATGTAAAGAATCAATGGCTTTGATTCTAATATGCTGTCCAAAAGCCCACATATTAGTGAACATTCGAGTCTGCAAAAGAAATTAAATTAGTAAATAGAAACTAGTATACATATATGAAAAAAATAAAATATTATTAAAATAAAATTACTTTTCGTTCACAACCTATCATTAAATCTCTTTACTCATCTGAGATTTCTTCATCATTTACGTTGGCACGTTGCAAATGACTATATAGCCGATCCGTGAAAGAAGATATATCTGTAATCTCACTATTATCGAGATTACGTCAATATCTTTTATTTCTTCGCCTTTTACTTCGGAGATTTTGAAGTTCCTATTTGTACTCGCTAAGGAATGCTTGCATGCATTTGCTATTATATGCTACAAAAGTAGAAACATCATTTTTTTCTTGAAATGTAAATAAAAATGGAACTCCCTTACCTGATAATACCTCATCTGCTATTTGTAAAGAAGACTCGTTGGTCCACGCACGTGGAGCTTCTTCATGAACTCTTTCAAGCTACTCACTAACGTAATACATGCACTCTTCAAGCATCCAACCCTTTACCATGGATCCTTCTGGTTTCACTCTTTGTCAAACGTAAATTTTAATATTCCCATAACTCGCTCGACCCAAAACATCCATCCAATGTTGACAACACCTACACTCTCTATTTCATCTACAAGATGGACTAATAAATGAACCTGAATATCAAAAAATGAAGTAGGAAGTTCTTTCTCCGTCAAACATAGTAGCTCTTTGCATTCATGTTATTTTGTGGGATCGAGTTTTTGTCAATCTCTTTTGATGTAATGCACCTATACATATCATAAAAAAAATTATAAAGAAGTTAATTGAAAAATAAAAGATATCCAATATTCATACATATTAAATATAAAAGTATCATAATTACCTTATAAGCGATCAAAGATGATAGATCACATCTCGTTCTCCTTTTGTTGTACATCCATCAATAATCAAAGCTAAAATATGTTTCAAAAAGTTATGCCAGTCATGGGTCTTTAACCCAGATAAGATCTTATCGTCCATAGTAAACATGTTTTGAAAAGATGCTCCATATCCTGTAGCAGTCCTAATGAATTGAATTCTATAGCTGATAGTTTGTATCTCCTTTGTTGTAAGTACCCAAGGAGCAGGTGCATAAGTCGTTTCCTGTCGATGTCTATCAAAAACTGGCCATAACTTTGGTTTTTATTTTTGATCTCTCAAATCATTCCTTGATGCTATCGTATCTTTTAGTCCAAGAACATGCTCCCATAGGGAATAACAAATATTCTTGAATATATGCATAGGATCAAGAAGATGACATGCTTTTAACTCTTTCCAATACTCCAAAGAATACCATATTGATATGCTCTCTGGGAGTGCCAATTTTCCTTTACCTCTTTTCACATACTCATTATCTTCATCATCACTAAAGATTTCTTATTTTGGTTCTATCAAAGGTCCATCTGTCCATTTTTTACAATCCATAGGCATCATAGGTTTTGGACACTGAACTGTTTCAAGGTTTCCATTAAAATGTATCGCTTCTCTTGTAGATCTTAATGGATGATCATCATGCAAGAATCATCGATGTTGAAGATAAATATTTTTGTTGAGATTCTTACTGTAGATTGATCTCAACCAATCATCACAATATGGAAAAGCTTTATAACCCTTAGTAGATATTCCTGCATCATGAAAACGATAAAAATATGGATTATATCATATTTTTATATGCATATTGAATGAAAGAAATTAGATCAATACCTGAACAAACACCATATCCTGGAAAATCATGAATAGTCCAAGCCATAATACCATGAACCATAATATTTCTTTCATTGATGCTTTTCGATACATCAATGACATTAATACCTCTCCATAGCTCTTGGAGATCGTCAATGAGAGGAGCAAGATATATATTCATATCTTTAACTTGTCTTTTGCCTAGGATAAAAAGTGAAAGCATTAAATGTTCCTTTTTAATGCTAAGATATGGTGGAAGATTGTAGTTTATGAATAACATTGGCCTTGTTGACCATTTACTCTATTTCCTAGAGAATGGATTAACCCCATCTAATGCAACTCCTAACTTTAGATCTTGTGAATTTTGTGCAAATTCAGGCCATGTAGAATCAATATGCTAAAAAAGCAACACTATCATGAGGAATTCTGATTATTCCATTAGTACTTTTATGATCATGTCCCCATGTCAAAAGCTTTGATAATTTTGGGTTGTGAAACATATGTCTAATCCGTGCAGCCAATGGAAAATGTCTCAATACCTTTTTGAGGATTTTACCTTCTTCGCCCTTATATCGAGGAGATTGACATTTGGGACATGTCAAAGAGTCTGCATATTCACGTCTATATAAAATACAATGGTTAGGACATGCATGTATATGTTGATAATCTATACCAAGATTGTTGATTATCTTCTTCATTTCATCATGTGAGGTAGGAAGAATATTCTGACTTGGAAAAAACTTTTCAGATAATAACTGTAAGTTCATCAAAAAAAGATATATTGAAAAAAGTAAATAAATAAATAGACTGTTACACTTATGTGTTCCTCGAGTAGCTTTGATGTGAACCTTTTCCCTATACATGGGCACTTTTTACTCTAGTGCTGGCTAGAGGTTTTTTCCCCATGTTACCACATACTTGATACTCTCATATGTGGTGGTACTTTGTACTTAGGGATATTATTCAACTCTTACTTCAGTTCAGTTCATCGATCAATAGAGAGAGCTATTCCAACCATCGTCTTCTCCGTGTGTCTTACTGCGTTTGTGCTCCTTGTGTGTGCTTCTTGTGTGTCTCTCCCACTTCTACACACACCCAATAGTGGTATCAGAGCAGGTTCAGCTTCTTCTCAAGTTTTGGTTTTTCGCGTCGCGGCGCGCGTGCACTTTAACAGTGCAAATCGACTTCGGAGCATAGAAGTGTGAATTTCAGCAGCCCGGAAACATTTCCACTAGGCACGCTTTGGTTTTACCCCCATTTCGAAGCCATTCGTGCAGTCAGAATCGCCATCAGAGTGATGGTTTGTGAGCTGAAATTTCAGCACTAATTTCAGTTTTCGTCGAAGTGAAGATTTTGTCACATTCTTGTTCCTTAGTGAAATGGCGGGCAGCAATGACTTGTTTGGCATGCTTCAAGCTGAAGATAAGCTTGATGGGACCAACTATCCGATGTGGTCTTACATGATGAAGCACGTTCTTGTTGCAAAACAACTTTGGAACATAGTGGCAGATGTAGATCGAAGACCGGTAGGTGCTTCTACTTCACAGTCTACTATCACAGATGGAGCTTCTTCTTTGAGTACTGTGGTTTCTCCTTCTCCACCTACACTAGAGCAAGTTAGATGGGATGGAAAAGATGCTCAAGCTCATGCTTTGATTGCGCTTTTAGTGAAGCGTCATATAGTTCCACAAATTCGGTCATGTTCTACATCACAACAGGCATGGGACACTCTTGCTTCTTTGTATGCCGTGCGTAATGAAGCACGTGTTGCATACTTGAGGAAGCAACTTGAGGATGTATGTATGGCTGAAAATGAGTCAGTGGATGTGTATGTGACACACATCAAGGACTTGAAAGAGCAATTGGCAAACATAGATGAGATCATTCCGGATGCATCACTCATTTCTACATTGTTGAAAGGATTACCGGAATCTTTTCAAAGCTTTGGTACTACACTTCATTTGGTTGCAAAAGGAAATCCTAATATGTATGCATTTGATGAGGTTGTGTCTCTTCTTTTGCAAGAAGAGCAATCTAGAGTGAATAGGAGTGGTTTGATTGAAGGAATGTAAGCACTTGCTATCTCACAAAAGGGGAAAAGCAAGTATGGTTCAGCTTTTGGTTCATCAAAACCAAAGCCTCAAGCTTCCTCTTCCACTCATTCCTCTAATGATGGTGATTTGCAAAAGAAGAAGAGATGCAAATATTGCCGGAAGGCTGGTCATACTATTGATGAGTGTAGAAAGCTTGCTAAACGCAATGAAAAGAAGAAGGAATCGGGCATGTCTATTGCTGAAAATTCAGCAAATGCAAAGAATGATGAAGCTAACATGGCTCAAGATTCTTGGGCATGTGTTGTTACATGTCATTATGATGCTTCTTTACATTCTAAATGTATGGTTGTGAGTGAGGCTGATTCGGATTGGTTCTTTGATAGTGGTGCTTCAAAGCACATAACATCATGCAAAAGATTTTTTGCCTCTTTGAAAGATGCACCTAAAGGAGGACATGTGGTGTGTGCAAACAATGCCTCTTATCCGTTCATTGGAGTAGGAGAAATTGAGCTTACGGCTGCAAATGGAGGTGTGATTCTCTTTAAAAATGCATTGTATGTGCCCGGTATCAAGAAGAACTTAATTTGAGTTCCGTTGATTGCCAAAGCTGGACTTCATGTACACTTTGTTGATGATAAGTGTATGGTTCATGATTTCAGCAATGGTGATGTTATCGTGATGTCGGGTACATTATGTAATGGTTTGTATCGCATGGATACATACAAGAGGGCTGCCTTGAATGCCTTAGTTGCTCATACTTCTTCCATGGCTCAAATGGAGCTTTGGCATGCTCATTTTGGTCATTTAAACTTCAATAGTTTGCTCTACTTGCAAAAGAAGGACATGGTTATTGCCTTGCCTACACTTGAGTCCATTGAAAAGCATGCATGTGAAGGTTGCATTCTTGGAAAAATGCATCGTGCTTCTTTTCCAAAAGATAGTCACACACACACTACAAGAAAATTGCAACTTGTTCATAGTGATGTATGTGGTCCGATCAAGACTCCATCTTTTGGGAAGCATGTATATTTTGTTACCTTCATTGATGATGCTACTCGCCATACATGGGTGTATCCTATGAAAGCAAAGAATGAGGTATTTTCTTGCTTCAAAGCATTTTTAGCTATGGCTGAAAATTTTTCTTCACAAAACCTTTTGACTCTACGCACGGATCGTGGTGATGAATACATGCCACATGAGTTTAATTGTTTTTTTCGTGAAAGAGGTATTTCACACCAATGTACAGTGCCATATACACCTCAACAAAATGGTGTTGCCGAGCGTAAAAATAGAACTCTACTTGAAATGGCACGATGTATGGTTAAAGGAAAGCATCTTCCTCATAAGTTTTGGATGGAAGCGGTCATGTGTGCAAACTATGTGTTGAATCGCTACCCTACAAAAGCATTGAGAGTCATCACTCCTTATGAGGCTTGGAATGGTCATAAGCCTATGGTTAGTCATATGCGTGTGTTTGGTTGTTTGGCATATGCTCTTGTGCCATTACAACAACGTCACAAACTTGATGACAAGGCAAAGAAATGTATATTTGTTGGTTATAGTGCTGAAAGTAAGGGATATCGGTTGTACCATCCATTGACGAACACAATTATTGTGAGTCGAGATGTGGTATTTGCTGAAAATTCAGTTTTTCCTCTACTTGAATGCAAAAAACTGCCAACAATTAGCTCACAAGATGTGTTCGATACACTCATGCCTTTGTTCCAAAATGGTGCGCTTGACTATGGCCATGTAGACCAGCCAACTGAGGTTCAAAGGGCTGAAAAATTCCAGCCAAATAGGGCTGAAAATGCAGAGAATTTCCAGCCAAACATGGCTGAAAAAATTCAGCCAAAAATTACCAAAACTGTTGGAAATTTCCAGCCACATATGGCTGAACATTTGCGTCAAATATGGTTGAAACTGAGCATGAAATTCAGCCCACGCATGATGTACATATTGAAGATGTTTTACATAATGAACGCATGTCTATCAAGAGTGCACAATCTATGCCAACGTGGCTGAAACAAACTTTGCAAGACAGCAAATTGAGTGCACCTTTACTTGGTAGAACAAGATTAAGCTCTCACCATGCATCAAGTAATTTTGTGGATTATTCTCTTATTGCTACAACATGTAATGAAGAGCAACTTACTTTTGAAGATGCATGTGACGATCCACAATGGATGAGTGCTATGCAATCAAAACTGGATTCCATACATAGGAATGGTACTTGGGAGTTATGTGAATTGCCAAAAGGAAAGAATGCCATTGGTACAAAGTGGGTTTATAAGATTAAGAGAAAATCTGATGGTAGCATTGATCGCTACAAAGCTAGATTGGTTGCCAAAGGATATGCAACAATATGGCATTGACTATGAGGAAACTTTTGCATCTACTTCACGCATGACTACCATTCGTACCGTGGCTGCATTGGCTGCCCATCGAGGTTGGAAAGTGCATCAATTGGACATAAAAACAGCCTTTTTGAATGGAGATTTGCAAGAAGAGGTTTATGTGAAGCAACCTCCTGGATTTGCTATGAAAGGGAAAGAGCATATGGTTTGTCACTTGCATAAAGCCTTGTATGGTCTCAAGCAAGCTCCACGTGCATGGTATGACAAAATACATAAGCACTTGATTGCTCTTGGCTTCACATGTAGTCCGATTGAAAGCACACTCTATGTACGCAAAAATGGGGCTGATCTTATAGTGCTTGTTCTTTATGTCGATGACATACTCTTGACTGGGTCATGTGATGCAAAACTTGACATTCTTATGGCTGATTTGCATCATACTTTTGATGTCACTTATCTTGGTCTGAGCTACTATCTTGGCATCCAGTTTGTATCAACCAAAGTATGTTGAAAAACTACTTCAGCATTTTGACTTTGAGGATTGTAAGCCAGTTTCCACACCAGTTGAGACAGGATTCAAGTTCTCAGTTGAGGATTCCAGTGATGCATTTGACACTTCTCTTTATCAGCAAGCTGTGGGATGTCTTATATATGCATGCAACACAAGGCCGGATATACAGTATGCAATTTCCCAATTGAGTGGATTCATGCATAGCCCTGGCACTAAGCATTGGCAAGGAGTGAAACGTGTGTTTAGATATCTCCGAGGCACTTTGAGCTTAGGTCTCTTTTATGGCAGAGATGTTCAGCCATGCTTGCATGCTTTTACAGATAGTGATTGGGCTTGTTCTTATGATACTCGCGTGTCCACTAGTGGTAATTGCTTTTTCCTTGGAGAGTCATGCATATCTTGGTTGAGTAAGAAGCAACCTACAGTGGCGACATCGAGTTGTGAAGCTGAGTACAGAGCAGTTTTCACAGTGACAGTGGAGTGTATATGGCTGAGACGCCTGTTGATGGATCTTTGCATGGAGATTGATGCTGCTATGCATATTCTCACAGATAGTCAGAGTGCTTTGGATGTTGCACGAAACCCAGTGTTTCATGCACGGACCAAACATATTGATGTGAAGAGAGATGGTGGATGCAATCAAAAGATGAGTAGGTGCTGCTACAACCAGCTTCACACCAGCCAACTGAGACTTCATAGTTGATTAGTAGACCCTTTAAGCTTCCTAAATCCACCAAAATATCAGCCAAGTACTTTGGAACATGTATCCCAAAAGTTTAAGTCAAGACGGACTAGTTGCGAAATGACTAGCTCCCAAAACTTGCTATTTTTGGACATACACCTGCTCGAAAAAATGAACAGCGTTCTCAACCTGGTAGGAATTAGATAAATTCCTTTTGGGAATAGCAAATAGACTTAGCAAGCTTCCCAATCCAAGTTAAAACACTTCAAATGATGGACTGAGCACTGAGAACAAGATTTATCAATTTCTGGAGCATGCCCACCATTCTCGGGGCTCTGCAGAGATAGACCAGTGAGTAGTAAATTGTAGATATCTCCAAAATTATGAATACAATGACCTTGAAAAGTGATATGCAGAAACTAGAGAGTAAGAGATATCCAACGCAGGTTAAATCACTGAAAAACGTTCAGTAAAACTTGAGATAGGACCTTCTGAAGGTACTGCTCTGAGTGAGTATAGCAGAGAACAAAACAGAGAAGTAGATGACGATAAATGTATTCACATATGATTACAACCACATTGGCAATGAACCTTTGCACAATGGGAGTAGAATGATAGAGCTATGGAGTAAGCTCTTCAATCTCTACAAAATGACATGAAGTGGTCACGTACAAGGCTTGCTAATCGCCTCTTCCTTCTTGCCCTTTTTATAGCGATTCTTGTAGGGAGTTTTGAATTCGAATTCGGATGGCTCCACCTAAAAGTGATCCCCAAAGTTAGGAGATATTCCCTCAGCTCAAAAAGTCGTGGGTTTTGGTAGTTAGAGCCACGAAATTGCTTTTACATCATGCATGAGGTAAGCCATCCTTTTCCTTTTTCTTTTTTCAATTACAAGAGATAAAAATGAACTCTTTTACAAGAGGTATTCACATGACTACTCATGTGACTTACAAATGAGGATGATATCAAACATATCAAGCATGTAGGCTTGGGTAAAATGCACCAACAGCTCCCCCTTAAGCCTAACATGCTTGGCCTCCAAATAAGTCTTCAATTGTCCTTGATTTCCTGCAAGCCAATCATCAACTTGAATCTACTTAACTTCATACCATCAAGAGCTTTAGTCAACATGTCGGCACATTGCATATCTGTAGAGACATAGGATAGTTGAATATCCTTGCTCATTAGCTTCTCCCTTACGTAATGGTAGTGGACTTCAATATGCTTGGTTCTAGCATGGTATACCGGATTAGCTGCTAGATGTAGTGAGCTTGTGTTGTCACAAAAAATGTGAGGTGTTGAAGAATGAAGTCCAAGATCTGTGTATAAAGACTTTAACCACATGATTTCTTGAGTTGCATTAGCCAAACCTCTATATTCAGCTTCAGTAGAAGATAATGCCACGGTTGGTTGCTTCTTCGATGACCAAGAAATGATTTTTGAACCTGCAAATGATATATACCCGGATGTGCTTCTTCTATCATCTTTAGATCCGGCCCAATCTGCATCTGAGTAGAACTTTAGCTCAATATCTAAAGTATATGAATAGAACAAACCTTCATTCATGGTCCCCTTTGGGTACTTGAGGACTCTCTTGGTCGCTTCCATATGTGGTCTTCTCGGCTTATGCATAAACTGACTCAATATGCTAACACTACAGCATATATCCACCCTTGTGAGTGTTGCATAGTTCAAACTTCCAACCAAGCTTTGATAGCTTGTGATGTCTTCAATTGGCTCTCCTTCATAAGCACTAAGCTTATGATTTTGCTCCATAGGTGTACCTGCACACTTGGTATTTTCCATCTTGAACTTGATGAGCATGTCATGGACATACTTCCTTTGTGTGATGTATATACCTGAATCTATGTAGATCAACTCCAATCCAAGAAAATAAGTGAGTGGTCCAAGGTCACTTATTTTGAACTCCTCCTTCATTTGACTCTTTACCTATTTGATTCCTTCAAGATCATTGCCTGTGATAATAATATCATCAACATACACACATAAATAGATCACTTCAGATCCATTCCTCTTTATGAACAAAGAGGTATCCGCCTTGCTAGCTTTGAATCCTTGGTCCTACAAATAAGTCACCAATCTGAAATTCCAAGCTCTTGGAGCTTGCTTCAATCCATACAAAGCTTTCTTTAGTTTGCATACATAGTTAGGATGATGTGCATCCTCATATCCAGGAGGTTGTGCCATATACACTTCCTCAGAAATCCATTCATTCAAGAAGGCATTCTTTACATCAAGTTGATAGAGGTTCCAATTTGTAGATGCAACAAGACTAATGAGAACCCTAATTGTAGGCATTTTTGCAACAGGAGAGAAAGTCTCCTCATAATCAATACCATGGGTTTGAGCAAAGCCTTTAGCAACTAACCTTGCTTTGTGTCTATTTATACTTCCATCTGGATTCCTCTTGATTTTGTATATCCATCGAGATCCAATTACCTTCATAGATGGCTTGCTAGGTACAAGCTCCCAAGTGTCATTCTCCTTCAAGGCTTCCATTTCTTCATCCATTGCATCTCTCCAAGCTTTCTTGCTTTGTGCTTCTTTGAATGTGGTAGGCTCTTCATTGGTTGAATCTTTTGCAATGTAGATTGAGTGCTTCGTGACCAAAGAAGTCTAATAACCAAACCTCTCTGGTTTCTTCTTCTCCCTTGAAGACCTTCTAAGTGGTTGATGTGAGCTCTCTGGTCCATATGTAGCATCCTGCATCTTTGCTTTACCTTTGTTCTTCCATAGCTTTAGTCTTTCCAAGTCTTCTAGGTCAATCACCAAATCACTTTCTTCAATCTGCTTTGGCTCCTTTGGTTGAAGTGATGGAAAGTCTTCATCCAAGTCATATGGCATCTTCACTTTCCTGTCATCATCAAACCATGATTTGTTTTCATAAAAAATTACATCTCTACTCACACAAAATCCTTTATTGGTTGGATTGTACAATCTATATCCTTTTTGGTTTTGATCATAACCAATGAATACACACGTCTCTGCCTTGGGATCCAATTTCCCTCTTACTTGAGAAGGAATGTGAGCATAGGCTAGGCATCCAAAGATTTTGCAATGCTCTAGACTAGGTCTTCTTCCATTCCACACTTCATATGGAGTGGTTCCATCTAGTGACTTAGATGGAAGTCTATTTATGAGATATGTGGCTGTTGACACAACCTCTGCCCATAGGTAGTTCGACAATCCCTTTTCGTTGAGCATGGACCTTGCAGCTTCGACAATAGCTCTATTCCTCCTCTCTGCTACACCATTGAGTTCGGGTGTATACCTTGTAGTGACTTCCCTTTTAATGCCTCTTTCATGCAAGAAGGCATCAAATTCAAAAGAGAAGTATTCTCCTCCACCATCTGATCTGAGTTGTTTCAAAGTCCTTCCTGTTTGGTTTTCAACAAGAGCAATATACTTCTTAAAGCAATTAAACACTTCATCCTTGTGCTTCATGAAAAATAGAATGGTCCACCTGCTACAATCATCTATGAAAGACACATAATATCTTGAGCCTGATATAGATGGCTCCTTACTTGGACCCCACACATCCGTGTGCACTAGATCCAAAGGATTTTGATACATATATCCTTTCTTATTGAAAGGTTGTCTATGAGCCTTGCCGAGTTGACAAGCTTCACACTTATAAATCATGTGTTGCCTTGTGATATTAGGCAAACCAAGTACAGTTTGGTCCCTGCAAATCTGTTTGAGTGTCCTCTCACCAATGTGAGCAAGCCTTTTGTGCCATATCTCCAACTCTATTAGAGTTTGAGATCCATAGCTAAACAAAGCTATGTTCTTTGTATCTTCCACTTCAAAAGTGAAAAGCCTTCTTGTCTTTTGTCCTTTGGCAATCCTTCAAAATCCTTGCCTTGGGTCTTCAGCATATGCTCCAAATCGATTGAATCTAACCTGCAATCCTTTTTCAACAATCTGTCCAACACTTATTAAATTTTTGGTAATTGTAGGGACATACAAGACTTTGCTTAAGAGGTTCATATTCCCATCTTATGTCTTCACATTACCTATCTTCTCCACTGAGTGCTTTGTGTCATCTCCTGTCTACACTTCATGCTTGTTATGAGGATCTTCCAAATGAGAAAGTAAAGCCACATTTCCTGCTACATGGTTCGAGCATCCCGAATCAATGTAAAATATGTGATCATCATCCTTACCCTTCTTCGTTGATAGATTCATAATCAATAATGAATCTTCTTGACTTTGGTCCTCTGCATAGTTATTGTAATCTCTTCTTCCTCTATGGCCACTTTGATAGTTGTTGTTGTTGTTGTTGTTGTACTTGTTGTTGTAGTAGTTGTTGTTGTTGTAGCCTCCATTGTATCTACCTCTATTTGATCCATAGCCACCTCTATTGAATCCTCTTCCTCTTGAGTTCCTCGGGTTCCTGAAACATTCTTCAGTGAAATGGTTAGATAAGCCACATATGTTGCAAGGTTGAGATGATTGGAATCTCCCCTTGCCTTGCTTTCCACCTCTGCCTCTTCCTCTAGCTCTTCCTCTACCTGCAAAGTTTTCTTGGAAAGAGCTTCCTTCATCTTCATTCTTCCTATTCTTTGACTTGTCCTTGACCTTAGCTTTATCAGAATATAAGGCAGAAGCTTGATTACCTCTTGAGGACTCACCACCTTTGCTAATCTTTGCTTCATGGGTGAAGAGTTGGCCCATGAGTGTGTTGAGGTCGGGTACATGCATATCCATGTATAAATCCATGGTTGTTGTGAATGACTCCCACTTGTCGTGTGCTTTGATTCCATTCATGATTTGTCTTATGATTTGCTCCTCTTCAATTACCTCTCCAATGCTTCCAATTTGGTCAGAAATCTCCTTCATCTTTGTGACATAATCAGTCACATTTTGCTTCGGGCTTTTCTTCATTGTTGTGAACTCCATCCACAATTGGTTCTTCCTTGCTCGAGTGTTGGAAGAGAAGAAAGAAGCAAGTGCATTCCAGGTCTCTCTTGATGTCTTGCATCCCTTGACATGAGGTAAAAGAAAATCAGAGATTGAGTTTAGAATATAGGACCTTGCAAGTGCATCCTTCAAACACCAATTCGAAAGTCCTTCCACTTCTTCATGTGATGGTTGCCCTTTGTTCCTCATGGTTGGCATTGCTTCATCTCCGGATATGAATCCATATAGATTCCTCCCTTGAAGGTAAGCCTCCATCCTTAGAGACCATGCCGGATAGTTGTTTCGATCCAATTTGTCAATTGTTGATGGAAATCCATCTCCCATGTTGCTTGACTATGCTCTGATACCACTGTGAAGAGAGATGGTGGATGCAATCCAAAGATGAGTAGGTGCTGCTACAACCAGCTTCACACCAGCCAACTGAGACTTCAGAGTTGATTAGTAGACCCTTTAAGCTTCCTAAATCCACCAAAATATCAGCCAAGTACTTTGGAACATGTATCCCAAAAGTTTAAGTCAAGACAGACTAGTTGCGAAATGACTAGCTCCCAAAACTTGCTATTTTTGGACATACACCTGCTCGAAAAAATGAACAGTGCTCTCAACCTGGTAGGAATTAGAAAAATTACTTTTGGGAATAGCAAATAGACTTAGCAAGCTTTGCAATCCAAATTAAAACACTTCAAATGATTGACTGAGCACTGAGAACAAGATTTATCAATTTCTGGAACATGCCCACCATTCTCGGGGCTTTGTAGAGATAGACCAGTGAGCAAAAAATTGCAGATATCTCAAAAAATATAAATCCAATGACCTTGAAAATTGATATGCAGAAACTAGACAGTAAAAGCTATTTAACGCATGTTAAATCACTGAAAAAAGTTTAGTAAAACTCGAGATATGACCTTCTGAAGGTACTGCTCTGAGTGAGTATAGCAGAGAGCAAAACAGAGAAGTAGATGATGATAAATGTATAGATTCACATATGATTACAACCACATTGGCAATGAATCTTTGCACAATGGGAGTAGAATGATAGAGCTATGGAGTAAGCTTTCAATCTCTACAAAATGACATGAAGTGGTCATGTACAAGGCTTGCTAATCGCCTCTTCCTTCTTGCTCTTTTTATAGCGTTTCTTGGAGGGAGTTTTGAATTCGAATTCGAATGGCTCCACCTAAAAGTGATTCCCAAAGTTAGGAGATATTCCCTCAGCTCAAAAAGCTGTGGGTTTTGGTAGTTAGAGCCACGAAATTGCTTTTACATCATGCATGAGGTAAGCCATCCTTTTCCTTTTTCTTTTTTCAATTACAAGAGATAAAAATGAACTCTTTTACAAGAGGTGTTCACATGACTACTCATGTGACTTACAAATGAGGATGATATCAAACATATCAAGCATGTAGGCTTGGGTAAAATGCACCAACAATTGAGGTGCATTATTACTATGTGAGAGAGCGCCTTCATGCAGGAGATATAGATTTGGTATATGTGCGTACACAAGATAATGTGGCAAACATATTCACCAAAGCTCTTCCACGGGAAAAGTTTGAAGCTTTTCACAAAGATTTAGGTTTGTTACCTTGTGGGGGTTGATCTGTCACTCTCTGTATGTGTTCACATCATTCGCTCCAGGGGGGTTTGTTACACTTATGTGTTCCTCGAGTAGCTTTGATGTGAACCTTTTCCTTCTACATGGGCACTTTTTACTCTAGTGCTGGCTAGAGGTTTTTTCCCCATGTTACCACATACTTGATACTCTTATATGTGGTGTACTTTGTACTTAGGGATATTATTCAGCTCTTACTTCAGTTCAAATCATCGATCAATAGAGAGAGCTATTCCAACCATCGTCTTCTCCGTGTGTCTTGCTGCGTTTGTGCTCCTTGTGTGTGCTTCTTGTGTGTCTCTCGCACTTCTACACACACCCAACATAGACAAACACACACACACACACACACACACACACACACACACATATATATATATATATATATATATATATATATATATATATATATATATATATATATATATATATATATATATATATATATATATATATATATATATATATATATATATATATATATATATATATATATGCATATAATTTTATATATGTGTATGCTTATGTGTATGTGTATATGTATATATGTATGTATATGTGTTTTATAGGTGTATATGTATGTATATATACATATGCGTATATGTATGCATATATGTATATGTATGTGTGTATACATGTGTATGTATGTATGTATGTTTGTATGTATGTGTATATATGTATGAATGTGTATGTATGTATGTATATGTATGTATGCATGTGTAGCTGTGTATATTTGATTTCGTTTTTAATTGTTTTTTGTATATTGTGGTTTATAGATTTTCATATATAGACCATTGAATCGTCTGGCAGTTTCCCAGTTCATAGTCAATCTATTACCTATCTTGCTAAGTTGTTTACAAATGTTAAGTATCAGTTACCTATGAAGGTATTAATTTGTCAGTAAAATGAAAGGATCAAATTTATCGCAAATATTTTGAAAGGTGCATTAATCGTTTTAAAGGATGGGCAGACAAAAAGTGTTCATTCAATGCAAGTTCTTGTTCTTACTTTAGCTAAAGTAAGAATAAAAACCTGCATTGAATGGTTTTTTTTTTTTCGCCTATGCTTTAAAATTATTTTTCCATCCTTCAAAAATTTTAAGATAAATTCGGTTCTCCCATTTTACTGATGACTTAATACTTGCATAGCTAACTGATACTTAATATTTGTATGCAAAAGAGTTAGCAACACAGGTATTAGGTCGACTAGAATAGGAGAAACACATGTGTCAAGAAGATTCTAAAGGTTGGGTGGATAATTCTAAAGGCTAGATGGACAAAACATCTTCATTTGATACAGGTATGTATAATTTGACCTTACTCTCATAACATGTGTATGTGTGTATATGTTTTTAATTGTTCCTTTGTATATTGTGGTTTGCATATTTTAATATCTAGACCATTGAATCGTCTAGCAGTTTCCCATTTTATGGTCAATCTATTACCTGTCTTGCTAAGCTATTTACAAATATTAAGTATCAGCTACCTATGAAGGTATTAAGTCATATGTATAACGGGAGGATCAAATTTATCGTGAATATGTTGAAAGATGCATTAATAGTTTTAAAAGATAGGTAGAAAAAAAGTGTCCATTCAATGCAAGTTCTTGTTCTTACCTTATCTAAAGTAAGAATAAAAACCTACATTGAATGGACACTTTTTTTCCCCCATCCTTTAAAATTATTTTTCCCTCGTTTAAAGTCTTCGAGATAAATTTTCTCCTCCCATTTTACATATGACTTAATACCTGCATAGCTAACTGATACTTGATATTTGTATTCAAAAGAGTTAGCAGCACAGGTATTAGGTCAACTAAAATAGGAGAAACATATGTGTCAAGAAGATTCTCAAGGTTTGGTGGAAAATTTTAAAGGCTAGATGGACAAAAAACATCTTCATTAGATACAGGTATGTATAATTTGACCTTACTCTCATAACATGTGTATGTGTGTATATGTGTGTGTATGTTTATATGTGTGTATACATTCATGTTTATTATGCGTATGTTTATATATGCATATATATATATATATATATATATATATATATATATATATATATATATATATATATATGATTGAAAATTATACCTTAATAGTGTCAAAATAGATACACATTACTCCATCCAAAATGATTTTTAAGATTGAGAATAAGTAAGCTCGCACTTAGTCGTGTCCAAGGACTTCCTTCATATACATGCTTTAGACATTCCTCTCTAAGATATTTCACATTTTTAGAAATATCAATGCTCTCACTGTCATTTTGATACCAATCCTCAATAAAATCTACCACGCCATCATCTTCATCATTGTCGCACAAATTTTGTTCTTTATCTTCTTTGAATATAGATCTTTCAACCTTGCATATTCCACAGGATCACTTTTGCATAGCCTTCTCATAGAAGCTTTTGATAAATGAGGTCGTATTGGCAATTGTGAATGGTGTGGAGGAATAGCATCAACATGATACGTTGGAATCTACACATATAAATAAAATTCATTAGTATTCCATAAATGAATAGAAAGTAAAATTTAAACACAAAATTAAATATATAAGTTATTAAATATGGATAGGAAAGTTTTATTCTCTCTAGCTAAAGGTGCTCTTGGAGGTCTATGCCATCCATAATTCACTAATATTTCATCACGAGCATGTAATGTAGTAATAACATTGACAACTATGTATCTTGATACATCTCTACTCATGTATGGTGATTCATGACTATTTTCACGCTCCTCAAATGTGCAATTAGTCCTTGAACTATTATGTAACCCTCAACTACTATTTTTTAAACCTGCGATATTTCCATGTGTGTAAGGTCTTCCATCAATATATAATCTTTCATTTTCTACATGTAAAATCCTTCTACTAGTAAGGGATGCTGTGTTCAAGCATATTCCATAAGAACTCATGCTTTTAACATAATGTGAAAGTCGATGCCAATCTCCACATCCATATATAGGACCACAAAATGACATAAAAGTGACTTCAGAGTTCGGAGGCACATACAAATCCTCTACAATAAAGAGACCACGACCAACATTAGTAATAGTGGATAAAGAAATCATATAGTGATTACCCCAAAAGTTGAAAACCTCTCCATCTAAAGGAAGGAGTCCTCTATTCCATCCTCCATTTCTTCTTTTATCATATATTTGTACTAGACAACAATCACGAGCTCGCAATGGATAATCTCGACCGGTTTCAGTCTCTAAACCAGGAGGTAGAGGATTTCTAGAAACCTCTACTTGTAATTGATGAACAGCAAGTCCATGACGTGTATGAGGTATATTAAAATTATGAGAAAAATTATCATCATCATCGTCATCGAGCAAGTATTCCTGTATATCAACAGTAATTTGATTTTGTATATGGTTTTTAAATAAAATAATGACATTAATTTATATAAAAAATACATACCCAAGCATTATCACGTTGACTAGGTGATCGTGCATGCTCAAAAGTACCATATTGTGCCTCATGTTCAATACATTCCAATCGTGGTCTTCGATATGTGCCATAACAAGAGTTACACCAAGATATAATATGCTCTTGATAGTAAAATTCATCATAATTCCTATCGGAGGACACATGTGAAGTCGTTGCATGGGTAGGAGGTGGTGGACTACCCTCTGATTGATCACAATCTGATTATAATAAGAAACAAAAAAATATATAAGTTATATATCCATCAAATATATTTAAAATTAAACGTTTTATATACTTACAGTATATAGTCGTTGCACTACGAGGAGATGGTGGTGGAGCTCCATCTGCAAATAATGGTATTTGATATTAAGAATCTGATTATTTACATACATAAACATTCACATATACATATTTACACATATGCACATATTCACATATACACATTTACACATACACACATATACACAAATACACATTATTGTGGGATAAATGCATGTATTCTGTATGAATGAGTGTATGTGCATGCATGTGTGTGTACGTATATATGTGGATATGTATATGTGTGTTTATGTTATGTGTATGTATATGTGTATATGTATGCATATATGTATGCATATATGTTTGCATGTATATATGTATGTGGGTATGTGTATGTGTATGTGTGTGTATATATATTTGTATGTATTCTATTTTTTTTTTCAGTTTGAGACTAAATTAATAGGAGATATTGTATGGTGGAGAAAAATAAGAGGTGACCTAACATACCATCTGAGATGTGGCAGTTTTTTCGTAGATAGCTACGTCTTCAAGAGTCATTTCCTCAGTAGAAGGTATAAAAATTAATAGTTTATATTTATAATTTTCATATATTTTAGTAATTTTTTACATTTAATTTATGTACTTCTTTTTTCTTAAATAAACAGGCTATTGCAAATAAGAGAGTTGAGTCGGGCCACACATCGCACCTAGGCCAAATGGGCCATCATGGTTTTGTAGCTACATTTGTAAGTATATGTGTTATTATGAGTATATTTTTTATTTTAGTTAAAATGCAAGAAAGTAATTATTTTTATTTCTTTCAATACAACGAAAGGATTATGGCCAATATCCTATGAAACATGAGATCGAGTATGCTACACATTTTTGATATCGGCATTTGAGCGAGTATATGCGAGATCATCTGGATGCCTTTGTGATTATTATTAAATTTTATATAATTATTTTATTTTTATGAATGGTTTAATTGTTTTACTTATTTATGTTTATTATATGTAATACAGGAGTATTATGGAGAGGAAGATATGGATGAGGTGGAGAGACAAACACAAGAGGGACGATCTTGATCGTCACAGAGTGATCATGATGATGAGGAATAGGATCATCAGGATGATCATGATGCTGCTGATGATGATGATGATGATTAGGATTCTTGATTATGACATTGTACTATATGTATTTACATTGATATATATATATATATATATATATATATATATATATATATATATATATATATATATATATATATATATATATATATATATATATATATATATATATATATATATATATATATATATATATATATATATATTAATCTATATATTTTTCATTTCAATTATGTTTTGATTTGTGTGTATGGTATTAAGTAATGAGAAGTTTTGTTCTATTGATTGTTATTATTGTTTATATTAAGCATGTGTTTTACTACTTTAAGTATATAATTCATTCATGTGTGTACGTAAGTGTATATGTATGTGTGTGTATATGTATGTATGTGCAGGTGGAAGTGTGTGTATATGTATGTATGTGCAGGTGCATGTGTAAGTGTATATGTGTATATATGAGTATGTGCATGTGCATGGGTATGTGTGTGTATATGTATGTGCATGTATATGTGTAACTCTATGTGTGTATGTGTGTATGTGCATGTATATGTGTATATTTATGTATGTGTTGTGTGTGCGCATGTGTATATGTGTGTGTATGTATGTTGCATATATATGTGTATATATGTGTATGTGTGTGTATATATACATATGTGCATATGTATGTCTATGTGTATAAACATATACAAATGTATGTATATGCATGTGCATATGTATGAAACATGCATGTGTGTGTGGATGCATTTCCATTTGCATTCATGTGCATGCATGTGGATGTGCATATACATGTATTTAAGCATACGTTAATGTGTGTATGTATATATATATATATATATATATATATATATATATATATATATATATATATATATATATATATATATATATATATATATATATATATATATATATATATATATATATGCAATAATGCATGCATGTAAGTCGTTTTAAGTGGTTGTAGAAATGTTTGTGCATATGCACGTGTATGTGTGTGTATGTGTAAGTGTATGTGCACATGTATCTGTGTGTATATATGTGTGTGTATCTGCATGTGTATATGTGTGAACGTGCATCTTCATCATGTATAAGTGTTCAATGACATAGAGAAGTTGACAGACTAAGAGGAATGTAATCCAATAGTAAACATTTAGCAATGTAGATAATGAAACTTGATGTAAATGTATTTCTAAGTAAATTATGATACATAGAGGTGTTGGAGGACTCCAACAGCCTTGAAGAAAGCACAATAATAACTCCAATGAGTTTGTCATTTTGATTGATTACTCATGGCTAAATGGATAGTGTATATGTACTTTTTCAAAAGTTACCATGGAGTACACCTTGCCTTTGAAGCTTAAAGCATGAACAATCTGATAGGTTTGTTAAGAACTACCTCTATTCAATCAAATCAATGGTACCATTAATTGTTATGGAATGGGCCTAATATCTTTTGGTCACTTCAACTATAGTATCAAACTGCTAATGCAAATTATTCCACTCAAAAAAAGTTTCTTATGTTCTAAGAACCAATGTCTCCAGGATATGCTATTGATTGCTTTCACTAGATGTGTACATAAGTTACAAGAAACTAATATCATGAGAAGAGTGAAGTCTCCTCAAACTTCAAAGCTATTTTTCCCCTTGATATACAAATTAGAGTGTGAACTATGGCTACTCAAAGAGTTGAGAAAATAGTCAAGCAAGTTGAAGGCTTACTTAGCAAGGGGCTTAATAGCTTATTCAAGTTATATACTCATAACACACATGTGATCTTACCAATTCAAAGTGCATGATGTGTTTATATGACTTCTAAAAGGTTCCCTAAATTATAGCATGCCCTTCTCTAAGAAATTAGTGTCATGGAATTGATACCATTTGCTAGTCTTATTTTTGGAGTTTTTGTATAAATAAGATCTTGAGTGATGGTCACGTTATAGTTGGTTGTATGATTATAGTGGGGACCTGTCCCTTATTCAAGATGTAACAAACCTCATTAAATTCAATTTTTATCTCTGTTTCTTGAAAGAAACAAGCATTTTATTTGATTTGAGCAGCATTAACTCAAGCTTTGGTAACGTATAGAGCTATCGATAAAGGAAATAGCTACTAGATTTTGTTGAAGAATCTTGCAGTTTATATAGAAAGCAACAGAATATAGGGATTTGCCATGATTCATTCCCTATCTTACGAGAATTGTATCTTTGATTTCTCCTGGGGGCCTACCCTCTGTAGAGATTGTAATGTGCTTGCATTAAATATAATTCTTTTTCTTGGCTTTTCAAAAAAAGGGCCAAAAGTGGATCGAGTCCTCGAGTTTGGACAAAGAATGTGGTGTTCCATAGAAGAAGGTAAAGCTACGTTTTTGCAAAATTTGTACCATTTATATTTTGCACATGTCAAACATGAAGAGGTTAAAGGCTCGTCTTCAGCTAGTCTAGTTCAAGCTCCTAAAAGATCAAAGAAAGCCTTTGCTTCAAAAACATATCTTTGGAATAGTTTGTGTATGTGACTTTTTGGCATCGCATTCTCAACATATTAAACCATGTATTGTATATTAAACCGTGTATTGTATCTTAAACCATCTCTAACTATTGATTCATCCCCCACGAATGACCGTCAAAGTTTCAAGGCACTTATCAGTAAACTATTTTTTTTCTTCATTGTATTTTTCTTCAGCTTTCATCTCGAGTCAACTCAATCTAGTTTTTCTTACCCATTTCTTTTAATTTGTATCGCGAGGGTCCATTAGTTTAAAAAGATCAATCAGGCAAGGCTGCCCTCTGGCTCCATTACTCTTCGCTATCACCTCAAATGGACTCAGTCGCCTATTAAAGCATCACATGGACGTTGGTAATCTTAAGGGTCTTTCCCTACCTCTAAATCACGGACAAATGATTGCGAGACTCTTTACCGATGACATGAATGCCTTTGTGCATAACGATATAAAAAGCATTGAGGTGTTTTGGTGGTGCCTCGACACCTTTTGTGTGGTGTCAGGTTCGAAAATCAACCATGCTAAAACTGCTTTTAGACCAATCAATAGACCTACACCCCAATTCTTGCTAGATCAGGGGTATCAAATTATCCCTAGACGTCAAGTCTTCCGTCTCCTCGGCATTCCGATGGGATTCGACATCTCAATGGACCAATGATGGAACTGGGTGCTATCCAAGTTGGATAGCAAACTAAATCATTGGAAAGGTATGCAAGTCAACTTGGTAGCGCGTGCTATGGTTGTTAACACATTTATGCTTTCTACAAGTATTTACTTTATCTCGTGTTGGAGACCTAAGGAGAAAGACTTGGTCAAAGTGGAAAGAATCTGCAGAGACTTCGTTTGGACGAGGGACCCAAACAGGAGAGGGATTCCCAAAATCAAATGGGAATCTTGCATTAGCCCAAAGACTCAGGGGGCTTGGGAATTTTGGATATCGCTTGGTTGGCTGACAAGCTAGAGGCAAAGTGGCTTATCAAGGCTTGGAGAAATAGTGAGTCCTCTTGGGCTAACTTGATCTTCACAAACATGGAAGACCTTACCTTATTTGGCCATCTTGGTTAGAAGGACATTTGGATTCTCACGCTTTTGTTCTCCCCCCACCCGGTGTCCCCTAAAGGCTCTAGCCTCGTGTGTTCTTTATGGAAGAGTTGGAACAAGGCCAAACAATGCATCAGAATCAGTGAGGAGTGGAAGTGGGCGGCTGGGATAAGACAAAATGACTCTATCTCGTTTTCGATCGACGACATTAGGGGGTGGAGCCTTGGAACCTCCAAACTCCAAAGTGGTTATGGAACAAGGGGCTCAAATAGTGGAAACAACTCTGCAAACAAGAGACCAGCCAGTGGATTACATTCGAAGACTTGGACCGGAAACTTAGAGTTAACCTAGAGGAATGGACTCTTCTTCAAGGAAGGTGTTTAGCATGACCCGCCTTCTCTACAGTCAGGATCTTCCTTGCCTGGAGGGCCTCAAATGGAGCAATGGAAAGAAACTATCCAAAATTCCCAACTTCAAAGAGAACTTAGATGTTCATCACACTCTTAACAAGAGATGGTGCCTTTCTTGGACCAAACTTCGATGGGAACTAAAGTTCATGTCTATTTGGCACCCCCTAATTGAGATCAAAAGGTCCATTCTCATGTGACAGATCTTGCACAAAGGCATCTGGTCGAACGCAAGGGCTAACAAAATCTATGGCGTGCCACCATGGTGCAAGCGTTGCCATCGATGCATCGAAGATTTAGCTCACCTGTTCTTCGATTGCCTCAAGTCCCATGTTATCTGGCGTCAAGTGACCCGGGTATTGAGACTCACAAACCAAATCAATTGGCAACAGGTTTTGTTGGGTGAGGTGATCGGGTGCTCATCAAAGCTATGGAATGCCATCAAGGGTGAGACTCTTTGGAAGATTTGGAGGGAGCGATGTGCTATCAATTTTGGTCAAACTCCTAAGGAATGTTTGATCGAGAAATCCTTGTTTCTTCTATGTAATAGAATCTCCCAAGATAAGAGATCTCCACCGTTTAGGCACCATTGTATTTATCTCCTCAAAAGCAACAAGTTGAAACCTAGATGGGTCCCACATGAGGGTGATGATAGATTTATCCGCCTCATTTGTAATGCCCTCTAGCTTGACATACTCCTCCCCTACAGTGTGGGAATTGGGGGGTACCATGGGAACTAGTCCCATTCACTTGTAACTTTTCTTCTTTATTTTAATTAAGGTACGGGAGAATAGGCTAACGCCAAACTTCCTTTCATTAAAAAAAATGGTGAAAAGAAAGAGAAGAGCCCAGAAGTCACGCGCAAGCTTGGAAGGAATGGTTGCTTCACGATTGGCGGTATCTTCAGCTCTAGGAAAATGCGAAAGATGTTTGATGGAATGGGAAAGATAGTGTGCGCCACCCCGTTTGCTTCACGCACAAGAGTCCACCCGTGATTGATGGTTTAGCACCTCCCGATAGATGGAATAGTGCACACTACGATAAACGGTTTATCGCCTCCTTGATAGACAGTAACTTTGCAATAGACGGTTTATCTCCTCCCACAATAGAAGGTTTATCTCCTTCTGCGATAGACGGTAAGATGCACACCACAATAGACAGTAAGGTGCACATCTCGGTAGACGGTACTCTAGCCGCCGAACTGAAGGTACTGAAATTGATCGAGCTCTGCCATAGCTGCTCCAGTAAGCAAGCTTGCTGATAACCACGACAAACAGTGCAAGACAGTTTCTTTAGAGAGTTGCAGTGACAATCAATGGCGGATTGAAGATCAGTTTTGCGAACATTTGGGACAAACGTGAAGTGATGCTGTTTTTTTTGTATAAAAGGAAGTTCAGCCTTGGCCTATTCTCTCGGACTTTTATTAAAATAAAGAAGAAAAGTTACACGTGAATGGGACTAGTGCCTATGGGACCCCCCAAATCCCAGAAAGCAAGGGACAAGTTCGGTAAGCTAGAGGGAATTACAAATCAGGCATACAAAACTATCATCTCCCTCATGCGGGACCCATTTGGGTTTCAGCTTGTTATCTATGAGGAGATAAATACAGTGGTGGCTAAATGGTGGAGATCTCTTATCTGGGGAGATTCTTTTACCTAGAAGAAACAAGGATTTGTCAGTCGACCATTCCTTTGGGGTTTGGTGAAAGTTGACAGCACATCACTCCCTCCAAATCTTCCAAAGAGTCTCGCCTTTGATGGCATTCCACAACCTTGATGAGCTGCCAACCGCCTCACCCAAGAGCGCCTGTTGCCAATTGATTTGGTTTGAGAGACGCAAGATCCGTGTTACGTGATGCCAGATAACGCGGAACTTGGGGCAATCAAAGAACAGGTGAACAAGGTCTTCCATGCAACGTTGGCACGGCTTGCACCATGGAGGCACACCATAAATTTTGTTCGCCCTTGCGTTGTACTAGATACCCTTATGAAAGATTTTCCACATGCGAACTGACTTCTTGATCTCAATAAGGGGGTGCCAAAGAGACGTGAAATTAAGTTCCCATCAAAGTTTGGCCCAAGAAAGGCACCACACGTTGTTAAGAGTGTGATGACCATCTAAGTTTTCTTTGAAGTTGGAAATTCTGGATAGTTTCTTACCATTGCTCCTTTTGAGGCCCTCTAGGGAAGAAAGATCTTATCCGCAGAGAAGGCGAGTGGTTGAGTGGTCCCACGCTAAACACCTGTTTTGAAGAAGAGTCCATTCTTGGAGGGAAATTCTATGTCTCGGGTCGAAGTCTTCAAACCTGATCCATTGGCCGGTCTCTTGTTTCCAAAGCTGTTTCCACTATTTGAGCCCCTTGTTCCATAGCCGCTTAGCCGTTTGGAGGGTCCAAGACTCTACCTCCCGTATGCTGCTGATCGCGAACCAGATAGAGTCATTTTTTCTTATCCCAGCAGCCCACTTCCACTTAGCACTGACTCTGATGAATTGTTTGGCTTTGTTCCAACTCTTCCATAAGGAACACATGAGGCTAGAGCCTTTAGGGGACACCGGTTGGGGGGAGAACAAAAGTGTGAGGATCCCAATGTCCTTCCAACTGGGAAGACCAACTAAGGAAGGTCTTTCAAATTTTTGAAGTTCGATTTAGCCCAGGTGGACTCTCTATTGCCCCAGGCCTTAATAAACCACTTTGCCGCCAACTTATCAGCCCACTCAAGGATATCCAAAATACCCAAGCCCTTTGAGTCTTTCGAGCTAATATAAGTTTCCAATTTGATTTTGGGAATCCCCCTCCTATTGGGGTCCCTGATCCATAAGAAGTTTCTACAGATCCTTTCTTCTTTGGCCAATTCTTTCTCCTAAGGTCTCCAACACGAGATATAGTAAATAATCATAGAAAACATAAATGTGTTGACAACCATTGCACGCCCTGCCAAGCTAGCTTGCATACCTTTTCAATGATTTAGTTTGCTATCAAGTTTGGATAGCACCCAATTCCACCGTTGGTCCATTGAGATGTTGAAGCCCATCGGAATACCGAGGAGACGGAAGACTTGACCATTAGGGATAACTTGACTACCCTGATCAATCAACAATTGGGGTGAAGGCCCATGGATTGCTCTGAAAGCAGTTTTAGCATGGTTGATTTTTGAACCTGATGCCATATAAAAGGTGTCGAGGCAACTCCAAAACACCTCAATGCAGTTTCTATCGTTAAGAACAAAGGCATTCATGTCATCGACAAAGAGTCTAGCAATCATTTGGCCATGACCAAGAGGTAGGGAGAGACCCTTGAGATTTCCAGCATCCAAGTTATGCTTAAATAGGCCACTGAGGCCATCCGAGGCGATTGCGAAGAGTAGTGGAGCCAGTGGGTAGCCTTGCCTGATAGATCTTTTTAAACGTATGGGTTCAGAGAGCTTACCATTGATATTTATTCTTGTTGAAGCATTTCCAAGTAGAGTGGAAACCATCTCTGTGAATTTTTGGCTGCATCCAAGATCTTTCAGAGATTGAAGAATAAAGTCCCATTCCAATCTATCATATGCTTTGTTGAAGTCGATCTTAATGAATACCAGATCTTGAGCACACTCCTCAGTAAACGCAAGGCCTTCCCAGATATCGACAATAACGTCAAGAATAGATCTACCTTTGATAAAACCTTTCTGATCCTCACAAAGCCATGACTTTAAATGGCAAGAGATTCTATTGGTGATTACTTTGGCGATTATCTTGTATCCAATTTGGAGCATGGTAATTGGCTGCGAGTTTTGAATCTTTTTATTAAATAAAGGAAGTTCGGCCTTAGCCTACTCTCCCGTATTTGAATTAAATAAAGGAAAAATACAAAAGAAGGGGACTAGTGCCCATGGGATCCCCCGAATTCCATAGAGTGGGGGAAGCTCTTATCGAGTGTAGATGGCTTTACAAGAAAAAGGTTAATGGCCCACTCATCACCCTCATGCGAGGCCCACATGGGTAAATTGTGTTCTTGATCAAAAGGAATACTTGCTGAATCCTAAAAAAAAGGGGGGGGGTTCCTTACAATTAGCGATCCTTTTGCCAAGGAGGAACAGTAAATACTCAATTGACCAAAGTTTCGAGCGTTCCGAAGAGTCGCGGAGCGACCACTCGCCTCTCCCAGCAGAGCTTGCTTTATATATTTCTGATGACTAATTTTCATTCTGATGATCTGCCATAGCCTTCGTGGTAGGCCTTGCAAGGCTTACATGGATTTATAGAGGATGTTGATAAACCTTGCATCCCCATCATGTGGACCCCACTTGGTTTTAAGCTTATTGTTGACATATTGTAGCTCTTTGTGATGTCTGAAGGGGGGGGGGGGGGGCGGTTTCTTACAGTTGGCAATTCTTCTACCGAGAAGGAAAAGGGATTTCTCGATCGACCACTCCTTGGGGGTATTGCCAAAGTTTTGAGCACATCTTTCTGGCCAAATCTTCCAAAGGATCTCTCCCTTAATCGCATTCCATAACGTTGTAGAGCAACCGATCGCTTCCCCAATGAGGGCTTGCTTCCAATTGATTTGGTCTTGGAGTCCCAAAGAACGACCAAGGACCCTCCATAACAGAAGGGATTTAGGGCAAGTGAAGAACAGGTGACCAATATCCTCTTTGCTACGGCAACATCGCTTGCACTAGGGCAGAAGCCCACAGATCCTATTCGCTTTTGTATTTTTTTTTTTAATAAAAGGAAGTTCAGCCTTGGCCTATTCTCCCGGACTTTAATTAAAATAAAAGAGAAAACTTACAAGTGAATGGGACTAGTGCCCATGGGACCCCCCAAATCCCACAATGCAGGGGACAAGTTTGGTGAGCTAGAGGGCATTACAAATGAGGCCGATAAATCTATCATCTCCCTCATGCGGGACCCATTTGGTTTTTAGCTTGTTATCTTTGAGGACATAAATACAGTGGTGCCTAAACGATGGGGATCTATTATCATGGGAGATTCTTTTTCCCATAAGAAACAAGGATTTCTCAATCGACCATTCCTTTGGAGTTTGGCCAAAATTGACAGCACATCGCTCCATCCAAATCTTCCAAAGAGTCTCACCCCTGATGGCATTCAACAGCCTTGATGAGCAGCCAACCACCTCCCCCAATAGCGCCTGGTGCCAATTGATTTGGTTTGTCGGGGAAATCGAAGAAAAGGTGAACCAAATCTTCGATGCATTGATGGCACCTCTGGCAGCAAGGTGGAACCCCACAAATTTTGTTAGCCCTTGCATTGGACCAGATACCCTTATGCAAGATCTGCCACATGAGAACGGACTTTTTGATCTCAATTAGGGGGTGAAAATAGACATGAACTTAAGTTCCCATAGAAGTTTGGTCCAAGAAATGCACCACATCTTGTTGAGGGTGTGATGAACATCTAAGTTCTCTTTGAAGTTGAGGATTCTGGATAGTTTCTTACCATTGCTCCATTTGAGGCCCTCTAGGCAAGGAAGATCCTGTCCGCAGAGAAGGCGGGTAGTTGAGTGGTCGCACGCTAAACATCTGCCTTGAAGAAGAGTCCATTCCTCGAGGGTAACTCTATGTCTTGGTTCTAAGTCTTTGAACCTGATCCGCTGGCTGGTCTCTTGTTTCCAGAGCTGTTTCTACTGCTTGAACCCCTTGTTCCATAATCGCTTAGCACTTTGGAGGTTCCATGGCTCCACCCCCTTAATGCCATTGATCGAGAACTAGATAGAGTCATTTTGTCTTATCCTGGCCACCCACTTCCACTCATCATTGATTTTGATGAATTGTTTGGCCTTGTTCCAACTCTTCCATAAGGAAAACATGAGGCTAGAGCCTTTCGGGGACATCGGGTGGGGGGAGAAGAAAAGCATGAGAATCCCTATGTCCTTCCAACCAGGATGGCCTACTAAGGTAACGTCTTTCATGTTTCTAAAGATCAATTTAGCCCAAGAGGACTCACTATTGCTCTAAGCCTTGATAAACCACTTTGCTGCTAACTTATGAGCCAACCCAGCGATATCCAAAATACCCAAGCCCCCTGAGTCTTTCGAGCTAATGCAAGTTTTCCATTTGATTTTGGGAATCCTGCTCCTATTGGGGTCCCCTGCCCATAAGAAGTTTCTATAGATTCTTTCCACTTTGGCCAACTCTTTCATCTTAGGTCTCAAAGTAAATAGTAGTAGAAAGCAGAAATGTGTTAACAACCATTGCACGCCCTACCAGGTTAACTTGCATACCTTTCCAATGATTTAGTTTGCAATCCAGTTTGGATAGCACCTAGCTCCACCCTTATTCCATTGAGATGTCGAAGCCCATCGAAATACCGAGGAGATGGAAAACTTGACCTCTAGGGATAGCTTGGCACCCTTGATCTAACAACAGTTGGGGTGGAGGTCCACGGATTGCTCTGAAAGCAGTTTTAACATGGTTGATTTTTGAATCGGATGCCACAAAAAAGGTGTCGAGGCAACTCTAGAACACCTCAATGCTGTTCGTATTGTTATGTACAAAGGCATTCATGTCATCGGTAAAGAGTATCGCAATCATTTGGCCATGATCACGAGGTAGGGAAAGAGCCTTAAGATTGCTAGCATCCATGTGAAACTTTAATAGGCGACTGAGGCCATCCGAGGCGATAGTGAAGAGTAGTGGAGCTAGTGGGCAGCCTTGCCTGATAGATCTTTTTAAACGTATGGGCTCAGAGAGCTTATCGTTGATATTTATTCTTGTTGAAGCATTTCCAAGTAGAGTGGAAACCATCTTCGTGAACTTTTGGTTGCATCCAAGGTCTTTCAATGATTGAAGAATAAAATCCCATTCCAATTTGTTATACGCTTTATCGAAGTCGATCTTAATATATACCAAATCTTGTGTAGACTCCTCAGCAAACGCAAGGCCTTCCCAAATATCAACAATTGCTTCAAGTATAGATCTACCTTTGATAAAATCTTTCTGGTCCTCACAAAGCCATGACTTTAAATGACAAGAGATTTTGTTCTTAGATCAGGGGTGTCAAGTTATCCCTAGAGGCCAAGTCTTCCATCTCCTCGGCATCCTGATGGGCTTCGACATCATAATGGACCAACGATGGAACTAGGTGCTGGCCAAGCTGGATAGCAAACTGAATCATTGGAAAGGTATGCAAGTCAACTTAGCAAGGCGTGCTATGGTTGTTAACACATTTATGTTTTCAACAAGTATTTACTTTATCTCATGTTGGAGCGAGAAGGAGAAAGAGTTGGCCGAAGTGGAAAGAATCTGTAGAAGCTTCCTTTGGACTGGGGACCCCAACAGGAGGGGGATTCCCAAAATCAACTAGGAAACTTGCATTAGCTCGAAAGACTCAAGGGGCTTGGGTATTTTGGATATCGTTGGGTTGGCTGACAAGCTGGCGGTTAAATGGCTTATCAAGGCTTGGAGCAATAGTGAGTCCTCTTGGGCTAAATTGATATTCAGAAACTTGAAAGACCTTACCTTTGTTGGCCATCCTGGTTGGAAGAAGATAGGGATTCTCACGCTTTTGTTCTCCCCCCCCCACCCCCCCCCCCCCCCCCCCGGTGTCCCCTAAACGCTCTAGCCTCGTGTGTTCTTTATGGAAGAGTTGGAACAAGGCCAAACAATTCATCAGAATTAGTGATGAGAGGAAGTGGGCGATTGGGATAAGACAAAATGACTCTATCTAGTTCCCGATCAGTGGCATTAGAGGAGTGGAGCCTTGGAACCTTCAAACTGCAAATCGGTTATGCAACAAGGGGTTCAAACAGTGGAAACAACTCTGGAAACAAGAGACCAACTGGTGGATTAGGTTCGAAGACTTAGACCCGAGACATAGAGTTGCCCTCGAGGAATGGACTGTTCTTCAAGGCAGATGTTTGGAGTGGGACCGCTACCCTAGCCACCTTCTCTCCGGACAGGATCTTCCTTGCCTAGAGGGCCTCAAATGGAGCAATGGTAAGAAAATATCTAGAATACCCAACTTCAAAGAGAGCTTAGATGTTCATCACACCCTTAACAAGAGGTGGCGCCTCTCTTGGACCAAACTTCGATGGGAACTAAAGTTCATGTCTATTTGGCACCGCCTAATTGAGATCAAAAAGTTTGTTATCATGTGGCAAATCTTGCATAAGGGAATCTGTTCAAATGCAAGGGCTAATAAAATCTATGGTGTGCCGCCATGGTGCAAGCGTTGCCATCGATGCATCGCAGATTTAGCTCACATGTTCTTCGATTGCCCCAAGTCCCGTGTTGCCTGGCATCACATGACATGGGTTTTGAGACCCACGCACCGACTTAATTGGCAACAGGTGTTGTTGCGTGAGGTGGTCGGCTGCTATCAATTTTGGCCAAACTCCTAAGGAATGGTCGATTGAGAAATCCTTGTTTCTTCTAGGTAAAAGAATCTCTTTAGATAAGAGATCTCCACCGTTTAGACATCACTGTATTTATCTCCTCAAAATCAACAAGTTGAAACCCAAATGGGTCCCACATGAGGGTGATGATAGATTTAACCGCCTCATTTGTAATGCCCTCTAGCTTGCCATACGCCTCCCCTGCTTTGTGGGACTTGGGGGCTCCCATGGGCACTAGTCCCATTCACTTGTAACTTTTCTTCTTTATTTTAATTAAAGTCCGGGAGAACAGGCTAAGGCCGAGCTTCCTTTTATTAAGAAAAAAAACTTTGGCAATTAGGTTGTATCCAGTTTGAAGCATGGTAATTGGCCGCCAGTTTTGCAATTTTCTTCTTATCTCCCCTTTTGTAAATTAATTTGATGAAACCATTATTAAGACACTCAGGGAGGGCTCAGGGCACCGAAGGAGAGAGCCTCTTGCCACACCGAGTTGATGTTGTTGCGTGAGAGCAGTGGCATGATTGAAGTCAGCAGATATTTGAAATAGCAACATCAATTATTAACCGCGATTGGCACTTGAACACTACAACTCCGATGCTGACCAAGAGAGCATCAAAGAACTCAATAAATGCCATGGCGCGTGAGCTATGAGAAAGCAGCGTCAGGGACTCCAAGGAGCTGAAAAGCTGGCTTTTGGCACGTGTCCCAAAAGACACAATGTCATCATGATGGCCACCACAATGGCGATGGGCCCCGATTCAAGGCCCCATCGCCTACGGCCTCACTATCAATCAGAGCTAACATTGTTGGAGAAAACGATGGGCTCCACATTTGTTTATGCAGCTTGGAGAAAACGATGGTCAACTAAGGTAAGGTCTTCCGTGTTTCTGAAGATCAATTTAGCCCAAGAGGACTCCCTGTTGCTCCAAGCCTTGATAAGCCACTTTTCCGCCAGCTTGTCAGCCAACCGAACAATATCCAAAATTCCCAAGCCCCCTACGTCTTTAGGGCTAATTCAAGTTTCCCATTTGATTTTGGGAATCCCCCTCTTGTTGGGGCCCTAGTTCAAAGGAAGTTTCTGCAGATTCTTTCCACTTTGGCCAAGTCTTTCTCCTTAGGTCTCCAACACGAGATAAAGTAAATAATTATAGACAACATAAAAGTGTTAACAACCATAGCACGCCTTGCCAAGTTGACTTGCATACCTTTCTAATGATTCAGCTTGCTATCCAGCTTGGATAACACCCAGTTCCAGCATTGGTCCATTGAGATGTCAAATCCCATCGGAATGCCAAGGAGATGGAAGACTTGACTGTTAGGGATAACTTGACACCCCTCATCCACCAACAATTGGGGAGTATGTCCGCTGATTGATCTAAATGCAGTTTTAGCATGGTTGATTTTTGAGCCTGACACCACACAAAAGGTGTCGAGGCAACACCAAAACACCTCAATGTTGTTTGTATCGTTATGCACAAAGGCATTCATGTCATCCGCAAAAAGTCTTGCAATCAATTCGTCGTGACTTAGAGGTAAGGAAAGACCCTTGAGATTGCCAGCATCCATGTGATGCTTTAATAGGCAACTGACTCCATTCGAGGCAATAGCGAATAGTAATGGAGCTAGAGGGTAGCCTTGCCTAATTGATCTTTTTAAAAGAATGGGCTCAGACAGCTTACTGTTGATATTTATTCTAGTTGAAGCATTTCCAAGAAGAGTGGAAACCATCTTCGTGAACTTTTGGCTGCATCCAAGGTCTTTCAATGATTGAAAAATAAAGTCCCATTCCAATCTGTCATACACTTTGTCGAAGTTGATCTTAATGAATACGAGATCTTGAGCACACTCCTCACCAAAAGCAAGGCCTTCCCAAATATCGACAATTGCTTCAAGTATAGATCTACCTTTGATAAAACCTTTCTGGTCCTCACACAGCCATGACTTTAAATGACACGAGATTCTTTTGGCGATAACTTTTGCAATTATCTTGTATCCTATTTGGAGCATGGTAATCGGACGCCAGTTTTCAATTTTGTTCTTATCTCCCCTTTTGTGGATTAACTTGATGACGCCATTATTAAGACACTCAGGGAGGGCACCAAATGAGAGAGCCTCTTGCCACATGAGATGTAGTGGGGTGGCCACCTCATGTTTGAATGACTTGAAAAACTCATTGGTGAGGCCATCCGGACCCGGACTTTTCCCATTGGGAAGGGCATCAATAACCTCGATAATTTCATTCTCGGAGATGTTAGCATCTAGCAGAGCAATCAAGTTCTATGGGATACTAGTTTGAGCAATCCTTGAGATGGTTGCCATGGAGTCGCGCCTATGGTGGGAAGGAGGAGTCGAGACCCCGAGAAGATTGGTAAAGTGCTCGACGATGATAGGTCTATTCTCCACTTCCGTGCAGCATTCGGTTCCATTGTTATCGACCAATAGGTGGATGGATTCCCTAGCTTGTTTCCTTTTGAGGATGTTACACATCTCTTTCAATGGTTTGTCGGCCTTCCCCGCCCACCAGTCTTTGAAGAAAATTTGAAGATTTTTCCTTTGAACCTCCTCCTCTAATCTTAGTCTTCCCGTGATTTTCAAAAGACGTTGTTGCCAATGTAACTTACCTTTGTTCACCTCTTCTTCATGACGTGAGAGCCTCTGGTACACCGTTTCTCTTCTTTTTTTTCGGATATCTCTTATAGCCTTTTGAGTCCTGATTAGAATTTTTCGAGTCCTTTCCACAGCGCTTCTCCAACACTTAGCCAGTTCATTACAGTAAGCAAAGGCTTCCACCCACACCTCACAAATTTCTTGGTGGACAGAGGGAAGGGAAAACGATGCCTTACAAACATGGAACCACGGGGCTTTTTGGAACATGGGAATCGGTTTGAAAGACAGAGTAATCGAGTAGTGGTGAGAGATAGTCAGTTCCATTTTTTGGGAAATCGAAGGAATACCCCACTGAAGGATGGTGTTCTGATCGATGTAACATCTATCAAGTCTTGCTTTCCTCAAAGAGTCCCCCGATTGGAGATTTGACCAGGAGAACCCCTTCATGTCTTTCACCTCGACCAGGTCGAGATGGAGCTTGATTTTATCCCATATCTCTTTCTCCTGACTGTCAATAATTTTTCCTTTGTTATTCCATCGGTCCTCAGGAAACTCAACCATGTTGAAGTCCCCACAAATCAGAACATTATGTGAAAGGGAGTCGAGGGAAGCGCAAGTATCCATTCTATCTGCTTCTCCATTAGGGGCATAAATTGAGACCACAGTGAACTGGAAAGGGAACCCGATAGAGGCAGCAATCCAATGATGATTCCAACCTTCAAAAGTCGAGGTCACATTGTCAGACAAGGAGTGACTAATACCAATAGAAGCACCCCCTATCCCCCTAGGGTGAGAAGTGGAGAACCAAAGGTGGTTTGGAGAAATGCATTTAAGCCATTTCTGGAGATCCTCTCCGTCGATTTTAATCTCTTGTAAGCAAATAAAGTCAGGGCTGAAGCACTTACCTTTGAACCACTGGCCAAGAATCGCAGCTCTTGACAGGTCAGACAGACCCCTGACGTTTAGTGATGTGAATTTCATTAATGATGGTTGCCCTCTTTGAGGGGAAGGACCTGATCTTTTTTCTTCTTGTGGTCTTCTTTTTTCCTCCCAACTTCTTGACTTAGGATCCTACTCTTGAGGGGGCTCTTCCAAGGCATGCCGGAAGGTTTTTTTCCTTTAAGCTTTGACTTTTGTTGTGGTAATCTTGGAAAGCATACCAGAAGGGTAGGACCAAGAGAGGAGCTTTCGTTGTCTGGGTTGTCTTCATTGCTAGTAGTGAAGCCTTCATCTTTACTCGTGGTGTAACCTTCTTGGTTGTCTTCTTTGTTGTCTTCTTTGCTAGTACAACACCCAAGGGTATTATCAGTGGGGTCTTCTTCAAAGTGGTTTTCCCCTGGGAAGTCGACCTCATTAATCTCTTTTTATAGGTTATAGTATATGTTGTTCGAGGGGGCAATTGTCGTAGCATTCCTTGCTGTTGATCTTCGAGGGCTAACTTTCCTTCTGCATCTTACTTCAGCGAATCCTTCTGAATCCGTCTCAGCAACGCGAGTTCCCTCTTCTTCCTCCATCGGAGGGGGATGACCTCGAGTGTCATTGTCGAGGAAAGGATCCAGGGTCCCATCTGGTTTAAGCTTGTTTTTATTGGTACTTTTCTTCAGGGGCCAGTCTTTGATCCTATGAGCTTGATGCCCACACCAGAAGCACGCGTTTGGAAAAGTCTTGTAAGTAACCTCTTGTGTCCAGGTCTTACCATCTCCACAGTTTATGGAGATTTTTGAGGGAAGGACCTGGTTCAGGTCTGTTTCAATGCAGATCTGTGGATGCCATCTTGCATTGAAAGAATGTTGAGCACCATTGTAGATTAACCCCCCAACATCCAAGTTCAAACCTCTCGGTCTGTTAGGATGCCTCAGCTGCATACATTACTGCACCTCTCTTGAGGCCATCGGGCGACCGATCGGTGAAACGATTTCATGAAGAAATCCATATAGAAAGAAAGGCAGTTTGGGAAGCTCCACCCAAAGTGGGTAACGAAGAGGCTTTGATCTGTTCAGGACAAAGTCTGCAGTCCAGTTAAAAAGGAAAAGGGTGGACCAGCCCACTTGCCAGGAGCCGGCGTGTAGGGCTTGGAAAGCCATCTCTTTGTTCTGAAATACTAGAAGCAAGTGACTCTTCAGAAGGAATTGACATTTGCACACAATTAGGCTGCGCGGGAACCACTCCTTGCGAAACCAAGTTCTCACACTTTCAAGAGGGGGCCTAGGGCCAAACATTTGACCAATCACGGAAGTTTTCATCAGTTCTTCTTGCTTTGCCGCCACAGACTCCTTGCATAAAGAGACCACTGGGCGTTCGACGTTCGCTCGGACGAAATCCATCTCAAGGGGGCACACGGACTGAGGGGGAGCCACATTGCTCATGACAAATGAAGGAATAAGGGTTGGCATCTTAATGACCAAACCCCCCCCCCCTCCCCCCCCAAAACCACTTGAAGCAGGAATACGAACGAAAAAAGCCTTCAAAGACCCCCCAAGGCTTTAATTCTTCACCTTCTTCTTGGAGTTCGTTTAAGTAAGAGTAAAGGGTTTTCTTCATTTTTAAGAAGAATTAAATTTTTGGAAAGACACAGATGCCAAATAGACCTTTCCTTTAATGATGGCAAAACACGATGGTACCCGAACACAATGGTACCCTTAATGCGTGCCTCAACACAAGGTAAATGCTCTTGTCGAGGTAAATGCTCTTGCAGCTTGGACAGTGCACCAAAGCCCTCAATAAATGCCAAGGCGCGTGAGCAATGAGTTCATATTTCTTTTAATAAAAGGAAGGTCGGCCTTGGCCTATTCTCCCGGACTTTAATTAAAATAAAGAAAAGTTACAAGTGAAAGGGACTAGTGCCCATGGGACCCCCCAAATCCCACAATGCAGGGGTGGAGTATGGAAAGCTAGAGGGCATTACAAATGAGGCCGATAAATCTATCATCACCCTCATGTGGGACCCATTTGGGTTTCAGCTTGTTGTTTTCGAGGAGATTAATACAATGATGTCTAAACGGTGGAGATCTCTTATCTCGGGAGATTCTTTTACCTAGAAGAAACAGGGATTTCTCGATCGAACATTCCTTAGGAGTTTGGCCAAAATTGACCGCACATCGCTCCCGCCAAATCTTCCAAAGAGTCTTTGCCCTGATGGCATTCCACAACCTGATGAGGAGCCAACCGCCTCACCCAACAACACTTTTTTCCAATTGATTTGGTTCATGAGTCTGAATATCCGTGTCACGTTATGCCAGATAACACGGGACTTGGGGCAATCGAAGAACAGGTGAGCTAAATCTTCGGTGCATTGGTAGCAACGCTTGCACCATGGCGATAACAAGCTAAAACCCAAATGGGTCCCCCATGAAGGAGATGATAGTTTTGTACGCCTCATTTGTAACGCCCTCTAGCTTACTGAATTCATCCCTTGCTTTGTGGGATTTGGGGGGTCCCATGGGCACTAGTCCCATTCACCTGTAACTTTTGTTCATTATTTTAAATAAACTCATTTTCAGCTCCTTGGGGTCCGCGATGCTGCTTTCTCATTGCTCACGCCCCTTGGCATTTATTGAGGGCTTTGGTGCAATAGTAAACACCTGCAATAGTAAACTCATTGCTCACGTGCCTTGGCATTTATTGAGGGCTTTGGTGCGATAGTAATCTGAACTTATTGCAAAAACTCATTGGTGAGGCCATCAGGACCCGGACTTTTCCCATTGGGAAGAGCACCAATAGCCTTGATAATTCTCAAAAATGTTGGCATCCAGTAGAGAATTCATGTTCTGTGGGATTCTAGATTGAGCCACCCCACTGCGTCTCGTGTGGCAAGAGGCTCTCTCCTTCGGTGCCCTCCCTGAGTGTCTTAATAATGGTGTCATCAAGTTAATCCACAAAAGGGGAGATAAGAACAAAATAGAAAATTGGAGGCCGATTACCATGCTCCAAACTGGATACAAGATACTAGCCAAAGTTATCGCCAAGAGAATCTCTTGTCATTTAAAGTCATGGCTTTGTGAGGACCAGAAAGGTTTTATCAAAGGTAGATCTATACTTGAAGCAATTGTCGATATTTGGGAAGGCCTTGCATTTGCTGAGGAGTCTGCACAAGATCTGGTATTCATTAAGATCAACTTCGAAAAAGCATATGACAAATTGGAATGGGACTTTATTCTCCAATCACTGAAAGACCTTGGATGCAGCCAAAAGTTCACGAAAATGGTTTTCACTCTTCTCAGAAATGCTTCAACTAGAATAAATATCAACGGTAAGCTCTCTGAGCCTATACGTATAAAAAGATCTATCAGGCAAGGCTGCCCTCTGGCTCCTCTACTCTTCGCTATTGCCTCGGACGGCCTCAGTCGCCTATTAAAGCATCACATGGACTTTGGCAATCTCAAGGGTCTTTCCCTACCTCTAAATCAGGGCCAAATGATTGCTAGACTCTTTGCCGATGACATGAATGCCTTTGTGCATAACGATATGAACAGCATTGTGAAGTACTTGACGGCTACATCAAGGGGGATCATCAAAAGCAATGCTCAACATCAGAGAAGTGAAGCTATTTACAAATTCTATAGAGGTAAAACACACCTATGTTTATCATGATTAATAATTAGATTTCTATTGAGAAGCTTGAGAAGGAAAACTACCAGCATTCGAGGTTTAGCATGCTCAATTTCATATTAAGAAAGGATCTAGGTGGCATCAATGATAAATCAAATGTTAAGGTAGTACCATTGGATCTTATGGCACATACCACAATTGAATTAAAGGTCATGAAAGATTGGGAGATAAAAAACACAAAGGTAATGTTCATGATCTCACAATTTGTTAGTAATACCATAATAAGACATATTCAATGAATGGAGATAGCTAAGGACATGTGGGATTACTTGGAAAGGATATTTACAACTAACACCAAAGTTAGGAAGGTGCATATCAAGAATGAGATTAAAAACCTCAAGAAGTTAGTTAATCTATCAGTCTATGAGGACATTATGAAAGACTAAAACATTAAGGATAGCCTTGCAACAATAGGTACCCAAGTGGATGATGATGACATGGTAGCCTATTGTTTGAATGTTCCCAAGGAAGATGACAAATGGAGGCTATTCACTTCTTCTTTGTATGCTAAAGAGAACATGTCTCATCTTGATCAACTTACCATACTCATGATCAATGAGGAGATGCTTCAAGGAGGAAACAAAGGTGAAGGTTCTCAATCTATGTTGTATGAAGGAAATAGAGGGAATGGTAGAGGCAAGGAAAGAGGCAAAGGAAGGAAAAATAAGTCGAGACACACAAATGAAGATGAAGCTAGCACATCCTATGGTGAAGGCAAAGGAAAGAACGAAAGATAGAGGCATAGGTGGTTACAACAATCAAGGCAAGAGAGGCAAGTGTTATTCATGTGGAAAGAAAGGTCATTGGGAAAATGAATGCCATTTTCAAAAAAGAATCAATGTAACTATGCTCACTACAAGGAATACGGGCGCATAGCGACGGTTAAGGCGACACAATTTCATCGCTCTAAAATTGCAAAATGCATCGTAATGAGCATCATGCGTACACCATCGATTAAATGACGAGCCAAAAGACTCCAACTTGTGGTGCGATAGGGTCTACGATGCTCGCATAGAGCATTGCTAACGCGACGGTTTTAAATAGCATCGCTTATGTGATGCTTTATTGCATCCCATAAGCGATGCTTTAAACATGTTGCTCTTAGCATCGCTTACACGATCGTCTGTTGACGGGAAAAAATTAAAACGTTGGAGGCTCTTTAATTGGCATTTTCACGCATCTGATCGAAGAGCTCTCCAAAGTTTGTAATTGCGCTGCACTTACGAGATGAAGCAACTATATGAAAAATTCTTGTTTCGCCTAAGCTCTCTCTTATTGTCTCCCTCTGTCTCTGTTTCTCTCTTTCTACATCTTTCTCTCTTTGAATTCTCTCTCTCTCTCTCTCTCTCTCTCTCTCTCTTTCTCTCTCTTCCTTCTCTCTTTATCGCAGGTTATTCAAGAAGCTAACAATGCAAAAAGTATGGTTGACTATTCTAAGTAAAATTTTTATTCTTTGTATATCATTTTAATTGTGTCATTTTCATTAGATAGCATGCTCACACTTATTGATATGCACTTATACACTAATACATGATGAAGATGCAGTTTCACGCATATCCAGATATACACATGCACATACACACATATATCCACACAGATACATGTGCACATACACTTAGACATACACACATATACACATGCATATGCACAAAAATTTCTACAACCACATAAAAAGACTTACATGCATGCATTATTGCATATATATATATATATATATATATATAGACATACATACATATATATATATATATATATATATATATATATATATATATATATATATATATATATATATATATATATATATATATATATATATATATATATATATATATATATATACACACACATACACACATTAACATATACGCAAATACATGTACATGCACATCCACATGCATGCACATTCACATGCATGCACATGGATGCAATTGGAAATGCATCCACATACACATGCATATTTCATACATATACACATGCATATACATACATTATACACATATATACACATATATATGCACATACGTACACACACATATACACATGAACATACCTACATATACACATATACATGCACATACACACATATTAACATAGAGTTACACATATACATGCGCATACATATACACACACATACACATGCACATGCACATACTCATAAACACATAGACACTTACACATGCACATGCACATACATACATATACACACACATACACATGCACATACATACATATACACACACACACACATATACACTTAGGACATATGAATGAATTATATAATTAAAGTATTAAAACACATATACACATGCACATACCTACATATACACATATACATGCACATACACACATATACACATAGAGTTACACATATACATGCACATACATATACACACACATACACATGCACATGCACATACTCATACACACATATACACTTACACATGCACGTGCACATACATACATATACACACACATACACATGCACATACATACATATACACACACATACATACACACTTAGGTACACACATCTGAATGAATTATCTAATTAAAGTATTAAAACACATATACACATGCACACACACATGCACATACCTATATATACACATATACATGCACATATATACACACATATACACATATAGTTACACATATACATGAACATACATATACACACACATACACATGCACATACACATACTCATACACACATATACACTTACACATGCACATGCATATACATACATATACACACACATACACATGCACATACATACATATACACACATACATATACACTTAGTTACACACATATGAATGAACTATATATTGTATTAAAACACATATACACATGCACAGACACATGCACATACCTACATATACACATATACATGCATATACACACATATACACATAGAGTTACACATATACATGTACATACATATACACACACATACACACGCACATGCACATACTCATACACACATATACACTTACACATGCACATGCACATACATACATATACACACACATACACATGCACATACATACATGTACACACACATACATATACACTTAGATACACACATATGAATGAATTATATAATTAAAGTATTAGAACATATGCTGAATATAAACAATAATAACAATCAATAGAACAAAACTCTTAATTACTTAATACCATACACACAGTTCAAAACATAACTGAAATGAAAAATATATAAATAATATATATATATATATATATATATATATATATATATATATATATATATATATATATATATATATATATATATATATATATATATATATATATATATATATGTGTGTGTGTGTGTGTGTCAATGTAAATACATATAATCCAATGTCATAATCAACTAAAATCCTAATCATCATCATCATGATGATCATCATCATCAACAGTATCATGATCATCCTCATCCTCATCGTCATGATCACCTTGTGACGATCGAGCTCCTCCATCCTGTGTGTGTCTGTCCAGCTCATCCATATCTCTCTCCATAATACTCCTGTATTACATACAACAAACATAAATAAAAGAATTAAACCATTCATAAAAATAAAATAATAAGATAAAATTTAATAATACTCACAAAGGCATCAACATGATCTCACATATACTTGCTCAAATGCCGATATCCAAGATGTATAGCATTCTCGATCTCATGCTTCATAGGATATTGGCCATAATCTTTCCACTGCATTGAAACAAATAAAAAAGATTAGTTGCTTGCATTTTAACTAAAATAAAAAATATACTCACAATAACACATATACTTACAAATGTTGCTACAAAGCCATTATGGGCCATTTGGCCTAGGTGCAATGTGTGGCCGGACTCCACTCTCTTCTTTGGAGCAGTCTATTATTTAAGAGAAAATACATAAATTAAATGTAAAAAATTACTCAAATATATAAAAATTATAAATATAAAGTATTAATTTGTGTACCTTCTGCTGCGGAAATGACTCCTAAAGCCGTAGCTGTATACAAAAAAACTGCCACGTCTTATGTGGTATGTTAGGTTGCCTCCTATTTTTTTCCACCATACAATATCTCCTGTTAATTTAATCTCAAACAGAAAAAAAAAATCAGAATACATACACATATATACGCACACATCCACATACACATACCCATATACACATATACATGCAAACATATATGCATACATATATGTATACATATACACATACATATATGTATACATATACACATATACACATATACATACATATAACATAAACACACATATACATATCCACATATATACGTACACACACATGCATGCATATACACTCATTCATACAAAATACATGCATTTATCCCACAATAATGTGTAGTTGTGTATATGTGAATATGTGTGTATGTGTAAATGTGTATATGTGAATATGTATGTATGTGTAAATACGTATATGTGAATTTTTTGTGTATGTAGATAATCAGATTATTAATATCAAATAGCATTATTTATAGATTCTCATCAATCAAATGGAACTCTACCACCGTCTCCTCATCATGCATTGAGGATTGGTATCAAAATGACAGTGAGAGCATTGATATTTCTAAATATGAGAAATATCTTCGAGAGGAATGTCTAAAGCATGTATATGAAGGAAGGCGTTTGACACGACTCAGTCCGAGCTTACTTATTCTCAATCTTCAAAATTTTTTTTGGATGGAGTAATGTATCTATTTTTACACTATTAAGGTATAATTTTCAATTTTCCATGTATTTATATATATATGCATAATATATATATATATATATATATATATATATATATATATATATATATATACATATATATATATACATATACATGCATATATAAACATACACATAATATACATGAATGCATACACACATATAAACATACACACATATACACACATTTTAAAGGATGGAAAAATAATTTTAAAGGAAGGGCAAACTAAAAGTGTCCATTCAATGCAGGTTTTTATTCTTACTTTAGATAAGGTAAGAACAAGAACTTGAATTGAATGAACACTTTTTGTCCATGCATCTTTTAAAACTATTAATGCATCTTTCAAAATATTCACTAAAAATTTGATTGTTTGGATGGCAGGATACGATTGTTTGTTTTGGAGGATATTAAGTATGTACCTTCATTGAATGATTTGTCGATTCTATCATATGTTCAGTTTGAAAGTGTGAGAAGTGGATTTATAATTGCTATTCAAATAAATTGGCACTGTTTATAGGCCATACAATGTTAACCTGGATGAATCCCATGCACAAAGGTTACTCAAGATAGAGCAACCTGATTATAATGGACTAGTGCCAGGAGGACTCCTGGGGTATGCAGTAAACCTCTTGCATGTCAATGATGAGCATCTGAACTTTAGGATACAAAGTGGAAATCATGGTGGCTTGAGAGGATCACTTCTATACAGCTTGTTCAAAGAACTTCAGTGTCATAAACCTGAAGTTCTTTGAAAAAGCTGTATAAAATTGATAGTCTCAAGCCACCATGATTTCCATTTTGTATCCTAAAGTTCAGATGCTCATCATTGACATGCAAAAGGTTTACTGCATTCCCTAAGAATTCTGATGGCACTAGTCCATTATAATTAGGTTGCTCTATCTTGAGTAATCTTTGTGCATGCGATTCATCCAGGTCACCATCGTATGGCCTATAAACAGTGTCAAATTCTTTGAATAGCAATTATAAACCTGCGTCTCACACTTTCAAACTAAACATATGATAGAATGGACAAATGAGTCAATGAAGGTACATACTTCATATCCTCCAAAACAAACAATTGTGTCCTACCATCCAAAACAATCAAATTTATCGCGAAAAGTTTTTTTTTATGAACTTACAAGTTATTATCTGAAAAGTTTTTACCAAGTCAGAATATTCTTCCTACTTCACATGATGAAATGAAGAAGATAATAAAGAATCTTGGTATAGATTATCAATGTATACATGCATGTCCTAATGATTGTATTTTATATAGAGGTGAGTACGTAGACTATTTGACATGTCCCAAATGTCAATCTCCTCGATATAAGGGCAAAGAAGGTATGGCCAGTTTCTGATAGACATCGACAAGAAACGACTTATGCACCTGCTCCTTGGGCACTTACAACAAAAGAGATACAGGCTATCAACAATAGAATTCAATTGATTAAGACTCCTATAGGATATGGAGAATCTTTTCAAAACATGTTTACTATGGATGATAAGAGCTTATCTCGGTTAAAGACCTATGACTGTCATAATTTTTTGAAACATATTTTACCTTTGGTTATCGATGGATGTACAACAAAAGGAGTACAAGATGTGATCTATCGTCTTGGATCACTTATAATCTAGCGAGTACAAGGAACTTCAAAATCTCCGAAGTAAAAGGCGAAAAAACAAAAGATATACACGTAATCTTGATAATAATGAGATTAGAGATATATCTTCTTTCACGGATTGGCTATATAGTCGTTTGCAACGTTCCAATGTAAATAATGAAGAAATCTCAAATGAGCAAAGAGAGTTAATGATAGGTTCTGAACGAAAGGTAATTTTACTAAAATAATATTTTATTTTTTTCATATATGTATATTAGTTTCTATTTACTAATTGAATTTATTTTGCAAGTTTGAATGCTCACTAATATGTGGAGTTTTGGACAACATATTAGAATCAAAACCATTGATTCTTTACGTAAAAATGAGGATTCTAGTATTGTTGCTTCTTTCAAGCAAGTATCACGTGCTAGCTCAAAAGACGAACCTTATAGATAGCGAACTTGGTTACGTAGGAGCTATTGTTGGTATCTACAAAATTTCATTTCGTACATTCAAACAGGTAGAAAAAAGTTTATATTTTTTATGATAGAGTTAGTTATTTTTTTAAACACTTAATAATGGATTTTTGTTCTTATATATTTTGATAGGTCATTTTGAAGGTTGAATGGTTTGGAGCCGAGTATAAAGGTAGTAATTCCACATTAAGAAAGGAATTATATAGGTTTTGGGCAATTGATTCTTCCAAGGTCATGCGATCTACTAAAGAACCATATATTCTTCCTAGGCATATTGAACAAGCATTTTTTTATAAAAACTTAGATGCTCATCCTTGGTGGCAAGCCATTCATGTGCAACCTAGAGGTAGGTCATTGTTTGAATAATTTATTGTTAGAGAGATCAAAGAAAGTCCTCTTCATGATTAAGTATCGGATAGTGATACATCAACATCTGAAAGACAAATTAGAATCATTATACATGATAATGATACTAATCTTTTTGATGAAGAGGATAATTCTCTACATGATGATTCTACTGATGAGGAAGAGGAATTACCAGAAATAGATATTAATCCATCAATACATGATGTGATTCATGAGAACATAGATTTAACAATAGAAGAAATAAATGAAATCAATAAGGATAATGAAGATGAAACTATAGTGATGTCTTACTAAAATGATGGCAATAATGAAAACATATGAGCAGATTAGATAGTAAATTCTACTCTAGTTATCAATCAATAACTTGAAGCTTCTGAATGGATATCAGACAATAGATTCTTTTATGAACTTGAATTACGATGAATCCTACTAGAGAGATGAAATCATGTTCTGTTAAGTTAGAACATGAAGCTCGGGGCTATGCCTAATTATTTTATATATAGCTTTATCTTCGAGGAGCAGATTTTTATCATGTATGTATGCATATGTTTGTGTATTCATGTGTATTATATGTATACATATGTTAGTATGCATATATATGTATTTCATTTATATGTATGTGTTTGCATGTGTGTGATATATGTATACATGTGTTAGTATGCATATGTGTATATATGCATATGCATTTATGTAAAATATTCATGTATTCATGTAATATATGCAAGTGTTTATAATTGTGTACATGTATATATGTATATGTGTCTATGTGTAAATATGTACATGTAAATATGTATGCATGTATATATATGTTTATGTGTGCATGTAGGCATGTATATGTGATGTGTACATGTATATATGTATATATGTCTATGTGTAAATGTGTACATGTAAATATGTATGCATGTATATATATAGTTATGTGTGCATTTAGGCATGTATGTGTGATGCATAATATATCTACTCCATTTTATATTTATGTATGTGTATCTACATGATGTGTATATATCTTTATATATATTATGATCCTCATTGATTCGAGTAGCTATATATAGAGGCATAAGGTTGAGAGGAGACACATCTCTCTAGTAGGACACTGGAGGAATAGATGCAATGTGTACATATACTTCAAACATATGGCTAAAAGGTTGAATTAGAGTTTTTAAATTAGGGGTTTTAAAACCCTAATATCGAAATTAGTGTTTTCAATTTAGGATTTTTGAAATAGGATTTATTTATTTATTTATGCATATGCATGTGTTGTGTATGTATGTGTATCTATATGTGCATATGCATGTGTTGTGTGTGTGTGTATATATGCATGTGTATATGTATATATGCATGTGTATATGTATATATGCATGTAAATATGATTATATGAGTCTATGTGTGTGTACATATGATTATGCATGTGTATGTGTATGTGTATGTCAGTATGTGTATGTGTATGTGTATGTTAGTATGTGTATGTGTATGTGAGTATGTGTATGTGTCTATGTGTATTCATTATATGTGTGTAATTGCATGTATGTGTATGTGTGCGTAAAAATGTGCATGTATGTGTGTGTATGTATAAATGTGCATGTATGTGTATATGTGTATAAATGTGCATGTATGATGTATATGTGTGTGTATGCGTGTATTTGTACCTCTAGTCTCACTCTTTTCTCTCTCTCTCTCTCATATACATACATACATACATACATAAACACACATACTCATATCCACATATATATACATAAAAGTAGTGCATACCGTGCATTATCGCAACGATGAGCCATAAGTGTCTGCATCTCTTTTAGACACCACTTAAGTGACCATCCTATCCCAAACTTTGTCTCAAGTGAACTAAGTACGTATTTCTTATCCCTCTCATCATGCTCACTACAAAAAAAAAAAATGTAAATAACACATAAGATATTTATTCCAATTTATATGTAAAATTTATACTTACTTCCACGGTAAGTGGACAAGGCGCAGGTAAAAGTCGCATAATGCCCGCATTCTTCTCTTGAACTCCAATCCATTCCCTATGTACACAATATTCCCCTCTGGCTCTATATCACACTCTAGTCCTAAGGTGCATATGCATGTCCTCATAGGAAACTCTGCTCTGCTATCATGATCTGGAGGTTGTATAGGTGTCCTGAAAATAGATAGATAAAAATAAATAAAAATATGTGTTATAATATCATTAAAAAAGTTTATGAAAAAAAAAATACATACCTATGAGCTGATAGTTGTCTTCGTGCATGTGGAGCCGTAGAAGAGCCCTCCTCTGATCGCTATGTAAGCATCTAGATCATATAGTCTAGCTCAGCATCAGACAAATCTGAATAATCACACATGATGGCCCTTAGAGTATCAGACGGAACTCTTGCTCTCATAAGACTTTTTATGAGAGTGCGTTTCACCTTTCTCTCTCTACTAGGATCCATATTACCTAACATATAAAAAAAATGGGTTAGAAATCAATATATATACGTGTACATATGTATGTGTGTATGCATTAAGCATGTGTATGTATGCATGTGTGTGTATGTATGTGCGTGTATGTATGTGTGTATGTGTGTATGCATGTGTATGTGTGTGTATGCATCATTATGTGTGTATGTGTCTATGTGTGTATGTGTGTGTATATGTGTGTGTGTATGTGTGTGTGTCTATGTGTATGTGTATGCGTCTCTGCGTGTGCATATGTTTATGTGTGTGTATGTGTCTATGTGTGTGTATGTGTCTATGTGTGTATGTGTATGCATGTATGTATGCATATGTGTGTGTATGTGTGTGTATGCATTATGCATGTGTATGTATGCATATAAGTATGTATGTATGCATATGCATATGCATTATGTATGCAAATGTATGCATGTATGTGTATGTGTGTGTATGTCTCTCTATGTGTGTGTATGCATATATGTGTGTGTATGTGTGTGTGTGTAAATGTGTCTGTATGTGTGTATGCATGTGTATGTGTGTGCATCATTATGTGTTTACGTGTTTATATGTGTATGTGTGTGTGTATATGTGTATGTATGTGTGTGTGTGTCTATGTGTATGTGTGTGTCTATGAGTGTGTATGTGTTTATATGTGTGTATGTATCTATGTGTGTGTATGTGTCTATGTGTGTATGTGTATGCATGTATGTATGCATATGTGTGTGTATGCATGTGTATGTGTGTGTATGCATCATTATGTGTGTGTGTCTATGTGTGTATGTTTGTGTGTGTGTGTCTATGTGTGTATGTTTGTGTGTGTGTGTTTGTATATGTGTGTGTGTATGTGTATGTGTGTATGTGTATGTGTCGCTGTCAGAGAGACTCTCTCTCCTATGTGGATATTACATTCCTTTATATTGACATATGAATTGCTTGGAACTTATGGATTGCAATATTGAAGGCATGATGCAGCAACAGAAGGAAGAGAGGCCTTGGTTGACCGCTTAGAACTCAGATTTCTATAATTTGGGAGGGGATGCAAAAGATACATTAAGAGGTGCAGTCAAGGTGTTATCATCATGCAACATGCATAAGCATCTGTTATATCATAGAAAATTTCATGGAAAGCAGTATTGATGCTTGCATATCAAAGCTTTGAAATGGTGTATGGTAACTTAAACACTTTGTCGCTCTATGTGTACTATGTGTTCAAGACCACATGTTTTGGGAGTAAAGTAAGGCTTTGTTATAGCGATGCATGACTAATGCATGATAAAGGGAGGCACATCCGACCGAAGGAAGAAAAAAATCCAATAAGCAACAATTTTGACCACGTTCAAAATAGATGGCTTTGAGAGTTTAAAGAAAGGAAAATCTGATGCTCGTGGGGAGAGTGGTCGTCCTTCATCACAGTAGGGGGAAGGAGGCTGGCAATTCACATGGGCAGCACATATGTTGTGCTTTGATGATGAGGAGGAGGAGGGGCTTCGGACTTCCATCAAAACATTGCGCATCTGCTCTGAAGATTATCAACGGAAGAGGGACGCCATAACACTCCAGGTAGAGAGGAGCTTTGGGAAGTTAAATTGGTCCGTCAGCTCAAGATTTGGCAGTTCATTAGGAAATGATCTTCATGCCAATGGTATTGTATACAAGTGTTCATTAATACACATGTTTACATTGTTCATCTCTAATTTTTGTGTCATACTACTTGAAAGTCTCTCAACTTGTGGACAACATATCTCAGTCATTTCTTCACCAAATTCAAATATCTATAGCTTGTTGGAATCAGCCCGGTGTTGTTTACATGCTGTCTAAATTTGAAGAGATTCTATTCAGCCATTTCAGAGAAAATCTCGTCAAGGTGATCACTCGTCATTGTTTGCAACAGTCCGAAAAAAGTGGGGGTAAAGGTTTACTTGCTAAATTGGTTTCTCTTAGCATAGTTAATATTTTTACATCATTCCACTTGGAATAGTTATCTTGGTAAGCTAATTATGTTGTGTTGTCGACTACGGTGCTACAATGATAAAGCTTCAAGAGTTGCCACTGAGCACAGATGGAGAGAAAGAGACTCTCACATATGCATAGATACGAAGGATAGAGGATAATGTAGAGAGAGAAAGAGATTACTTTTCTCTCTACTACGTATGCACGGATAAGTGACAAAAAGTGTGCCTTGTTCTTTTCATTACACATGACTACTTTTATACAAGATAATGAAGGCTTTCAACCAATCAAATAGAGGATAAAGTAGGAGATAAGATTACCCTCCATTTAGGAGAAGCTTAACATGAGAATACAAGCTCATCTCCAACAGTGCTATCAGAGCAAACTAAGGTAAAATGGGAGATGGTTTTCCTTCATTTATTGATAAATGGGACAGGAACAACTATCAGGCATGGTCTCTAAGGATGAAGACATACCTACAAGGATGGAGCCTCAATGGATACATCTCATGAGATGAGGAATTGCCCTCATTCCAAACAAGAGGATTGCCAACAAAGGAAGAACATGAAAAGCTCAACACATGGTGTGCTTAGGATGCATTAGAAAGGTCTTATTTACTCAACTCCATCTCTGATTTCCTTTTGCCACACATTAGGAACTGTAAGATATTCCAAGAGACTTGGGAGACTTTGTCATCTTATTTCTCTTCCAACACAAGGGCTAGAAAAAATATGTTGTGGATTGAATTCACCTAAGCAAGCTATTTTAGAGTTTGTAACCAAGATTAAAGATGTAGCAGATCAATTAGCAAGCATAGCAGAAGAGATTGAAGAAGAGCAGATTGTAAGGCAAGTGATCAATGGGATCAAAGCTGATGAAAAATGGGAAAGCTTCACCACTGCCATGGACCTTTTAATGAACATGGAGATTCTAGACCTTACCACTCTAATGGGACAATTATTCACTCATGAAGCAAAGCTCAAGAAGAACGGATATACATCCAAAGGTAATAATTCTTCTGCCCTATACACTGATAAAGGTAAAGCTAAAGATAAAGGCAAGAACAAAAAAGGAGAAGATGAAGGCTCTACCTCCCAAGCTAACTATGCAAGGAGAGGTAGATCATCAAGAGGAAGGCGCAGAGGAGGTTAGCAAGGTAGGGGGAGATCCTATAACTCCTCACCATGCAACATTTGTGGTTTATCAAATCATACTACAGATCAGTGTTTTAGAAACTACAAAAATTAGAGAGGATGAGGATATCAAAGAGGTGGATACTCACCGTCAGGAGGTAGATTCAACCATCACCAAGGCTACAACAAGAACCACAACAAAAATTACAACAACAACTACAACGACAACCACCAAGGAGGATTCAAATCCAAAAACGACTACAACAATTATACAGAAGAGCAAGATGATTCTCTCACACATATACACATAGACACATACACACATAATGATGTATTCACACACATATACATGCATACACACATACACACACATATACACACACATACACACATACACACATATATATGCATACACACACATAGAGAGACATATAGACACATACACATACATGCATACATAATGCATATGCATATGCATACATACATACATGCATACATAATGCACATGCATACATACACATACATAATGCATACACACACATATGCATACATAATGCATACACACACATACACACACATATGCATACATACATGCATACACATACACACATAGACACATACACACACATAGACACATACACACACATAAACACATACACACTGACACACACACATAAACACATAAACACATACACATTGACACACACACATACACACACATACACACACATATACACACACAGACACACAATGACACATACACACATAATGATGCATACACACACATACACATGCATACACATACATATGCATACATACATGCACACACATACACACATAGACACATACACACACATAGACACATACATAGACATAAACACATACACACTCATAGATACACACACATATGCACACATATGCACACACACATACACACATAGACACACACACACATAATGATGCATACACACACATACACATGCATACACACATACAGACACATATACACACACATACACACACACATACACACATACACACACATATATGAATACACACACACATAGAGAGACATACACACACACATACATGCATATTGCATATGCATACATACATACTTACATGCATACATAATGCACATGCATACATACACATACATAATGCATACACACACATATGCATACATAATGCATACACACACATACAGACATATGCATACATACATGCATACACATACACACATAGACACATACACACACATAGACACATACCCACACATAATTACATACACACTCATAGACGTGTAGCGACACATACACATAGACACATACACACATACACATACACACACACATATAGACACACACACACAAACATACACACATAGACACACACACACATAATGATGCATACACACACGTACACATGCATACACACACATATGCATACATACATGCATACACATACACACATAGACACATACACACACATAGACACATACACACACACAAACACATACACACTCATAGACACACACACATTCAAATAGACACACACACACATACACACACATATATACACACACATACACACATAGATACATACACACATAATGATGCATACACACACATACATATGCATACACACATACAAACACATATACACACATATACACACACATATATGCATACACACACATAGAGGGACATAGACACACATACACATGCATGCATACATAATGCATATGCATATGCATATGCATACATACATACTTACATGAATACATACACAACAATAATGCATACACACAAATAATACAAACATAATGCATACACATACATATGCATACATACATACATAGACATACACACATGGACACATACACACACATAGACACATACACACACATAAACACATACACACTCATAGACACACACACATACACACACACACATACACACACATATACACACACATATACACATATAGATACATACACACATAATGATGCATTCACACACATACACATGCATACACATACATATGCATACATACATGCATACACATACACATGCATACATACATGCATACACATACACACATAGACACATACACACACATAGACACATATATAGACACATAAGCACATACAAACTCATAGATACACACACATACACATAAACACACACACACATACACACACATATACACACACACATACACACATAGACACATACACACATAATGATGCATACACACACATACAAATGCATACACACATATATACATATATACACACACATACATACACATATATGCATACACACACACATAGAGAGACATACACACACATACACATACATGCATACATATGCATACATAATGCATATGCATATGCATACATACTTACTTACATGTCTCCATAATGCACATGCATACATACACATACATAATGCATACACACACATATGCATTTATAATGCATTCACACACATACACCCATATACATACAAACATGCATACACATACACACATAGACACATACACACACATAGACACATACACACTCATAGATGTGTAGCGATGTCGGGAAGTTTCCACTACAATACATCGAGGGTATACCGAGGCTGCTACCGAGGAAATTGAATGGGCATGATTTCTTCACGACGTCGGTGTTACAGTCGGTATAGGCGTTGGAAAGAAAGCGTTGGTATAAGCGCCGGTATAAGCATCGGTATTTCGGACGCGCATACCGACGTCCCGCTGGGTGTACCGGTGCATATACCGGCAACCATACTGGAGCTACCGACGCATATACCGGCGACCATACTGGAGCTACCGACGCATATACCGACGACCATATCTGCACAAATTTTTTTGGGTAGAGTGTGTTGTCTTTTGCTACAGTATGATGTTGTTTAGCAAAAGACAATACACTCTGCCCAACTGAGTACATGTAGATTGTACTCTAATGGCAATCAAAACATAAATATATATGAGCAAAAATGAACAATGATTCATGTACAGAAAGTCATATATTCCATAAATGAAAAATGTACAAAAGTGTGGCAAAGCACTTCCATATAGGAATCAAATACAAAATTATGGTACATCATTGCCACATAGGAGTGTAATACAAAATTGTGGCAATGTGACAAAACACTTCCATATAGGAATCGAATACAAAATTATGGTTCATCATTGTCGTATGCGAGTGTGATACAAAATTGTGGCATTGATCAAAATATTTACACCTACAATCCTGCAACAAAACATATGTATAAAATAAGACCAATTAACATGACATTTATAAACAACAACTAGAAACACAAAACCAAGGTATAACTTTACGTAATCAAGAATATTCTCCCATGAGACGATTGCACCACGTCCCTCTAAGTCTTGTAACAGTGCAGTCAGTCCATGTCAATATAAGTATGATTCTTCAAATCGCGTTGGAGGACGACCCACTGCCAACTCCTATAGTAAATATGCAAAATTTTAGATGAATATACATAATATACTTAACACAAACAACTTCAATAATTAACATCATACTTACAAATTGGTAGCGCATACTGTCGTATCCGCCGCTACCTAAATGCGACGTTCCAACCGTGTCTAAACGTGTGCCCGCCGCATCTCTCTGTTGACGGTACCGATCAGGAGTATGTTGATGCCCATCCTGAATCGATTCCCATTCGTCGACATCTAGCCATACAAGCTTCGGTAAGCCTGCTTTGAAAGCATCGCGAGCTTCCGATCGTCGATGCGACATCACCTCCCGTGCTGTATGTTGAATCCAATCAGAACTCACAATAGGATTGCCAGGTGCTGGCCGGTACTCTTCATATATGCATTGTGTGATATGATTTTTAGAGTCTCTATCCTGTTCGTTCCATTTTAACATTATTGAATGACCGAATTCGATATAGTAGAGTTGTCGTATATGCTGACGCATTGAATTCACACCGCATCCATAACTGGAGCTCCATTACGGATATGATATATCTTCGATTCGTCATGATCATGTGCACCCCAAGGTGTACGTGGAGATCCCATCTGATGCAATATGAAGATCTCATCTCATCCAAGGTATATATATGCATGCTTAACCTTGTATACATATGCATTCATGTATACATATGCATATGCATATACATACATGTATACATATACATATGCATATGCTTGCTCGTATACATACATGTACATATACATACATGTACATATACATATGCATATGCTTGCTTGTATACATACATGTATGCATATGCATATCCCTCATGCATGCATGCATGTATGCATATGCATTCATGTATACATATGCATATGCATTCATCTATGCATATGCATATGCATTCATGTATGCATATGCATATGTATATCTATACATATGCATATGCATATCCTTCATGCATGCATGTATGCATGCATATGCATGCATGCATGTATGCATATGCATGCATGTATATATGCATGTATGCATGTATGCATATGCATGCATGCATGTATGCATATGCATGCATGTATATATGCATGTATGCATATGCATGCATGTATATATGCATATGCATTCATGTATGCATATGCATTCATCTATGCATATACATTCATGTATGCATATGCATTCATGTATGCATATGCATTCATGTATGCATATGCATTCATGTATGCATATGCATTCATGTATGCATATGCATTCATGTATGCATATGCATTCATGTATGCATATGCATTCATGTATGCATATGCTTGCTTGTATGCATATGCATGCTTAAGTTTGTATACATATGCATATGCTTGCTTGTATATGTATACATGTATACATATACATATACATATGCTTGCTTGTATGCATATAAGAAAACAATAATATAAAGAAAGAAAACGAAAAATAAAAAAAGATATTACAAAACAAAGATATTAAAATTCATGTATGCATATGCATACATGCATGGATGCATATGCATGCATGCATGCATATGCATTCATGTATGCATATCCCTCATGCATGCATGTATGCATATGCATGCATGTATGCATATGCATGCATGCATGCATGCATGTATGCATATGCATGCATGCATGTATGCATATAAGAAAACAAAAATATAAAGAAAGAAAACACAAAATAAAAAAAATATATTAGAAAACAAAAATATAAAAATTCATGTATGCATATGCATGCATACATGCATGCATGCATATGCATTCATGTATGCATATCCCTCATGCATGCATGTATGCATAAGCATGCATGCATGTATGCATAGGTATGCATGCATGTATGCATACGCATGCATGAATTTTTATACGCATATGCATGCATGTATGCATATGCATATCCTTCATGCATGCATGTATGCATGCATATGCATGCATGTACGCATATGCACATCCTTCATGCATGCATGTATGCATGCATATGCATGCATGTATGCATGCATATGCATGCATGTATGCATATGCATGCATGTATGCATATGCATGCATGAATGCATATGCATTCATATATGTATGCATATCACGTACACCTTGGGGTGCACATGATCGTGACGAATCGAAGATATATCATATCTGTAATGGAGCTCCAGTTATGGATGCGGTGTTAATTCAATGCGTCAGCATATACGACAACTCTACTATATCGAATTCGGTCATTCAGTAATGTTAAAATGGAACGAATAGGATAGAGACTCTAAAAATCATATCACACAATGCATATATGAAGAGTACCGGTCAGCACCTGGCAATCCTATTGTGAGTTCTGATTGGATTCAACATACAGCACGGGAGGTGATGTCGCATCGACGATCGGAAGCTCGCGATGCTTTCAAAGCAGGCTTACCGAAGCTTGTATGGCTAGATGTCGACGAATGGGAATCGATTCAGGATGGGCATCAACATACTCCTGATCGGTACCGTCAACAGAGAGATGCGGCGGGCACACGTTTAGACACGGTTGGAACGTCGCATTTAGGTAGCGGCGGAAACGACAGTATGCGCTACCAATTTGTAAGTATGATGTTAATTATTGAAGTTGTTTGTGTTAAGTATATTATGTATATTCATCTAAAATTTTGCATATTTACTATAGGAGTTGGCAGTGGGTCGTCCTCCAACGCGATTTGAAGAATCATACTTATATTCACATGGACTGACTGCACTGTTACAAGACTTAGAGGGACGCAGTGCAATTGTCTCATGGGAGAATATTCTTGATTAGGTAAAGTTATACCTTGGTTTTGTGTTTCTAGTTGTTGTTTATAAATGTCATGTTAATGGGTCTTATTTTATACATATGTTTTGTTGCAGGATTGTAGGTGTAAATATTTTGATCAATGCCACAATTTTGTATCACACTCGCATACGACAATGATGAACCATAATTTTGTATTCGATTCCTATATGGAAGTGTTTTGTCACATTGCCACAATTTTGTATTACACTCCTATGTGGCAATGATGTACCATAATTTTGTATTTGATGTACCATGTATGCATATGCATGCATGTATATATGCATGTATGCATATGCATGCATGTATGCATATGCATGCATGTATGCATATGCATGCATGCATGTATGCATATGCATGCATGTATATATGCATGTATGCATATGCATGCATGTATATATGCATATGCATTCATGTATGCATATGCATTCATCTATGCATATACATTCATGTATGCATATGCATTCATGTATGCATATGCATTCATGTATGCATATGCATTCATGTATGCATATTCTTGCTTGTATGAATATGCATGCTTGAGTTTGTATACATATGCATATGCTTGCTTGTATATGTATACATGTATACATATACATATACATATGCTTGCTTGTATGCATATAAGAAAACAATAATATAAAGAAAGAAAACGAAAAATAAAAAAAGATATTACAAAATAAAGATATTAAAATTCATGTATGCATATGCATGCGTGCATGCATATGCATTCATGTATGCATATCCCTCATGCATGCATGTATGCATATGCATGCATGCATGCATGTATGCATATGCATGCATGCATGCATGTATGCATATAAGAAAACAAAAATATAAAGAAAGAAAACACAAAATAAAAAAAATATATTAGAAAACAAAAATATAAAAATTCATGTATGCATATGCATACATGCATATGCATGCATACATGCATGCATGCATATGCATTCATGTATGCATATCCCTCATGCATGCATGTATGCATAAGCATGGATGCATGTATGCATAGGTATGCATGCATGTATGCATACGCATGCATGAATTTTTATATGCATATGCATGTATGCATATGCATGCATGTATGCATATGCATGCATGTATGCATATGCATATCCTTCATGCATGCATGTATGCATGCATATGCATGCATGTATGCATATGCATGCATGAATGCATATGCATTCATATATGTATGCATATGCATGCATGCATGTATGCATGTATGCATACATGCATGCATATGCATATAAAAATTCATGCATGCGTATGCATACATGCATGGATACCTATGCATACATGCATGCATGCTTATGCATACATGCATGCATGAGGGATATGCATACATGAATGCATATGCATGCATGCATGTATGCATGCATATGCATGTATGCATATGCATACATGAATTTTTATATTTTTGTTTTCTAATATATTTTTTTTATTTTGTGTTTTCTTTCTTTACATTTTTGTTTTCTTATATGCATACATGCATGTATGCATATGCATGCATGCATGCATGTATGCATATGCATGCATGCATGTATGCATATAAGAAAACAAAAATATAAAGAAAGAAAACATAAAATAAAAAAAATATATTAGAAAATAAAAATATATAAATTCATGTATGCATATGCATACATGCATATGCATGCATACATGCATGCATGCATATGCATTCATGTATGCATATCCCTCATGCATGCATGTATGCATAAGCATGCATGCATGTATGCATAGGTATGCATGCATGTATGCATACGCATGCATGAATTTTTATATGCATATGCATGTATGCATATGCATGTATGCATATGCATGTATGCATATGCATGCATGTATGCATATGCATATCCTTCATGCATGCATGTATGCATGCATATGCATGCATGTATGCATATGCATGCATGAATGCATATGCATTCATGTATGTATGCATATGCATGCATGCATGTATGCATGTATGCATATGCATGCATGTATGTATGCATATGCATGCATGTATGTATGCATATGAATGCATGCATGTATGCATATGAATGCATGCATGTATGCATATGAATGCATGCATGTATGCATATGAATGCATGCATGTATGCATATGAATGCATGCATGTATGCATATGCATATCCATCATGCATGCATACATGTATGCATATGCATATCCCTCATGCATGCATGCATGCATGCATATGCATATCCCTCATGCATGCATGCATGCATGCATATGCATATCCTTCATGCATGTATACATGTATGCATATGCATATCCCTCATGCATGCATGTATGCATATGCATGCATGCATGTATGCATATGCATATCTTTCATGCATGCATGTATGCATATGCATTCATGTATGTATGCATATGCATGCATGCATGTATGCATATGCATGCATGCATGTATGCATGTAGGCATATGCATGCATGTATGCATATGCATGTATGTATGCATATGCATGCATGTATGTATGCATATGCATGCATGCATGTATGCATATGCATATCCTTCATGCATGCATACATGTATGCATATGCATATCCCTCATGCATGCATGCATGCATATGCATATCCCTCATGCATGCATGCATGCATATGCATATCCTTCATGCATGTATACATGTATGCATATGCATATCCCTCATGCATGCATGTATGCATATACATTCATGTATGCATATGCATTCATGTATGCATATGCATGTATGTATGCATATGCATTCATGTATGTATGCATATGCATGCATGCATGCATGCATGTATGCATATGCATGCATGCATGTATGCATATGCATGCATGCATGTATGCATATGCATGCATGTATGTATGAATATGCATGCATGTATGTATGAATATGCATGCATGTATGCATATGCATATCCCTCATGCATGCATATCCTTCATGCATGTATGTATGCATATGCATGCATGCATGTATGCATATGCATGCATGCATGTATACATATGCATGCATGCATGCATGCATATGCATATCCTTCATGCATGTATACATGTATGCATATGCATATCCCTCATGCATGCATGTATGCATATACATGCATGCATGTATGCATATGCATATCTTTCATGCATGCATGCATGTATGCATATGCATTCATGTATGTATGCATATGCATGCATGCATGTATGCATGTAGGCATATGCATGCATGTATGTATGCATATGCATGCATGTATGCATATGCATGCATGTATGCATATGCATGCATGCATGTATGCATATGCATATCCTTCATGCATGCATACATGTATGCATATGCATATCCCTCATGCATGCATGCATGCATATGCATATCCCTCATGCATGCATGCATGCATATGCCTATCCTTCATGCATGTATACATGTATGCATATGCATATCCCTCATGCATGCATGTATGCATATGCATTCATGTATGCATATGCATTCATGTATGTATGCATATGCATGCATGCATGCATGTATGCATATGCATGCATGTATGTATGAATATGCATGCATGTATGCATATGCATATCCCTCATGCATGCATATCCTTCATGCATGTATGTATGCATATCCTTCATGCATGTATGTATGCATATGCATGCATGCATGCATGTATGCATATGCATGCATGCATGTATACATATGCATGCATGCATGTATACATATGCATGCATGCATGCATGTATGTATGCATATGCATGCATGTATGCATATGCATATCCCTCTCTCTCTCTCAAACAAAAATAAAGAGAGAAGATATTAGAAAACTAAAATATAAAGAAAGATAGAAGAGTGATATATGTCTTACTTACCAAAGCATGAGATCTATAAAAATAGAGTGATACAATATGTGCGATCTACTTACCAAAGCGTCAGATCTATAAAAATAGAGGTGTGTTTAGAGAGAGAGAGGGAAGGAGAGAGAAAGAGAGAGAGAGAGAGAGAGAGAGAGAGAGAAGAGAGAGAAAGAGAGAGAGAGAGAGAGAGAGAGAGAGAGAGAGAGAGAGAGAGAGAGAGAGAGAATTGTTTGAATCACGGCCATCAAAACCCACTTGAAGTTCTTCTTCGTCGAATTTCCAAAGATTTGATCCCAAAATCTCTTGCAAAACCAAACAAAGAACATTTTAGTAAAGAAAAAACATAGAAAAAGAAAAAAGAGTGCTACAATATGTGTGATCTACTTACCAAAACTTCAGATCTATAAAGATAGAGGTCTGTTTAAAGAGAGAGAGAGAGAGAGAGAGAGAGGGAGAGAGAAAGAGGAGAGAGAGAGAGAGTGAGAGAGAGAGAGGGAGAGAGAAAAAGATAGTGAGAGAGAGAGGGAGGGAGAGAGAGAGAGAGGGAGAGAGAGAGAGAGGGAAGGAAGGGAGAGAGGGGGAGAAAGAGAGAGAGGATGACAAACAAAGATCTGCTGTTGGCGCACGCAAACCCGAAAGCAGATGTTCTAGATTCAAAACGCTCAGAATGACAAATTTCGGGTTCGGGCCCGGTTAAAAAGAGAGCCTCGGTATAAGCATCGATATATACGTCGATAATTCGAGGAACTTACCGATGCGTATACCGACGCTTATACCGACGCTTTGTTTTCGAGGCAAAGCGACTTTCCCAAATTGTCCGAGGGGTATACCGACGGGGACAGCTACCCGTTGGTACACTGACCATCGGTATTCCCTCGATATGTTGTAGTGTTCGGATGCTCGGTTGGTGGATGAGGCCAACCACGAAATCGATCGGTGCACGTTCGGTGCTTGAAGCAAACTTAGGTGCAGTGGAGACTCAAAGAAATCAGTAAGACATTCAATTGCCAGATTTTTAATTAAACTATGTTTCAAATTCATCATAAATGCAAGCCCATAAGTTCGAACTCAAAATAACGTTGAGTATAGAAAAGGATATCAAGCTTTAAAATTTGCAAACACTTACCATGAAAGACAATTAGCATAAAGAGATGACAAGACTCACAGTTCAACAATGCATTCCTTTATAAAAATAGGAGTTAGAATATAATAAGTTATCGGCAATTGATAACGCACAGATATATTGTAATCGGAGTCAAAAAAATCAGAGTGGTCAAATGCCCACTTGATGGTTTCCTCGTGATTGGCACAATCTTCTATTTAATCATAATTTCAAAGAAATAAATGGATAATCTAAGCTCACTATTTAAAGTGAAGTCCGTCGATGTCACAACAAGTTATAGCTTATATGTTATATAGACATGAACATAAAAGTCATGGGAAACTTATCGAAGCCGCTCATGCACATGAATCTATTAAGGTTCAAGGATGTTTCCAATGAGTAACAACAGAAGAGGTACATAATGTCCATCTCATACTCTGAAGGTTCATATTAATTCCAAAATTTCATGTTTTAGGCAAATTTCAATCAGCTTGAACAGCGATACAAATCGAATCATATTTATCCCTAATCCAGTTCAAGACAACTCCTACATAAAACGATGTTCACAAAAGAATCATGTACTCATAACGATCACTGTAACGAGAATAATTATGGAAATAAGTATGCAAGGTAATGTTCAACAAATGGGGACGTTTAAACTTGAACTTTGTGTGTCATTTTATTCATCTTTTTACAAGCACACGAAAAACGAATAAATAAAATTCTGAATCAATGAGATAATTGTTCACAGTTGTGTCGTGAAGTCTTTCGTGATATTCACAACGGTTTGTTTTCATTACCAAAGGATATTCAATTGATATGTTTCCTGCAATAATTGGATCAGGCAAACGATAACAATCAGAAAGAAATAAAATCGTTCAACAAATTCTTTTGTATCGTTTTTTTATCTGCAACAGCATAGATTGAATAATGTGCAGTGACAGAAGTGCATGACTAGCTTTTCCACAATTGCTTGAATGTTGAAGTACAAAGTTGGAATATAGAGTGAACAAAGCTTATCAGATGCAACAAATGGAGGAGAAGAGGAAAAATAATAAAACCTGTAGTCATCAGAATTCATATATGGATAGCATGTAACTGGGAGTGGAACTTAAGCAATAAAGCTGCAGAAAGTTGGCAAAATCCATGACCTACAGTATTCCAACAAACTCAGAACTCCACGAGGAATGTTAGGTATTGATTTGAAAATTTGAAACTCGATTTTAAGGCGGCGAACACTACTTGCTGAATTAAAATAAGATCACGATCCCTAAAAAAAAAATTCAGTGCCCAACTTGGTGGTAAACAATAAAGCCCGATAGAACTATAACGTCTTGACCATCTTCTTCCTGGAACTGGCAGCTACATAAGCTGCTATAAGGTAGAAGAATGCATGAATGATAGAATCCTACTGACACAGGGAAATATCTTCTTTCATCCATATAGAAACCCCTTAATTTTAAGTTCGATTGCATTGGCAAAGTACCAACGCACACAATAATGGCTGAGCCATGGAAGAAACCTGACATGGCGCATTAAGAACTCCTCCCCCTCCTCGGTTCTTCACGACAGCACAACAACGGTTGAACCGCCAAATCTTGAGCGGACGGATCAATTTAACTTCCCAAAGCTCCTCTCTACGTGGAGTGTTATGGCGTCCCTCTTCCGTTGATAATCTTCAGAGCAGATGCGCAGTGTTCTCATGGAAGTCCGAAGCCCCTCCTCCTCCTCCTCCTCCTCATCAGAGCAGAACAGATGTGTTGTCCATGTGAATTGCCAGCCTCCTTCCCCCTACTATCATGAAGGACGACCACTATCCCCGCGAGCGTCAGACTTTCCTTTTTAAACTGTCGGAACCATCCTTTTTGAACGTGGTCAGAATTGTTGCTTATTGGCTTTTTTCTTCCTTCCTTTGGATGCGCCTCCCTTTATCATGCATTAGTTGTGCATCGCTATAACAAAGCCTTACTTTACTCCCAAAACATGTGGTCTTGAACACATAGTACGCATAGAGCGACAAAGTGTTTAAGTTACCATACACCACGTCAAAGCTTTGATATGCAAGCATCAATACTGCTTTCCATGATATTTTCTATGATATAACGGATGCTTATGCATGTTGCATGATGATAACACCTTGACTGCACCTCTTAATGTATCTTTTGCATCCGCTCCTAAATTATAGAAATTTGAATTCTAAGCGGTCAACCAAGGCCTCTCTTCCTTCTCTTGCTGCATCATGCCTTCAATATTGCAATTCATAAGTTCCAAGCAATTCATATGTAAATATAAAGGAATGCAATATCCACATAGGAGAGAGAATCTCTCCAATATTCACCCCCACCAAACTTGCACATCGTCCTCGATGGGCCAAATAACCTGTTGCTTCAAATCAAATCATCTCAAATATGAATTTTCTTGATTTGATATGTGCATGGGATTAGAAGGTATGTGTCTATGCACGACCTTATTATATAGCCCTATTGAATGCATACTCTAAAATGCATTGAGAAAGAAATATGGTGCAACCATTTAGGGCAAAAGGTATTCTGATGATGAGGCTTGTGCACTCCATATAATCAATGTGAAAATACATAAAGCCTTATGTGCCTGGATAAAGCTCAATTTGTGCCTCGAGGCAAGGTCATGTAATGAGACCCTACCATGCATACTTTAAGTGCATTTTCAAACATTTATGGTGCGCAAGGGGTAAGATCTTTTGATGATGAGGGTTTTATCTCCCAAACTTAGACTTTGATCGTAGATTTTATCATGCATTTCACAATCTAGATTGGTGCAAATGGACGTGAACCTAAGAGAAAAGATCAACATGCGTTTATACATAATTTGATGCATACTTTAAATGCAATGTTAAACAAAGTGGTGCAAAACTGGAAGTAAAAAGTTATTCATGATCTATTCTTAAAGAGAAACTTGGTTTGCCAATAACTCCCATTCTTCATCCTAAACCTGAAAAATAATTCATCTTGAAACACTTGTAAAAAACATTGCTATTAGCAAACTTATACCAAATATAGTAATCCAAGATAAGACTTCTCGATAATCAATCTGTAACAACCAAAGCAATATTAAGTCAGATTTTGTGGCTTTCATAATATTCCATTGAAACATTAAATCATCCATTCTTGCTTGACCTGCATAAAACCACTCAAAAACTTATTAGAAAACCAATATTAGCATCATTAATATGTAGAAAATTAAGATAAAACAAGTGTTCATTCAGATCGAAACCCTTAAGTTCATATTTCTTTAATGCATAAGTATCAAAGTCTATAATGTTCTCATCTTGTTCTTCCTTATATGGAGCGATTGATACTCTCGTTGATTCTCCAAATGAAGAAGGAGAAGATGAGAAATTGATCATTAAAGAAGTGAGTGATGCAAGTGCAAAAGAGATCCGACGAGAAGTTTCAGATGCTCAGTTGGCGGATGAGGCCAACCACAAAATCGATCGGCGCACGCTAGGTGCTTGGAGCAAACTTAGGTGTAGTGGAGACTCAAAGAAATCAGTTAGACATTCATTTGTCAGTATGAGGACATGACTTTGTCATGATTGAACTCAATTTTCTTTAAGATTTTTAATTCAACTATGTTTCAAATTCATCATAAATGCAAGCCCATAAGTTCAAATCAAAATAACTTTAAGTCCGGAAAATGATATCAAGCTTTAAAATTTGCAAACACTTAGCATGAAAGACAATTCGCATAAACATATGACAAGACTCACAGTTTAACGTTGCATTCCTATATAAAAATAGGAGTTAGAATAAAATAAGTTATGAGCAATTGATAACGCACAGATATATTGTAAAATGAGTCGAAAAAAATAGAGTGGTCGAATACTCACTGGATGGTTCCCTCGTGATTGGCACAATCTTCTATTTAATCATAATTTCAAAGAAACAAATGGATAATCTAAGCTCACTGGTTAAAGTGAACTCTGTCGATGTCACAACAAGTTATAGCTTATAGGTTATATAGACATGAACATACAAGTCATGGGAAACTTATCGAAGCCGCTCATGCACATGAATCTATCAAGGTTCAAGGATGTTTCCAATCAGTGACAACAGAAGAATTACATAATGTCCAACTCATACTCTCCAACTCATACTCTGAAGGTTCATATTAATTCAAAATTTCATGTTTTAGGAAAATTTCAATTAGCTTGAACAGTGCTACAAATCGAATCATTTTTATCCCTAATCCAGTTCTGGACAAATCCTACATACAACGATATTCACAAAAGAATCATGTACTCATAACGATCACTGTAACTAGAATAATTATGAACATAAGTATGCAAGGTAACGTTCAACAAATGAGGACCTTTAAACTTGAACTTTGCGTGTCATTTTATTCATCTTTTTACAAGCACACGAAAAATGAATAAATAAAATTCTGAATCAATAAGATAATTGTTCACAGTTGTTTCCTGAAGTCTTCCGTGATGTTCACAACGGTTTGTTTTCATTACCAAAGGATAATTGATATGTTTCCTGAAATAATTGGATCAGGCAAACGATAACAATCAGAAAGAAATAAAATCGTTGAGCAAATTCTTTTGTATCGTTGTTTTATCTGCAACAGCATAGATTGAATAATGTGCTGTGATGGAACGACGATAGAAGCGCATGACTAGCTTTTCCACAATTGCTTTAATGTTGAAGTACAGAGTTGGAATATAGAGTGAACAAAGCTTATCAGATGCAATAAATGGAGGAGAAGAAGGAAAAATAATAAAACCTATGTTGGGGAAGATGGATGGACACTCCAAGAGATTGAGTAGGTACTACCGAATCCTGCTTTGTACGAGCCCTTTGATCCTTCAGAGTTGATAAGTGGACCTCCTTACATTTCCAATGACACCATAAAATTGGATATGTTCTTTGGAAATGATATGTGTAAAGATTGAATCAAAACAAATAACTTTGGAGTTGAAGATCTGAGAAAAAATCTATTTTTGTCTTGACACCTGCTGGATCTTTTGCTCAGTATGACCAACAGAGTAGGAACTAGAAAAATTCCTTTTAAGAGTATCTAATTAGCTTAGCAAGCTAACTATTCCAAGTGGAATGATGTAAAAATGTTAACTATGCTAAGAGAATTCAATTTAGCAAGTAAACCTTTACCCCCTATTTTGTAGGACTATTGCAGACAATGACCAATGATCACCTCGACGAGCTTTTCTCTGAAATGGTTGACTAGAATCTCTTCAGATTTTGGTAGCATGTAGACAACACCGAGCTGATTCCAATAAGCTTTAGGTCTTTGATTTCGGTGAAGAAATGACTGAGATATGCTCTCCACAAGTTGACAGAATTTTAAGTAGTATGACAGAGAAATCAGAGATGAACAATGTAAACATATGTATCAATGAACACTTGTATACAATACCATTGGCATGAAGATCATTGCCTAATGGTGTAGATAGGTTTGGGCTAGAGTATAGGCCTCTCACACACTCAGAATTGACAGTAATGAGCTCGGGAATGATGAGTCTTAATCGCGTCCTTTTCATTTTCACTTTTATAGTGAGTGAGTAAAAATTTGAATTCAAAATCAAACTTTTGGGTCCCTATAATCAAGCTCCTATATCCTAGGAGATATTCCATCAATCAAAGCTAACTTTTTTCCACGAATCCCTTTTGGTAGGTGTTTACAAGGATTCCAAGTCAAATCTGACTTTTACAAAAAGATAAAGAGGTAATTAACTACTAGCAATAGTTCCTATGCTTCTTCATGTGTATGAACTTCAAGGTATCTCTCAATCCAAATGTGTAGGCTTGTGAGTTGCACCAACAGCTCGCCCTCAAGCCAAACATTTTTCATCCTTGATTCTTCATGTATATCATGCAATCCAATCATTGCTTTGAACCTGCAACATTTGGTTCCATCCAAAGCTTTAGTCAACAAATCTGCACACTACATGTTAGTTGATACATAGGTTAGTTGAATGTCCTTGCTTAATAGCTTCTCTCTCACATAATGGTAATGGACCTCTATATGTTTGGTCCTAGCATGATAGATAGGATTAGCTGCAAGGTGAAGTGAGCTTGTATTATCTCCCAAGATCATTGGTGACCTAGTGTATAAATCCAATTCTGTATACAAAAGCTTGATCCTTATGGCTTCTTGTGTGGCATTAGCCAGTCCTCTATACTGTGCTTCTGTGGAAGACAAAGCAACATTAGGTTGCTTCTTTGAAGACCATGAAATTGGCTTATCACCTGCAAATGAAATGTATCCAGAAGTGCTCCTCCTATCATTCTTGCATCTTGCCCAATCTGCATCTGAATAGATCTTGATATCCAAGTCCGAAGTGTAAGAGAAATACAAACCATGATCTTGTGTACCCATGAGATACTTCAAAATTCTCTTGGCAGCCTCTAAGTGAGGTACTCTTGGCTTGTGCATAAACTCACTTAGCACACTAACTCTATATGCAATATCTATCCTTGTTAAGGTAGCATAGTTTAAGCTCCCCACCATGCTTCGATAACCTGTAATGTCATTAATTTCATCACCTTCATGGGCACTTAGTTTTAGGTTTACCTCCATTGGAGTACTTGCAGCTTGGGCATCCCGCAAGTGAAACTTCTTCAATATATCCTGTATGTATTTTTCTGAGTAATGTATATTCCAGAGTTAGTATAGACTAACTCAAGCCCAAGAAACTACTTTAATAGACCAAGATCATTGATCTTGAATTCCTTCATCATCTGGCTCTTAATTTGTCTGATTCCATTAACATCATTACCTGTAAGTATGATGTCATCAACATAAACACATAGGTATATTACCTCTAAATTACTTCTCTTGATGAATAGAGAAGTATTTGCCTTGCTCATGACAAAACCTTCGTCTTGAAGGTAAGTGATCAATTTGTGATTCCATGCCCTAGGTGCCTGCTTTAATCCATATAAAGCTTTATTCAATTTTCATACATATGCTACCTTGTTAGGGTCCTCATAGCTAGGAGGTTGTGACATATATACCTCCTCTGAAATCCATCCATTTAAGAAAGAATTCTTGACATCCAATTGGTACATGTTCCAATTTTTTGATGCAGCCACACTTACCAACACTCTTATGATTGGCATCTTGGCCACAGGAGAGAATGTTTCTTCATAGCCAATGCCTTGGGTTTGTGCAAAACCCTTGGCTACCAATCTGGCTTTGTACCTGTTAATTGACCCATCAGAAATTCTTTTAAGTTTATAGATCCATATCGATCCTATTACCTTCATGGATTCCTTCTTTGGTACTAGCTCCCATGTGTCACTTTCCTTGAGTGCTTCAATCTCCTCATCCATAGCTTCTTTACATTCTGTCTTGGTTATGGCTTCTTCATATGATCCTGGTTCTTCAATTGACAAATCTTTGGCAAGATAAACAGAGTGTTTAGTAATAAGAGATGTATCATATGCATATCTGATAGGTTTTTTGTTCTCTCTTTGTGATCTTCAGATTGACACATTTGAAGATTTAGGTATGTCTTCAAGCATCTTCATTTTGACTTTGCCCTTGGACTTCCATGCCTTGAACTCTTCAAGGTCGATAATGTCTTCATCATCTGAATTTGAGTCTTCATTCTGAGTAGGTTCCTCTTTAGCAAGACTTGGAAATTCCTCTTCCAAGTCATAGGGTAATTTTAACTTCCAGCATTCATTCTCATACCAAGAATCATTTTCATCAAAGACAACATCTCTACTAGCCATGAATCCCTTATTGGAAGGGTTGTAAAACCTGTACCCTTTCTGATTTAAATCATATCCAATAAAGATGTACTTCTCAGCTGTAGGGTCTAGCTTACCTCTTATCTGAGAAGGAATGTGTACATATGCTACACATCCAAATATCTTGCAATGGTCTAGTGAGGATCTCTTACCATGCCATGCTTCATAGGGTGTCATCCCATTAAGGGACTTGGATAGTTACATGTTTATGAGATAAGTGGAAGTAGAAACACTTTTTTCCCATAGATAGTTAGGTAATTTTTTCTCATTCAACATAGATCTAGTTGTTTCAACAATCAACCTATTTCTTAACTCAGCTACCCATTCTGTTCATGGGTATACCTTGTGGTGGTTTCTCTGTTGATGCCTCTATCCTGCAAGAAGTCTCTTCAAATTCTTTGCTGTCTGATTTTCAACTAGTGCAAGATATTTTACCTTGATGTTGATATTGAGGGGTCTTTGTTTGGTCCCCATACATCTGTATGGACAAGCTCTAGGTAATCTTCATGCATGTAGCATTTCCTTGAGAAGGGTAACCTGTGAGACTTCCCAAATTGACAAGCACTACATTTATATATCATGTGTTGCTTGGAAACATTGGGTACTCCAATTACACATTGATCCCTGCATATTTGCTTCAAAGTTCTTTCTCCTACATGCCCTAATCTCTTGTGCCAAATCTCAAGATCTGAAAGTGTTTGATCTTTATAACTATATAGTGCAATGTTCTTTGTGTCTTCTAGCTCAAAAGTAAAAAGTCTACTTGATTTTTCTCCTTTACCAATCCTCTTGAACCCCTGCTTAGGATCCTCCACAAATGCTTCAAATTGGTTGAATCTAACCTGCAAACTTTTCTCCACAATCTGTCCAACACTCATCAGATTTTTGGTAATGGTTGGTACATAGAGTACGCTACTCAACAAGTTCTGATTTCCATCACAAGTCTTAACATCTCCAACTTTAACTACTTAGTGCTTGGTGTCATCACCCGTTTGTACTTGATGCTTGCCTTTTGGTTCCTCAAGATGAGAGAGTAGTGCTACATTGCCAGCCACATGATTTGAGCATCCTGAGTCAATGTAGAATAGATGGTCATCATTTGTACCTGGCTTGAATTCATGTTCATGATCAGTGTGTATGTGTGTGTATGTGTGTGCACATCTATGTGTATGTGTGTGTGTCTATGAGTGTGTATCTGTTTATGTGTGTGTATGTGTGTGTAGATGTCTATGTGTATGCATGTATGTATGCATATGTGTGTGTATGTGTGTGTATGCATTATGTATGCATTATGTATGCATATGTGTGTGTATGCATTATGTATGTGTATGTATGCATGTGCATTATGTATGCATATGCATTATGTATGTGTATGTATTCATGTGCATTAAGGAATGGTCAATCAAGAAATCCTTGTTTCTTCTAGGTAATAGAATCTCCCCAGATAAGAGATCTCCACTGTTTAGACACCATTGTATTTATCCCTTGGAAAAAAACAAGTTGAAACCCAAATGGGTCCCACATGAGGGCGATGATAGATTTATCTGCCTCATTTGTAATGCCCTCTAGCTTTACATACTCCTCCCCTGTAGTGTGGGAATTGGGGGATACCATGGGAACTAGTCCCATTCACCTGTAACTTCTCTTCTTTATTTTAATTAAAGTACGGGAGAATAGGCTAAGGCCGAACTTCGTTTTATTAAAAAAAAAACAGTGAAAAGAAAGAGAAGGGCCCAGAAGTCACGCTCAAGCTAAGAAGGAATGGCTGCTCCATGATTGGCGGTATCTTCAGCTCCATGAAAATGCGAAAGAGGTTTGATGGAATGGGAAAGATAGTGTGCACCAACCCGTTTGCTTCACGCACAAGAGTTCACCCGCGATCGATGGTTTAGCACCTCCAAATAGATGGAATAGTGCACACTACGATAAACGGTTTATCATCTCCCTGTTAGATAGTAACTTTGCAATAGAGAGTTTATCTCCTCCCACAATAGATGGTTTACCTCCTTTTGCGATAGGCAGTAAGGTGCACGCCGCCGAACTCAAGGTACTAAAATTGATCAAGTTTTGCCATAGCTGCTCCAATAAGCAAGCTTGCTGATCACCACGACAAACAGTTCAAGAGAGTTTCTTTAGAGATTTTCAATGACAATCAATGGCGGATTGAAGTTCAGTTTTGCGAACATCTCGGACATACGTGAAGTGATGCTGTTTCTTCTTTTATAAAAGGGAGTTCAGCCTTGGCCTATTCTCTGGGACTTTAAATAAAATAAAGAAGAAAAGTCACACGTGAATGGGACTAGTGCCCATGGTACCCCCCAAATCCCAGAAAGCAGGGGACAAGTTTGGTAAGCTAGAGGACATTACAAATGAGGCGTACAAAACTATCATCTCCCTCATGCGGGACTATAACCCTTTTTCTCCAATTTTTCATATAACCCTTTTTCTCTTAGTTTCTCTAGGACTATCTTTACATGATATTCACGTTCCTCTAGACTCTTGGAGAATATCAGGATATCATCGAGATATATTATCACAAAGTCATATAAATACTCTCGAAAGGTATCATTGATCATGTGTTGAAAGACAGCTGGATCATTTGTGAGACCAAATGGCATAACTACATATTCAAAGTGCCCATACCTTGTTCGAAATGTTGTCTTCCATTCCTCTTATTCTCTGATCCTGACAAGGTTTTAAGCTCTTCGAAGGTCAATTTTTGTGAAGAGATTTGCCATGAGTTCTCTAATTTCTTGGAGTCAAACGACATCAAGAGAAAAATCACATGCAATCGCACATTGAAACAAAATGGTGTAGTAGAAAGGGGGAATGGGTATATTGAAGGATATGCTTGGGCTATGAAAAAGGAGATGGGAAGACAAAACTTCTATTGGGCTGATGTAGCAACCACTTCCATATACATCATGAACACAACACCCACAACACTTCTACATGTTTCAATGACATATAAAGCTTGGTTAAAAAAAAAAAACCAGACGTATCACACTTGAGTGTTTGGTTGTACATGCTATATTTTTGCATGAGCTACCAAGCATGAATCAAAAACCACTATTAAACACACGAGTTTCATAAATAACCACCTATTTCTTGTTAGAGAATGCATGCAAATCTGGTAGTTATGATTGTTAAAGGTTATGTATATCTAGGGCAAGTTCAATAATATTTTCTTCACTAAATAACTTTATTTATAGGATTTTGAACCTTAGGAAGGTCAAAATACATGTTTGAATGTGGAACCTTATCCAAAAGGAGGCATTCAACCACCAAAGGCTCTCCAATGAAGAGACAAATTCACAAGGTAGCTGAAAAGACAAGGAGGGCATGTGAACAGACATGGAGGTCATATGAAGAGTCATGGAAGGCTCTAATGGCTGTTTAGCACCATCCAAGCTCCTTATGAGGATTTTTGGATGGTAGGAAGTTAGGATGTTGCTTATACATGTGCTATTCAACCATTGTCTATCATATGAGCTCACATTCACTTGTATATCTCTCTATCCTTTCCAAAGGCTACTGAAATTCTATACCAACCTATTAGGAGCATTCTCTCTCTTTAGAAAGCTCCATTTTAAGAGTCATTAGCTTATAAAGAAATAGTTATATATCCAAAAAGGGTTTTGGAAAGTGCTTCTTGTACTATGAATTATAGCTATTTTTCTCTCTACTCGTCTATCCCAAAACTTCAAAGAAAAACTAGTCTATCTAGTGTGACTATGTTGATTGGTTCACAGGTGTCCAATTCCATTCCTTAATAGCTCATTGGAAATTGCCTAGTGCCAAGCTTATGTGGCTAAAACAGTCAGATTTGGGGATGCAGATTTATATTAGTTTTAGTGAGTACTTTGAGAGCAGCTACATCTTGGGTAGGGTCCAAGGTTCTTGTTGTGTGTTGGGAGGCGAAATCTTCCATTAGTGGTATCGAAGCAGCTTGAAGACATCAAGCTGAGTGCAAGAAGACTTGAAGTGAAGCAAGACAACAATGTGAAGTACTTGACGGCTACATCAAGGGTAATCATCAGAAGCAGTGCTCAACATCAGAGAAGTGAAGCTATTTACGAATCCTGTAGAGGTAAAACACACCTATGTTTATCATTGTTGATAATTGGATTTCTATTGAGAAGCATGAGAAGGAAAACTACCGGCATTCGAGGTTTAGCATGCTCAACTTCATATTAAGAAAGGATCTAGGTGGCATCAGTGATAAATCAGATGTTAAGGTAGTACCATTGGATCCTATGGCACATACAACAATTGAATTGAAGGCCATGAAACATTGAGAGATAAAAAGCACAAAGGTAATGTTCATGATCTCACAATTTGTTAGTAATACCATGATAAGACATATTCAATCAATGGAGATAGCTAAGGACATGAGGGATTACTTGGAAAGGATATTTACAACTAACACCAAAGTTAGGAAGGTGCATATCAAGAATGAGCTTAACAACCTCAAGAAGGTAGTTAATCTATCAGTCTATGAGTACATTATGAAAGAAAAAAACATTAGGGATAGCCTTGCAACAATAGGTACCCAAGTGGATGATGATGACATGGTGGCCTATTGTTTGAATGTTCCCAAGGAAGATGACAAATGGAGGCTTTTCACTTCTTCTTTGTATGCTAAAAAGAACGTCTCATCTTGATCAACTTACCACATGCTTCAAGGAGGAAACAAAGATGAAGGTTCTCAATCTATGTTATATGAAGGAAATAGAGGGAATGGTAGAGGCAAGGGAAGAGGCAAAGGAAGGAAAAATAAGTCGAGACACACAAATGAAGATGAAGCTAGCACATCCTATGGTAAAAGCAAAGGAAAGAACGAAAGATAGAGGCATAGGTGGTTACAACAATCAAGGCAAGAGAGGCGAGTGCTATTCATGTGGAAAGAAAGGTCATTGGGAAAATAGATGCCATTTTCAAACAAGAATCAATGTAACTATGCTCACTACAAGGAATATGGGTGCATAGCGACGGTTAAGGCGAAACAATTTCGTCACTCTAAAATTGCAAAATGCATCGTAATGAGCATCACGCGTACACCATCGATTAAATGACGAGCCAAACGATTGCAACTTGTGGTGCAACAGGGTCTACAATCCTCGCATAAAGCGTTGCTAACATGACGATTTTAAATAGCGTCGCTTCTACGACGCTTTATTGCATCCCATAAGGGATGCTTTAAACATGTCGCTCTTAGCATCGCTTACACGACTGTCTGTTGACGAGAAAAAATTAAAACATTGGAGGCTCTTCCATTGGCATTTTCATGCAACTGATCGAAGAGCTCTCCAAAGTTTGTAATTGTGCTGCGCTTACGAGCTGAAGCAACTATATGCAAAATTTTTGTTTTGCCTAAGCTCTCTCTTATTGTCTCCCTCTGTCTCTGTTTCTCTCTTTCTACATCTTTATCTCTTTGAATTCTCTCTCTCTCTCTGTCCCTCTTCTTTCTCTCTTTATCGCAGGTTATTCAAGAAGCTAACAAGGCAAAAAGTATGGCTCACTATTATAAGTACAATTTCTATTCTTTGTATATCATTTTAATTGTGTTATTTTCATTAGATAGCATGCTCACACTTATTGATATGCACTTATATACTTATACATGATGAAGATGCACTTTCACACATATACACATATACACATGCACATACACACACATATATACACACAGATACATGTGCACATACACTTAGACATACACACATATACACATGCATATGCACAAACATTTCTACAACCACATAAAAAGACTTACATGCATGCATTATTGCATATATATATACACATACACACATTAACATATACGCAAATTAATGTACATGCACATCCACATGCATGCACATGGATGCAATTGGATAGGCCTCCACATACACATGCATGTTTCATACATATACACGTGCATATACATACATTATACACATATATACACATATATATGCACATACATACACACACATATACACATGCGCACACACATGCACATACCTACATATACACATATACATGCACATACACACATATACACATGGAGTTACACATATACATGCACATACATATACACACACATACACATGCACATGTACATACTCATAAACACATATACACTTAGACATGCACATGCACATACATACATATACACACAGATACACATGCACATACATACATATACAAACACATACATATACACTTAGGTACACACATGTGAATGACTTATATAATTAAAGTATTAAAACACATATACACATGCACACACACATGCACATACCTACATATACACATGTACATGCACATACACACATATACATATAGAGTTACACATATACATGCACATACATATACACACACATACACATGCACATGCACATACTCATACACACATATACACTTACACAAGCACATGCACATACATACATATACACACACATACACATGCACATACATACATATACACTTAGGTACACACATATGAATGAATTATATAATTAAAGTATTAAAACATATATACACATGCACACACACATGCAAATACCTACATATAGACATATACATGCACATATATACACACATATACACATAGAGTTACACATATACATGAACATACATATACACACACATACACATGCACATGCACATACTCATACACACATATACACTTACACATGCACATACATACATATACACACACATACACATGCACATACATACATATACACACATACATATACACTTAGGTACACACATATGAATGAATTATATATTTAAAGTATTAAAACACATATACACATGCACAGACACATGCACATACCTACATATACACATATACATGCACATACACACATATACACATAGAGTTACATATATGCATGCACATACATATACACACACATACACATGCACATGCACATACTCATACACACATATACACTTACACATGCACATGCACATACATACGTATACACACACATACACATGCACATACATACATATACACACACATACACATACACTCAGGTACACACATATGAATGAATTATATAATTAAAGTATTAGAACACATGCTTAATATAAACAATAATAACAATCGATAGAACAAAACTCCTCATTACTTAATACCATACACACAATTCAAAGCATAACTGAAATGAAAAATATATAGATAATATATATATATATATATATATATATATATATATATATATATATATATATATATATATATATATATATATATATATATATATCAATGTAAATACATATAATCCAATGTCATAATCAACTAAAATCCTAATCATCATCATCATGATCATCATCATCATGATCATCATCATCATCAACAGTATCATGATCATCTTGATCATCCTCATCCTCATCGTCATGATCACCTTGTGATGATCGAGATCGTCCATCCTGTGTCTGTCTCTCCACCTCATCCATATCTCTCTCTCCATAATACTCTTGTATTACATATAACAAACATAAATAAATAAAAGAATTAAACCATTCATAAAAATAAAATACTCAGATAGAATTTAATAATACTCACAAAGGCATCAGGATGATCTCGCAGATACTTACTCAAATGCCGATATCCAAAATGTGTAGCATACTCAATCTCATGTTTCATAGGATATCGGCCATAATCCTTCCGCTGCATTGAAACAAATAAAAAAGATTAGTTGTGTGCATTTTAACTAAAATAAAAAATATACTCACAACAACACATATACTTACAAATGTAGCTACAAAGCCATTATGGGCCATTTGGCCTAGGCGCAATGTGTGACCCGACTCCACTCTCTTCTTTTTAGCAGTCTGTTTATCTAAGAAAAAAAATACATAAATTAAATGTAAAAAATTACTAAAATATATAAAAATTATAAATATAAAGTATTAATTTGTGTACCTTGTGTTGAGGAAATGACTCTTGAAGACGTAGCTGTATACGAAAAAACTGCCACGTCTCAGGTGGTATGTTAGGTCGCCTCTTATTTTTTTCCACCATACAATATCTCCTGTTAATTTAATCTCAAACAGAAAAAAAAATCACAATACATTCACATATATATGCACACATCCACATACACATACCCATATACACATATACATGCAAACATAAATGCATACATATATGTGTACATATACACATACATATATGTATACATATACACATATATACATATACATACATATAACATAAACACACATATACATATCCACATATATACGTACACACACATGCATGCATATTTAGTCATTCATACAAAATACATGCATTTATCCCACAATAATGTGTAGTTGTGTATATGTGAATATGTGTGTATGTGTAAATGTGTATATGTGAATATGTGTGTATGTGTAAATATGTATATGTGAATTTTTTGTGTGTGTAGATAATCCGATTATTAATATCCAATACCATAATTTGTAGATTTTGATCAATTAGATGGAACTCCACCACCGTCTTCTCATCGTGCATTGAGGATTGGTATCAAAATGACAGTGAGAGCATTGATATTTCTAAATATGAAAAATATCTTCGAGAGGAATGTCTAATGCATGTATATGAAGGAAGTCGTTTGACACGACTCAGTGCGAGCTTACTTATTGTCAATCTTCAAAATCTTTTTGGATGGAGTAATGTATCTATTTTGACACTCTTAAGGTATAATTTTCAATTTTCTATATATATATATATATATATATATATATATATATATATATATATATATATATATATATATATATATGCATATATATATATATATATATATATATATATATATATATATATATATATATATATATATATACATGCATATATAAACATATTTATTCTTACTTTAGATAAGGTAAGAACAAGAACTTGAATTGAATGGACACTTTTTGTCCTCGCATCTTTTAAAACTATTAATGCATCTTTGAAAATATTGACGAAAAATTTGATTGTTTGGATGGCAAGATACGATTGTTTGTTTTGGAAGATATTAAGTATGTACCTTCATTGAATGATTTGTCGATTCTATCATATGTTCAGTTTCAAAGTGTGAGAAGCAGATTTTATTATTGCTATTCAAATAATTTGGCACTGTTTATAGGCTATATAATGTGGACCTAGATGAATCCCATGCACAAAGGTTAATCAAGATAGAGCACCTGATTATAATGGACTAGTGCCAGTAGGATTCTTGGGGTATGCAGTAAACCTCTTGCATGTGAATGATGAGCATCTGAACTTTAGGATACAAAGTGGAAATCATGGTGGCTTGAGAGGATCACTTCTATACAGCTTGTTCTAAGAACTTCAGTGTCATAAACCTGAGTTCTTTGAAAAAGCTGTATAAAAGTGATAGTCTCAAGCCACCATGATTTCCACTTTGTATCCTAAAGTTCAGATGCTCATTATTGACATGCAAAAGGTTTACTGCATAGCCCAGGAATCCCGATAGCACTAGTCCATTATAATCAGGTTGCTCTATCTTGAGTAACCTTTGTGCATGCAATTCATCCAGGTCACCATCGTATGGCCTATAAACAGTGCCAAATTCTTTGAATAGCAATTATAAACCCGTGTCTCACACTTTCAAACTAAACATATGATAGAATGGACAAATCATTCAATGAAGGTACATACTTCATATCCTCCAAAAGAAACAATCGTGACTTGCCATCCAAAACAATCAAATTTATCGCAAATATTTTGAAAGATGCACATAAGCAGACCCATATATAAAATTATATGCATATATATATATATGTATATTTATTTATTTACTTTTTTTAATATATCTTTTTTTTTATGAACTTACAGGTTATTATCTGAAAAGTTTTTACCAAGTCAGAATATTCTTCCTACCTTACATGATGAAATGAAGAAGATAATCAAAAATCTTGGTATAGATTATCAATGTATACATGTATGTCTTAATGATTGTATTTTATATAGAGGTGAGTATGCAAACTCTTTGACATGTCCCAAATGACAATCTCCTCGATATAAGGGCAAAGAAGATATGGCCAGTTTTTTATAGATATCGACAAAAAATGATTTATGCACTTGCTCCTTGGGCACTTACAACAAAGGAGATACAAACTATCAACAATAGAATTCAATTGATTAAGACTCCTATAGGATATGGAGCATCTTTTCAAAACATGTTTACTATGGATGATAAGAGCTTATCTCGGTTAAAGATCCATGACTGTCATAACTTTTTGAAACATATTTTACCTTTGGTTATCGATGGATGTACAACAAAAAGAGTACAAGATGTGATCTATCGTCTTGGATCACTTATAAGGTAATTATGATACTTGTGTATTTAATATGTATGAATATTGGATATCTTTTATTTTTTAATTAACTTCTTTATAATTGTTTTTATGATATGTATAGGTGGATTACATCCAAAGAGATTGACAAAAACTCGATCCCACAAAAAAAACGTGAATGCAAAGAGCTACTATGTTTGATGGAGAAAGAACTTCCTACATCATTTTTTGATATTCAGGTTCATTTATTAGTCCATCTTGTAGATGAAATAGAGATTGCAGGTGTTTTCAACACTCAATGGATGTTTTGGGTCAAGCGATTTATGGGAATATTAAAAGGTTATGTGCGACAAAGAGCGAAACCAAAAGGATCCATGGGAAAGGGTTGGATTCTCGAAGAGTGCATGTATTACGTTAGTTAGTACCTTGAAAGAGTTCATGAAGAAGCTCCACGTGCATGGACCGGTGAGTCTTCTTCAAAAATAACAAATGAGGTATTATCAGGTAAGGGCATTCCATTCTTATTTATATTTCAAGAAAAAAATGATGTTTCTACTTTTGTAGCATATAATGGTGAATGCATACAAAAATTCCTTAGCGAGTACAAGGAACTTCAAAATCTCGGAAGTAAAAGGCAAAAAACCAACATATATACACGTAATCTCGATAATAATGAGATTAGAGATATATCTTCTTTCACGGATTGGCTATATAGTCATTTGCAACGTGCCAACGTAAATAATGAAGAAATCTCAAATAAGCAAAGAGACTTAATGATAGGTTTTGAATGAAAGGTAATTTTATTAAAATAATATTTTTTGTCATATATGTATATAAGTTTCTATTTAATAATTGAATTTATTTTGCACGCTTGAATGTTCACTAATAGATGGGCTTTTGGACAGCATATTAGAATAAAAACCATTGATTCTTTACGTAAAACGGAGGATTCTAGTATTGTTGCTTCTTTCAAGCAAGTATCACGTGCTAGCTCAAAAGACAAACTTTATAGATAGCGAACTTGGTTACGTAGGAACTATTGTTGGTATCTACGAAATTTCATTTCGTACATTCAAACGGGTAGAAAAAAGTTTATATTTTTTATGATAGAGTTAGTTATCTTTTAAGCACCTAATAATGGGTTTTTGTTCTTATATATTTTGATAGGTCATTTTGAAGGTTGACTGGTTTCGAGCCGAGTATAAAGGTAGTAATTCCACATTAAGAAAGGAATTATCTAGGTTTTGGGCAATTGATTCTTCCAAGGTAATGCAATCTACTAAAGAACCATATATTCTTCCTAGGCATATTGAACAAGCATTTTTTTTATAAAAACTCAGATGCTCATTCTTGGTGTCAAGCCAATCATGTGCAACGTAGAGGTAGGTCATTGTTTGAACAATTTATTGTTAGAGAGATCGAAGAAAGTCCTCTTCATGATTCAGCATCAGATACTCATACATCAACATCTGAAAGAGAAAATTAGAATCATTATACATGATAATGATACTAATATTTTTGATGAAGAGGATAATTCTCTACATGCTAATTCTACTAATGAGGAAGAGGAATTACCAGAAATAGATATTAATCCATCAATACATGATGTGATTCATTAGAACATAGATTTAACAATAGAAGAAATAAATGAAATCAATAAGGATAATGAAGATGAGACTATATTGATATCTTACTAAAATGATGGCAATAATGAAAACATATCAGCAGATTAGATAGTAAATTCTACTCTAGCTATCGATCAATAACTTGAAGCCTCTGAATGGATATCAGATAATCGATTCTTTTATGAACTTGAATAACAATGAATCCTACTAGAGAGATGAAATCATGTTCTTTTAAGTTAGAACATGAGCTCCGGGCTATGCTTAATTATTATATATATAGCTTTATCTTCGAGGAGCAAATTTCTATCATGAATGTATGCATATGTTTGTGTATTCATGTGTATTATATGTATACATATGTTAGTATGCATAAATATGTATTTCATGTATATATATGTGTTTGCATGTTTGTGATATATGTATACATGTGTTAGTATGCATATGTGTATATATATATGCATTTATCTAAAATGTTCATGTATTCATGTAATATATGCAAGTGTTTATAATTGTGTACATGTATATATGTATATGTGTCTATGTGTAAATATGTACATGTAAATATGTATGCATGTATATATATGTTTATGTATGCATGTAGGCATGTATATGTGATGTGTACATGTATATATGTATATATGTCTATGTGTAAATGTTTACATGTAAATATGTATGCATGGATATATATAGCTATGTGTGAATTTAGGCATGTATGTGTGATGCATAATATATCTACTCCATTTTATATTTATCTATGTGTATCTACATGATATGTATATATCTTTATATATATTATGATCCTCGTTGATTCGAGTAGCTATATATAGAGGCATAAGGTTGGGAGGAGAGACATCTCTCTAGTAGGACACTGGAGGAATAGATGCAATGTGTACATATACTTCAAACATATGGCTAAAAGGTTGAATTAGAGTTTTTAAATTAGGGGTTTTAAAACCCTAACATCGAAATTAGTGTTTTCAATTTAGGATTTTTGAAATAATATTTATTTATTTATTTAGTTATTTATGCATATGCATGTTGTTGTGTATGTATGTGTATCTATATGTGCATATGCATGTGTTGTGTGTGTGTATATATGCATGTGTATATGTATATATGCATGTAAATATGATTATATGAGTCTATGTGTGTGTACATATGATTATGCATGTGAATGTGTATGTGTATGTCAGTATGTGTATGTGTATGTGTCTATGTGTATTCATTATATGTGTGTAATTGCCTGCATGTGTATGTGTGTGTAAAAATGTGCATTTATGTGTGTGTATGTATAAATGTGCATGTATGTGTATATGTGTGTAAATGTTCATGTATGATGTATATGTGTGTGTATGCGTGTGTTTGTACCTCTAGTCTCATTCTTTTCTCTCTCTTTCTCTCATATACATACATACATACATAAACACACATACTCATATCCACATATATATACATAAAAGTAGTGCATACCGTGCATTATCGCGACGATGAGCCATAAGTGTCTGCATCTCTTTGAGACACCACTTAAGCGACCATCCTATCCCAAACTTTGTCTCAAGTGAAATAAGTATGTATTTTTTATGGCTCTCATCATGCTCACTACAAAAATAAAAAAAATTTAAATAATACATAAGATATTTATTTCAATTTATATGTAAAATTTATACTTACTTCCACGGTAAGTGGACAAGGCGCAGGTAAGAGTCGCATAATGCCCGCATTCTTCTCTTGAACTCTAATCCATTCCCTATGTACACAATATTCCCTTCTGGCTCTATATTGCACTCTAGTCCTAAGGTGCCTATGCATGTCCTCATAGGAAACTCTGCTCTGCTATCACCATCTAGAGGTGGTATAGGTGTCCTGAAAATAGATAGATAAAAATAAATAAATATATGTGTTATAATATCATTAAAAAAGTTTATGAAAAGAAAAACATACCTATGAGCAGATAGCTCTCTTCCTGCATGTGGAGCCGTAGAAGAGTCCTCCTCTGATCGCTAGGTAAGCATCTGGATCGTATAGTACAGCTCATCATTAGACATCTCTGAGTAATCACACATGATGCCCCTTAGAGTATCACACAGAACTCCTGCTCTCATAAGACTTTTTATGAGAGTGATTTTCACCTTTCGCTCTCTCCTAGGATCCATAATACCTAACATATAGAAAAGAATGGGTTAGAAATCAATATATATACGTGTACGTATGTATGTGTGTATGCATTAAGTATGTGTATGTATGCATGTGTGTGTATGTATGTGCATTTATGTATGTGTGTATGTGTGTATGTGTGTATGCATGTGTATGTGTGTGTATGCATCATTATGTGTGTATGTGTCTATGTGTGTATGTGTGTGTATATGTGTGTGTATGTGTGTGTGTCTATGTGTATGTGTGTGCATCTCCAAGTGTGCATGTATTTATGTGTGTTTATGTGTCTATGTGTGTGTATGTGTCTATGTGTATGAGTATGCATGTATGTATGCATATGTGTGTGTATGTGTGTGTATGCATTATGTATGCATATGTGTGTGTATGCATTATGTATGTGTATGTATGCATGTAAGTATGTATGTATGTATATGCATATGCATTATGTATGTATGCATGTATGTGTATGTGTGTGTATGTCTCTCTATGTGTGTGTATGCATATATGTGTGTCTATCTGTGTATGTGTGTATGTGTGTGTGTAAATGTGTCTGTATGTGTGTATGCATGTGTATGTGTGTGTATGCATCATTATGTGTGTATGTGTCTATGTGTGTATGTGTGTGTGTATATGTGTGTGTATGTGTGTGTGTGTGTCTATGTGTATGTGTGTGTGTCTATGAGTGTGTATGTGTTTATGTGTGTGTATGTGTCTATGTGTGTGTATGTGTCTATGTGTGTATGTGTATGCATGTATGTATGCATATGTGTGTGTATGCATGTGTATGTGTGTGTATGCATCATTATATGTGTGTCTCTATGTGTGTATGTTTGTGTGTGTGTGTGTGTGTGTATGTGTGTGTATGTGTATGTGTGTATGTGTATGTGTCGCTGTCGGGGAGACTCTCTCTCCTATGTGGATTTAACATTCCTTTATATTTACATATGAATTGCTTGGAACTTATGGATTGCAATATTGAAGGCATGATGCAGCAACAGAAGGAAGAGAGGCCTTGGTTGACCACTTAGAATTCAGATTTCTATAATTCGGGAGCAGATGTAAAAGATACATTAAGAGGTGCAGTCAAGGTGTTATCATCATGCAACATGCATAAGCATCCGTTATATCATAGAAAATATCATGGAAAGCAGTATTGATGCTTGCATATCAAAGCTTTGAAGTGGTGTATGGTAACTTAAACACTTTGTCGCTATATGTGTACTATGTGTTCAAGACCACATGTTTTGGGAGTAAAGTAAGGCTTTGTTATAGCGATTCATGACTAATGCATGATAAAGGGAGGCGCATCCGAATGAAGGAAGAAAAAATCGAATAAGCAACAATTTTGACCACGTTCAAAAAGGATGGCTCCAAGAGTTTAAAAAAAGGAAAATCTGATGCTCATGGGGATAGTGGTCGTCCTTCATCACAGTAGGGAGAAGAAGGGTGGCAATTCACATGTGCAGCACATCTATTTTGCTTTGATGATGAGGAGGAGGAGGGGCTTTGGACTTCCATCAGAACATTGCGCATCTTCTCTGAAGATTACCAAGGGAAGAGGGACGCCATAACACTCCAGATAGAGAGGAGGTTTGGGAAGTTAAATTGGTCTGTCAGCTCAAGATTTGGCGGTTCATTAGGAAATGATTTTTATGCCAATGGGATTTATACTACTGATCATTAATACATATGTTTACATTGTTCATCTCTAATTTCTCTGTCATACTACTTGAAAGTCTGTCAACTTGTGGATAGCATATCTGAGTCATTTCTTCACCAAATTCAAATATCTATAGCTTGTTGGAATCAGCCCGGTGTTTTCTACACGGTATCTAAATTTAAAGAGATTCTATTCAGCCATTTCAGAGAAAATCTTGTCGAGGTGATCACTGTTCATTGTTTGCAACAGTCCGAAAAAAGCGGTGGTAAAGGTTTACTTGCTAAATTGATTTCTCTTAGCATAGTTAATATTTTTACATCCTTCCACTTGGAGTAGTTATCTTGGTAAGCTAATTAGATAATCCTAAAAGAAAGGTTTCCAATTCCTACTCTGTTGGTCATACTGAGCAAAAGATCCAGCAAGTGTCAAGACAAAAATAGAAGGTTTTTCTGAGATCTTCAACTCCAAAGTTATCTGTTTTCATTCAATCTTTACACATATCATTTCCAAAGTCCATAGGCCATTTTATGGTGTCATTGGAAAGCTAAAGAGGTCCACTTATCAACTCTGAAGCATCAAAGGGCTAGTACAAAGGAGGATTTGATAGTACCTACTCAATCTCTTGGAGTGTCCATCCATCTTTCTCGAGAGTGGTATCAGAGCAAACTAAGGTAAAATGGGAGATGGTTTTCCTTCATTTGTTGATAAATTGGACATGAACAACTATCACGCATGGTCTCTAAGGATGAAGACATACGTATAAGGAAGGAGTCTCAATGGATACATCTCAGGAGATGAGGAATTGCCCTCATTCAAAACAAGAGGATTGCCAACAAAGGAAGAACATGAAAAGCTCAACACATGGTGTGCTAAGGATGCATTAGCAAGGTCTTATTTACTCAAATCCATCTCTGATTTCCTTTTGCCAGACATTAGGAATTGTAAGACATCCTGAGAGACTTGGGAGATCCTGTCATCTTATTTCTCTTCCAACACAAGGGCTAGAAAAAATATGTTGTGGATTGAATTCACCTAAGCATATGAGAAGAGATTGAAGAGATTGAAGATATGTTGTAGCAGATCAATTAGTAAGCATAGGAGAAGAGATTGAAGAAGAGCAAATTCTAAGGCAAGTGATCAATGGGATCAAGGCTGATGAAAAATGGGAAATCTTCACCACTGCCATGGACCTTTACATGGACATGTAAATTCCAGACCTTACCACTCTCATGGGACAATTATTAACTCATGAAGCAAAGCTCAACAAGAATGGAGATACATCCAAAGGTAATAATTCTTCTGCCCTATACACTGATAAAGGTAAAGCTAAAGATAAAGGCAAGAACAAAAAAGGAGAAGATGAAGGCTCTACCTCCCAAGCTAACTATGCAGCGAGAGGTAGATCATGAAGAGGAAGGGGCAGAGGAGGTAAGCAAGGTAGGGGGAGATCCTATAACTCCTCACCATGCAACATTTGTGGTTTATCAAATCATACTACAGATGAGTGTTTCAGGAACTACAAAAATCAGAGAGGAAGAGGATATCAAAGAGGTGGATACTCATAGTCAAGAGGTAGATTCAACCACCAACAAGGCTACAACAAGAACTACAACAACAATTACAACAACAACTACAATGTCAACTACCAAGGAGGATTCAAATCCAAAAAGGACTACAACAACTATACAGAAGCGCAAGATGGTTCTCTTCTGATCATGAACATGACTTCAAAGCCAGGTACAAATGATGACCATCTATTCTACATTGACTCAGGATGCTCAAATCATGTGGCTCGCAATGTAGCACTACTCTCTGATCTTGAGGCCAAAAGGCAAGCATGAAGTACAAACAGGTGATGACACCAAGCACGCAGTAGTTAAAGTTGGAAATGTTAAGACTTGTGATGGAAATCAGAACTTGTTGAGTAGGGTACTCTATGTACCAACCATTACAAAAAATCTGATGAGTGTTGGACAGACTGTGGAGAAAGGTTTGCAGGTTAGATTCAATCAATTTGGAGCATTTGTGGAGGATCCTAAGCAGAGGTTCAAGAGGATTGCTAAAGGAGAAAAATCAGGTAGACTTTTTACTTTTGAGCTAGAAGACACAAAGAACATTGAACTATACAGTTATAAAGATCAAAGACTTTCAGAGCTTGAGATTTGGCACAAGAGATTAGGGCATGTAGGAGAAAGAACCTTGAAGTAGATATGCAGGGATCAATGTGTAATTGGAGTACCCAATGTTTCCAAGCAACACATGATATATAAATGTAGTGCTTGTCAATTTGGGAAGTCTCACAGGTTACCCTTCTCAAGGAAAGGCTACATGCATGAATATTACCTAGAGCTTGTCCATATAGATGTATGGGGACCAAGCAAAGACCCCTCAATATCAACATCAAGGTAAAATATCTTGCACTAGTTGAAAATCAGACACGAAAGAATTTGAATAGACTAAGGTCAGATGGAGGAGGTGAGTACTTCTCCAATGAGTTTGAAGACTTCTTGCAGGACAGAGGCATCAAAAGAGAAACCACCACAAGGTATACCCCTGAAGAGAATGGGTAGCTGAGAGAAGAAATAGGTTGATTGTTTAAACAGCTAGGTCTATGTTGAATGAGAAAAAATTACCTAACTATCTAGGGGCAGAAAGTGTTTCTACTGCCACTTATCTCATAAACATGTTACCATCCAATTTCCTTGATGGGATGACACCCTATGAAGCATGACATGGTAAGAGACCCTCACTAGACCATTGAAGGATATATGGATGTGTAGCATATGTACACATTCCTTCTCAGATACGAGGTAAGCTAGACCCTAAAGCTGAGAAGTGCATCTTTATTGGATATGATTTAAATCAGAAAGGGTACAGGTTTTACAACCCTTCCAATAAGGGATACATGTTTAGTAGAGATGTTGTCTTTGATGAAAATGATTCTTGGTATGAGAATAATGCAGGAAGTTCAAATTACCCTATGACTTGGAAGAGGAATTTCCAAGTCTTGCTAAAGAGGAACCTACTCAGAATGAAGACTCAAATTCAGATGATGCAGACATTATCGACCTTGAAGAGTTCAAGGCATGGAAGTCCAAGGGCAAAGTCAAAATGAAGAAGCTTGAAGACATACCTGAATCTTCAAATCAGTCAATGAGAAGATCACAAAGAGAGAACAAAAAACCTATCAGATATGGGTATGATACATCTCTTGTTACTAAACACTTTGTTTATCTTGCCAAAGATTTGTCAATTGAAGAACCTGGATCATATGAAGAAGCCATAACCAAGATAGAATGGAAAGAAGCTATGGATGAGGAGATTGAAGCACTCAAGGAAAGTGACACATGGGAGCTAGTACCAAAGAAGGAATCCATGAAGGTAATAGGATCGAGATGGATCTATAAACTTAAAAGAATTTTTGATGGGTCAATTAACAAGTACAAAGCTAGATTGGTATCCAAGGGTTTTGCACAAACCCAAGGCATTCACGATGAAGAAACATTTTCTCCTATGGCCAAGATGCCAATCATAAGAGTGTTGGCAAGTGTGACTGCATCAACAAGGCTACAACAAGAACTACAACAACAATTACAACAACAACTACAATGTCAACTACCAAGGAGGATTCAAATCCAAAAAGGACTACGACAACTATACAGAAGCGCAAGATGGTTCTCTTCTGATCATGAACATAACTTCAAAGCCAGGTACAAATGATGACCATCTATTCTAAATTGACTCAGGATGCTCAAATCATGTGGCTCGCAATGTAGCACTACTCTCTGATCTTGAGGAACCAAAAGGCAAGCATCAAGTACAAACAGGTGATGACACCAAGCACTCAGTAGTTAAAGTTGGAAATGTTAAGACTTCTGATGGAAATCAGAACTTGTTGAGTAGGGTACTCTATGTACCAACCATTACAAAAAAATCTGATGAGTGTTGGACAGACTGCGGAGAAAGGTTTGCAGGTTAGATTCAATCAATTTGGAGCATTTGTGGAGGATCCTAAGCAGGGGTTCAAGAGGATTGCCAAAGGAGAAAAATCAGGTAGACTTTTTACTTTTGAGCTAGAAGACACAAAGAACATTGAACTATACAGTTATAAAGATCAAAGACTTTCAGAGCTTGAGATTTGGCACAAGAGATTAGGGCATGTAGGAGAAAGAACCTTGAAGTAGATATGCAGGGATCAATGCGTAATTGGAGTACCCAATGTTTCCAAGCAACACATGATATATAAATGTAGTGCTTGTCAATTTGGGAGGTCTCACAGGTTACCCTTCTCAAGGAAAGGCTACATGCATGAATATTACCTAGAGCTTGTCCATATAGATGTATGGGGACCAAGCAAAGACCCCTCAATATCAACATCAAGGTAAAATATTTTGCACTAGTTGAAAATCAGACACGAAAGAATTTGAATAGACTAAGGTCAGATGGAGGAGGTGAGTACTTCTCCAATGAGTTTGAAGACTTCTTGCAGGAGAGAGGCATCAAAAGAGAAACCACCACAAGGTATACCCCTGAAGAGAATGGGTAGCTGAGAGAAGAAATAGGTTGATTGTTTAAACAGCTAGGTCTATGTTGAATGAGAAAAAATTACCTAACTATCTAGGGGTAGAAAGTGTTTCTACTGCCACTTATCTCATAAACATGTTACCATCCAATTTCCTTGATGGGATGACACCCTATGAAGCATGACATGGTAAGAGACCCTCACTAGACCATTGAAGGATATATGGATGTGTAGCATATGTACACATTCCTTCTCAGATAAGAGGTAAGCTAGACCCTAAAGCTGAGAAGTGCATCTTTATTGGATATGATTTAAATCAGAAAGGGTACAGGTTTTACAACCCTTCCAATAAGGGATACATGTTTAGTAGAGATGTTGTCTTTGATGAAAATGATTCTTTGTATGAGAATAAATGCAGGAAGTTCAAATTACCCTATGACTTGGAAGAGGAATTTCCAAGTCTTGCTAAAGAGGAACCTACTCAGAATGAAGACTCAAATTCAGATGATGCAGACATTATCGACCTTGAAGAGTTCAAGGCATGGAAGTCCAAGGGCAAAGTCAAATTGAAGAAGCTTGAAGACATACGTGAATCTTCAAATCAGTCAATGAGAAGATCACAAAGAGAGAACAAAAAACCTATCAGATATGGGTATGATACATCTCTTGTTACTAAACACTTTGTTTATCTTGCCAAAGATTTGTCAATTGAAGAACCAGGATCATATGAAGAAGCCATAACCAAGATAGAATGGAAAGAAGCTATGGATGAGGAGATTGAAGCACTCAAGGAAAGTGACACATGGGAGCTAGCACCAAAGAAGGAATCCATGAAGGTAATAGGATCGAGATGCATCTATAAACTTAAAAGAATTTTTGATGGGTCAATTAACAGGTACAAAGCTAGATTGGTTTCCAAGGGTTTTGCACAAACCCAAGGCATTGACGATGAAGAAACATTTTCTCCTGTGGCCAAGATGCCAATCATAAGAGTGTTGGCAAGTGTGACTGCATCAAAAAACTGGATTATGTACCAATTGGATGTCAAGAATGCTTTCTTGAATGGATGGATTTCAGAGGAGGTATATATGTCACAACCTCCTGGCTATGAGGACCCTAACAAGGTAGCATATGTGTGCAAATTGTATAAAGCTTTATATGGATTAAAGCAGGCACCTAGGGCATGGAATCACAAATTGACCACTTACCTTCAAGACCAAGGTTTTGTCATGAGCAAGGCAGATACTTCTCTATTCATCAAGAGAAGTAATTCAGAGGTAATATACCTATGTGTTTATGTTGATGACATCATACTTATAGGTAATGATGTTAATGGAATCAGACAAATCAAGAGCGAGATGATGAAGGAATTCAAGATCAATGATCTTGGTCTACTAAAGTATTTTCTTGGGCTTGAGTTAGTCTATACTAACTCTCAAATATACATTACTCAGAAAAAATACATACAGGATATATTGAAGAAGTTTCACTTGCGGGATGCCAAAGCTGCAAGTACTCCAATGGAGGTAAACCTAAAACTAAGTGCCCATGAAGGTGATGAAAGTAATGACATTACAGGTTATCGAAGCATGGTGGGTAGCTTAAACTATGCTACCTTAACAAGGATAGATATTGCATATGGAGTTAGTGTGCTGAGTGAGTTTATGCACAAGCCAAGAGTACCTCACTTAGAGGGTGCCAAGGGAATTTTGAAGTATCTCAAGGGTACACAAAATCATGGTTTCTATTTCCCTTACACTTCGGACTTGGATATCAAGATCTATTTAGATGCAGATTGGGCAAGATGCAAGAATGATAGGAGGAGCACTTCTGGATACATTTCATTTGCAGGTGATAAGCCAATTTCATGTTCTTCAAAGAAGCAACCTACAGTTGCTTTGTCTTCCACAGAAGCACAGTATAGAGGAGTGGCTAATGCCACACAATAAGCCATATGGATCAAGCTTTTGTATACAGAATTGGATTTATACACTATGTCACCAATGATCTTTGGAGATAATACAAGCTCACTTCACCTTGCAGCTAATCCTATCTATCATGCTAGGACCAAACATATAGAGGTCCATTACCATTATGTGAGAGAGAAGTTATTAAGCAAGGGCATTCAACTAACCTATGTATCAACCAACATGCAGTGTGCAGATTTGTTGACTAAAGCTTTGTATGGAACCAAACGTTGTAGGTTCAAAGCAATGATTGGATTGTAGGATATACATGAAGAATCAAGGATGAAAAATGTTTGGCTTGAGGCGGAGCTGTTGGTGCAATTCACAAGCCTACACATTTGGCTTGGGAGATACCTTGAAGTTCATACACATGAAGAAGCATAGGAACTATTGCTAGTAGTTAATTACCTCTTTATCTTTTTGTAAAAGTCAGATTTGACTTGGAATCCTTGTAAAAACCTACCAAAAGGGATTCGTGGAAAAAAGTTAGCTCTGATTGATGGAATGTCTCCTAGGATATAGGAGCTTGATTATAGGGACCTAAAATTTTGATTTTGAATTCAAATTTTTACTCACTCACTATAAAAGTGATCATCAAAAAGACGCGATTAAGACTCATCATTCCCAAGCTCATTACTATCAATTCTAAATGTGTGTGAGGCCTACACTCCAGCCCAAACCTATCTACAACATTAGGCAATGATCTTCATGCCAATGGTATTGTATACAAGTGTTCATTAATACATATGTTTACATTGTTCATCTCTGATTTCTCTGTCATACTACTTGAAAGTTTGTCAACTTGTGGAGAGCATATCTCAGTCATTTCTTCACCAAATTCAAAGACCTAAAACTTCAGCTCGGTGTTTTCTACATGCTATCAAAATTTCTACATGCTATTTTGTGAACAATTATCTTATTGATTCAGAATTTTATTTATTCATTTTTCGTGTGCTTGTAAAAAGATGAATAAAATGACACGCAAAGTTCAAGTTCAAAGGTCCTCATTTGTTGAACGTTACCTTGCATACTTATTTTCATAATTATTCTAGTTACAGTGATCGTTATGAGTACACGATTCTTTTGTGAATATTGTTATGAAAGTTAAGGAGGTCCACTTATCAACTCTGAAGCATCAAAGGGCTGGTACAAAGAAGGATTTGGCAGTACCTACTCAATCTCTTGGAGTGTCCATCCATCTTTCCCAACACAGGTTTTATTATTTCTCCTCTTCTCCTCCATATGTTGCATCTGATAAGCTTTGTACACTCTATATTCCAACTTTGTACTTCAAAATTGAAGCAATTGTGGAAAAGCTAGTCATGCGCTTTTGTCACTGCATATTATTCAATCTATGCTGTTGCAGATAAAAAAATGATACAAAAGAATTTGTTGAACGATTTTATTTCTTTCTGATTGTTATCGTTTTCCTAATCCAATTATTGCAGGAAACATATCAATTGCATATCCTTTGGTAATGAAAACAAACCGTTGTGAATATCAACGGAAGACTTCACGAAACAAATGTGAACAATTATCTCATTGATTCAGAATTTTATTTATTCGTTTTATTATTTCCATAATTATTCTCGTTACAGTGTTCTTTATGAGTACATGATTCCTTTGTGAACATCGTTGTATGTAGGAGTTTTCTAGAACTAGATTAGGGATAAATATGATTCCATTTGTATCGTTGTTCAAGCTGATTGAAATTTTCATAAAACATGAAATTTTGAATTAATATGAACCTTCAGAGTATGAGTTGGACATTATGTACCTCTTCTATCGTTACTCATTGGAAACATCCTTGAACCTTGATAGATTCATGTGCATGAGCGGCTTCGGTAAGTTTCCCATGACTTTTATGGTCATGTCTATATAACATATAAGCTATAACTTATTGTGACATTGACAGACTTCACTTTAAAGCTTGATATCCTTTTCTATACTCAAAGTTATTTTGAGTTTGAACTTATGGGCTTGCATTTATGATGAATTTGAAACATAGTTTAACTAAAAATCTGGCAATTGAATGTCTAACTCATTTCTTTGAGTCTCCACTACACCTGAGTTTGCTCCAAGAACCGAGCGTGCATCGATCGATTTCGCGGTTGGCCTCATCCACCAATCGAGCATCCGAAACTTCCCGACATCGCTACACATCTATCAGTGTGTATGTGTCTATGTGTGTGTATGTGTCTATATGTGTATGTGTATTCATGTATGTATGTATATGTGTGTATGTGTGTGTATGCATTATGTATGCATGTGTGTGTATGCATTATGTATGTGTATGTATGCATATGCATTATGTATGCATGTAAGTAAGTATGTATGCATATGCATATGCATTATGTATGCATATGTATGCATGTATGTGTATGTGTGTGTATGTCTCTCTATGTGTGTGTGTATGCATATATGTGTGTGTATGTGTGTGTATATGTGTCTGTATGTGTGTATGCATGTGTATGTGTGTGTATGCATCATTATGTGTGTATGTGTCTATGTGTGTATGTGTGTGTATGTGTGTGTGTGTGTCTATGTGTATGTGTGTGTATCTATGAGTGTGTATGTGTTTATGTGTCTGTATGTGTCTATCTGTGTATGTGTATGCATATGTATGTGTATGCATGTGTATGTGTGTGTATCATTATGTGTGTATGTGTCTATATGTGTATGTGTGTGTGTGTATATGTGTGTGTATGTGTGTGTGTCTATGTGTATGTGTATGTGTATGTGTCTATGAGTGTGTATGTGTTTATGTGTGTGTATGTGTCTATGTGTGTGTATGTGTCTATGTGTGTGTATGTAAGTGTTTGCAAGTTTCAAAGCTTGATATCCTTTTCTATACTCAAAGTTATTTTGAGTTTGAACTTATGGGCTTGCATTTATGATGAATTTGAAACATAGTTTAATTAAAAATCTGGCAATTGAATGTATAACTGATTTCTTTGAGTCTCCACTGCACCTGAGTTTGCTCCAAGCACCGAGCGTGCACCGATCGATTTCATGGTTGGCCTCATCCACCAACCGAGCATCCGAAACTTCCCGACATCTCTACACATCTATGAGTGTGTATGTGTCTATGTGTGTGTATGTGTCTATATGAGTATGTGTATGCATGTATGTATGTTTATGTGTGTATGTGTGTGTATGCATTATGTATGCATGTGTGTGTATGCATTATGTATGTGTATGTATGCATATGCATTATGTATGCATGTAAGTAAGTATGTATGCATATGCATATGTATGCATGTATGTGTATGTGTATGTATGTCTCTATGTGTGTGTATGCATATATGTGTGTGTATGTGTGTATGTGTGTGTATATGTGTCTGTATGTGTGTATGCATGTGTATGTGTGTCTATGCATCATTATGTGTGTATGTGTCTATGTGTGTATGTGTGTGTATGTGTGTGTGTGTGTCTATGTGTATATGTGTGTATCTATGAGTGTGTATGTGTTTATGTGTCTGTATGTGTCTATGTGTGTGTATGTGTATGCATGTATGTATGCATATGTATGTGTATGCATGTGTATGTGTGTGTATGCATCATTATGTGTGTATGTGTCTATATGTGTATGTGTGTGTGTATATGTTTGTGTATGTGTGTGTGTCTATGTGTATGTGTGTGTGTCTATGAGTGTGTATGTGTTTATGTGTGTGTATGTGTCTATGTGTGTGTATGTGTCTATGTGTGTATGTGTATCTATGTATGCATATGTGTGTCTATGCATTATGTATGCATATGTGTGTGTATGCATTATGTATGTGTATGTATGCATGTAAGTATGTATGTATGCATATGCATTATGTATGCATGCATGTGTATGTGTGTGTATGTCTCTCTATGTGTGTGTGTATGCATATATGTGTGTGTATGTGTGTGTATATGTGTTTGTATGTGTGTATGTATGTGTGTGTGTATGCATCATTATGTGTGTATGTGTCTATGTGTGTATGTGTCTGTGTGTATATGTGTGTGTATGTGTGTGTGTGTCTATTTGTATGTGTGTGTGTCTATGAGTGTGTATGTGTTTATGTGTGTGTATGTGTCTATGTGTGTGTATGTGTCTATGTGTGTGTATGTGTCTATGTGTGTATGTGTATGAATGTATGTATGCATATGTGTGTGTATGCATGTGTATGTGTGTGTATGCATCATTATGTGTGTATGTGTCTATGTGTGTATGTTTGTGTGTGTGTGTATATGTGTGTGTGTATATGTGTGTGTGTATGTGTATGTGTCTATGTGTATGTGTCGCTACGCGTCTATGAGTGTGTATGTGTCTATGTGTGTGAATGTGTCTATGTGTGTATATGTATGCATGTATGTATGCATACGTGTGTATGTGTGTGTATGCATTATGTATGTATATGTGTGTGTATGCATTATGTATGTGTATGTATGCATGTGCATTATGTATGCATGTAAGTATGTATGTATGCAAATGCAATATGCATGTATGTGTATGTGTGTGTATGTCTCTCTATGTGTGTGTATGCATATATGTGTGTGTATGTGCGTATGCGTGTGTATATGTGTTTGTATGTGTGTATGCATGTGTATGTGTGTGTATGCATCATTATGTTTGTATGTGTCTATGTGTGTATGTGTGTGTGTGCATATGTGTGTGTATGTGTGTGTATCTATGAGTTTGTATGTGTTTATGTCTGTGTATGTGTCTATGTGTGTGTATGTGTCTATGTGTGTATGTGTGTGCATGTATGTATGCATATGTATGTGTATGCATGTGTATGTGTGTGTATGCATCATTATGTGTGTATGTGTCTATGTGTGTATGTGTGTGTATATTTGTGTCTATGTGTCTGTGTCAATGTGTATGTGTCACTACGCGTCTATGAGTGTCTATGTGTTTATGTGTGTGTATGTGTCTATGTGTGTGTATGTGTCTATGTGTGTATGTGTATGCATGTATGTATGCATATGTGTGTGTATGTGTGTGTATGCATTATGTATGCATATGTGTGTATGCATTATGTATGTGTATGTATGCATGTGCATTATGTATGCATGTATGTATGTATGCATATGCCTTATGTGTGCATGTATGTGTATGTGTGTGTATGTCTCTCTATGTGTGTGTGTATGCATATATATGTGTGTATGTGTGTATATGTGTGTGTATGTATGTATGCATGTATATGTGTGTGAATACATCGTTATGTTTATATGTGTGTATGTGTGTATGTGTGTGTATGTGTGTGTGCATCTATGTGTATGTGTGTGTGTCTATGAGTGAGTATCTGTTTATGTGTGTGTATGTGTCTATGTGTGTGTATGTGTCTATGCGTATGCATGTATGTATGCATATGTGTGTGTATGTGTGTGTATGCATTATGTATGCATTATGTATGCATATGTGTGTGTGTGCATTATGTATGTGTATCTATGCATGTGCATTATGTATGCATATGCATTATGTATGTGTATGTATTCATGTGCATTAAGGAATGGTCGATGGAGAAATCCTTGTTTCTTCTAGGTAATATAATCTCCCCAGATAAGAGATCTCCACCATTTAGACGCCATTGTATTTATCTCCTAGAAAACAAGTTGAAACCCAAATGGGTCCCACATGAGGGTGATGATAGATTTATGCTCCTCATTTTTAATGCCCTCTACCTTGACATACTCCTCCCCTGTAGTGTGGGAATTGGGGGATACCATGGACACTAGTCCCATTCACTTGTAACTTTTCTTCTTTATTTTAATCAAAGTACGGGAGAATAGGCTAAGGCCGAACTTCGTTTTATTAAAAAAAAACAGTGAAAAGAAAGAGAAGGGCCCAGAAGTCATGCTCAAGCTAAGAAGGAATGGCTGCTCCACGATTGGCCGTATCTTCAGCTCCAGAAAAATGCGAAAGAGGTTTGATGGAATGGGAAAGATAGTGTGTGGAAACCGGTTTGCTTCATGCACAAGATTCCACCTGCGATCGATGGTTTAGCACCTCCAAATATATGGAATAGTGCACACTACGATAAAGGGTTTATCGCCTCCCTCATAGACAGTAACTTTGCAATAGACGGTTAATCTCCTCCCGCAATAGATGGTTTACCTCCTTTTGCGATAGGCGGTAAGGTGCAGACCACAATAGACAATAAGGTGCACATTGCGGTAGACGGTACTCGAGCTACCGAACTGAAGGTACTAAAATTGATCGAGCTTTGCCATAGTTGACCCAGTAAGCAAGGTTGTTGATCACCACGACAAACAGTTCAAGACAGTTTCTTTAGAGAGTTGCAATGAAAATCAATGGCGGATTGAAGTTCAGTTTTGCGAGCATCTAGGACATACGTGAAGTGATGCTGTTTCTTTTTTTATAAAAGGAAGTTCGGCCTTGGCCTATTCTCTCATAGTTTAATTAAAATAAAGAAGAAAAGTTACACATGAATGGGACTAGTGCCCATGGGACCCCCCAAATCCCAGAAATCAAGGGACAAGTTCGGTAAGCTAGAGGGCATTACAAATGAGGCATACAAAACTATCATCTCCCTCATGCGGGACTATAACCCTTTTTCTCCAATTTTGGATATAACCCTTTTTCTCTTAGTTTCTCTAGGACTATCTTTACATGATATTCAAGATCCTCTAGACTCTTGGAGAATATCAAGATATCATCAGGATATATTACCACAAATTCATCTAAATACTCTCAAAGATATCATTGATCATGTGTTGAAAGAGAGTTGGAGCATTTGTGAGACCAAATGGCATAACTACATATTCAAAGTGCCCATACCTTGTTTGAAATGTTGTCTTCCATTCATCTTCTTCTGTGATCCTAACAAGGTTGTAAGCTCTTTGAAGTTCAATTTTTGTGAGGAGATTTTCCATGAGTTCTCTAATTTTTTGGAGTCAAACGACATCAAGAGACAAATCACATGCAATCGCACATTGAAACAAAACGGTGTAGTAGAAAGGGGGAATGGGTATATTGAAGGATATGCTAGGGCTATGAAAAAGGAGATGGGAAGCCAAAACTTCTATTGGGCTGATGTAGCAACCACTTCCATATACATCATCAACACAACACCCACAACACTTCTGCATGTTTCAATGACATACAGAGCTTGGTTCAAAAAAAAAACCAGACATATCACACTTGAGTGTTTGGTTGTACATGCTATATTTTTGCGTGAGCTACCAAGCATGAATCAAAAACCACTATTAAACACACGAGTTTCATAAATAACCACCTAGTTCTTGTTAGAGAATGCATGCAAATCTAGCAGTTATGATTGTTAAATGTTATGTATATCTAGGGCAAGTTCAAGAATATTTTCTTCACTAGATACCTTTATTTGTAGGATTTTGAACCTTAGGAAAGTCAAAGCACATGTTTGAATGTGAAACGTTATCCAAAAGGAGGCATTAAACCACCAAAAGGCACTCCAATGAAGAGACAAAGTCACAAGGTAGCTGCAAAGACAAGGAGGGCATGTGAAGAGACATGGAGGTCATATGAAGAGTCATGGAAAGGCTTTAATGGCGTTTTAGCACCATCCAAGCTCCTTATGAGTGTTCTTCGATGGTAGGAAGTTAGGATGTTGCTTATAGATGTGCTACTCAGCCATTGTCTATCATATGAGCTCACATTCACTTGTATATCTCTCTATCCTTTCCAAAGGCTACTGAACTTCTATACCAACCTATTAGGAACATTCTCTCTCTTTAGGAAGCTCCATTTTAAGAGCCCTTAGATTATATAACAATAGTTATATATCCAAAAGGGTTTTGGAAAGTGCTTCTTGTACTATGAATTATAGTTATTTCTTTCTCTACTGGTCTATCCCAATACTTCAAAGAAAAACTAGTCTATCTAGTGTGACTGTGTTGATTGGTTCACAGGTGTCCAACTTCATTCCTTAATAGCTCATTGGAAATTGCCTAGTGCCAAGTTTATGTGGCTAAAACAATCGGATTTGGGGATGCAAATTTATATTAGTTTTAGTGAGTACTCTGAGAGCAGCTACATCTTGGGTAGGGTCCAAGCTTCTTGTTGTGTGTTTGGAGGCGAAATCTTCCATCAATGGTATCGAAGCAGCTTGAAGACATGAAGCTGAGTGCTAGAAGACTTGAAGTGAAGCAAGACAACAAGGTGAAGTACTTGACGGCTACATCAAGGGGGATCATCAAAAGTAGTGCTCAACATCAGAGAAGTGAAGCTATTTACAAATTCTATACAGGTAAAACACACCTATCTTTATCATGGTTGATAATTATATTTCTATTGAGAAGCTTGAGAAGGAAAACTACCAGCATTCGAGGTTTAGCATGCTCAATTTCATATTAAAAAAGGATCTAGGTGGCATCAGTGATAAATCAGATGTTAAGGTAGTACCATTGGATCCTATGGCACATACCACAATTGAATTGAAGGCCATGAAAGATTGGGAGATAAAAAACACAAAGGTAATGTTCATGATCTCACAATATTTTAGTAATACCATGATAAGACATATTCAATCAATGGAGATAGCTAAGGACATGTGGGATTACTTGGAAAGGATATTTTCAACTAACACCAAAGTTAGGAAGGTGCATATCAAGGATGAGCTTAACAACCTCAAGAAGGTAGTTAATCTATCAGTCTATGAGTACATTATGAAAGACAAAAACATTAGGGATAGCCTTGCAACAATAGGTAGCCAAGTAGATGATGATGACATGGTGGCCTATTGTTTGAATGTTCCCAAGGAAGATGACAAATGGAGGCTATTCACTTCTTCTTTGCATGCTAAAGAGAACATGTCTCATCTTGATCAACTTACCACACTCATGATCAATGAGGAGATGCTTCAAGGAGGAAATAAAGGTGAAGGTTCTCAATCTATGTTGTATGAAGGAAATAGAGGGAATGGTAGAGGCAAGGAAGAGGCAAAGGAAGGAAAAATAAGTCGAGACACACAAATGAAGATGAAGTTAGCACATCCTATGGTGAAGGCAAAGGAAAGAACGAAAGATAGAGGCATAGGTGGTTACAACAATCAAGGCAAGAGAGGCGAGTGTTATTCATGTGGAAAGAAATGTCATTGGGAAAATTAATGCCATTTTCAGAAAAGAATGAATGTAACTATGCTCACTACAAGGAATATGGGCGCATAGCGACGGTTAAGGTGACACAATTTTGTCGCTCTAAAATTGCAAAATGCATCGTAATGAGCGTCGTGCATACACCATCCATTAAACGACGAGCCAAACGACTACAACTTGTGGTGCGACACGGTTTGCGATGCTCGCATAGAGCGTCGCTAACACGACGATTTTAAATAGTGTTGCTTATGAGACGCTTTATTGCATCCCATAAGTGATGCTTTAAACATGTTGCTCTTAGCATCGCTTACACGACGCTCTGTTGACGGGAAAAAATTAAAACGTTGGAGGCTCTTCGATTGGCATTTTCCCGCATATGATCGAAGAGCTCTCCAAAGTTTGTAATTGCGCTGCGCTTACGAGCTGAAGCAACAATATGCAAAATTCCTGTCTTGCCTAAGCTCTCTCTTATTGTCTCCCTTTGTCTCTGTTTCTCTCTTTCTACATCTTTCTCTCTTTGAATTCTCTCTCTCTCTCTCTCTCTCTCTCCCTCTCTCTCTCTCTCTTCTTTCTCTCTTTATCGCAGGTTATTCAAGAAGCTAACAAGGCAAAAAGTATGGCTGACTATTGTAAGTACAATTTCTATTCTTTGTATATCATTTTAATTCTGTTATTTTCATTAGATAGCATGCTCACACTTATTGATATGCACTTATACACTTATACATGATAAAGATGCACTTTCACACATATTCACATATACACATGCGCATACACACATATATATACACACAGATACATGTGCACATACACTTAGACATACACACATATACACATGCATATGCACAAACATTTCTACAACCACATAAAAAGACTTACATGCATGCATTATTGCATATATACACATACACACATTAACATATGCGCAAATACATGTACATGCACATCCACATGCATGCACATTCACATGCATGCACATGGATGCAATTGGAAATGCATCCACATACACATGCATATTTCATACATATACACATACATATACATACATTCTACACATATATACACATATATATGCACATACGTATACACACATATACACATGCACACACACATGCACATACCTACATATACACATATACATGCACATACACACATATACACATAGAGTTACACATATACATGCACATACATATACACAAACATACACATGCACATGCACATACTCATAAACACATAGACACTTACACATGCACATGCACATACATACATATACAGACACATACACATGCACATACATACATATACACACACATACATATACACTTAGGTACACACATATGAATGAATTATATAATTAAAGTACTAAAACACATGCACACACACATGCACATACCTACATACACACATATACGTGCACATACACACATATACACATAGAGTTACACATATACATGCACATACATATACACACACATATACACACACATACACATGCACATGCACATACTCATACACACATATTAACTTACACATGCACATGCACATACATACATATACACACACATACACATGCACATACATACATATACACACACATACATATACACTTAGGTACACACATATGAATGAATTATATAATTAAAGTATTAAAACACATATACACATGTGCACACACATGCACATACCTACATATACACATATACATGCACATATATACACACATATACACATAGAGTTACACATATACATGAACATACATATACACACACATACACATGCACATGCACATACTCATACACACATATACACTTACACATGCACATGCACATACATACATATACACACACATACACATGCACATACATACATATACACACATACATATACACTTAGGTACACACATATGAATGAATTATATATTTAAAGTATTAAAACACATATACACATGCACAGACACATGCACATACCTACATATACACATATACATGCACATACACACATATACACATAGGGTTACACATATACATGCACATACATATACACACACATACACATGCACATGCACATACTCATACACACATATACACTTACACATGCACATGCACATACATACATATACACACACATACACATGCACATACATACATATACACACACATACATATACACTTAGGTACATACATATGAATGAATTATATAATTAAAGTATTAGAACACATGCTTAATATAAACAATAATAAGAATCAATAGAACAAAACTCTTCATTACTTAATACCATACACAGAGTTCAAAACATAACTGAAATGAAAAATATATAGATAATATATATATCTATATATATATATATATATATATATATATATATATATATATATATATATATATATATATATATATATATATATATATATATATATATATATATATATATATATATCAATGTAAATACATATAATCCAATGTCATAATCAACTAAAATCCTAATCATCATCATCATGATCATCATCGTCATCAACAACAGTATCATGATCATCCTCATCCTCATCGTCATGATCACCTTGTGACGATCGAGATCATCCATCCTGTTTTGGGTCAAGCGATTTATGGGAATATTAAAAGGTTATGTGTGACAAAGAGCGAAACAAGAAGGATCCATGGAAAAGGGTTGGATGCTTGAAGAGTGCATGTATTACGTTAGTTAGTACCTTGAAAGAGTTCATGAAGAAGCTCCACGTGCATGGACCAACGAGACTTCTTCAAAAATAATAGATGAGGTATAATCAGGTAAGGGAGTTCCATTCTTATTTACATTTCAAGAAAAAAATGATGTTTCTACTTTTGTAGCATATAATGGCGAATGCATGCAGAAATTCCTTAGCGAGTACAAGGAACTTCAAAATCTCCAAAGTAAAAGGCAAAAAAACAAAAGATATACACGTAATCTGGATAATAATGAGATTAGAGAAATATCTTCTTTCACGGATTGGCTATATAGTCGTTTGCAACGTGCCAACGTAAATAATGAAGAAATCTCAAATGAGCAAAGAGAGTTAATGATAGGTTCTAAACGAAAGGTAATTTTATTAAAATAATATTTTATTCTTTTTCATATATGTATATTTGTTTCTATTTACTAATTGAATTTATTTTGCAGGTGTGAATGTTCACTAATATGTGGGGTTTTGGACAGCATATTAGAATCAAAACCATTGATTCTTTACGTAAAACAGAGGATTCTAGTATTGTTGCAACTTTCAAGCAAGTATCACGTGCTAGCTCAAAATACGAACCTTATAGATAGCGAACTTGGTTACGTAGGAACTATTTTTGGTATCTACAAAATTTCATTTCGTAAATTCAAACAGGTAGAAAAAAGTTTATATTTTTATGATAGAGTTAGTTATTTTTTTAAGCACCTAATAATGGGTTTTTGTTCTTATATATTTTGATAGGTCATTTTGAAGGTTGACTGGTTTCGAGCCGAGTATAAAGGTAGTAATTCCACATTAAGAAAGGAATTATCTAGGTTTTGCGCAATTGATTCTTCCAAGGTAATGCGATCTACTAAAGAACCATATATTCTTCCTAGGCATATTGAACAAGCATTTTTTATAAAAACTCAAATGCTCATCCTTGGTGGCAAGCCATTCATGTGCAACCTAGAGGTAGGTCATTGTTTGAACAATTTATTGTTAGAGAGATTGAAGAAAGTCCTCTTCATGATTCAACATCAGATACTGATACATCAACATCTCAAAGAGAAATTAGAATCATTATACATGATAATGATACTAATCTTTTTGATGAAGAGGATAATTCTCTGCATGCTGATTCTATTGATGAGGAAGAGGAATTACCATAAATAGATATTAATCCATCAATACATGATGTGATTCATGAGAACATAGATTTAACAATAGAAGAAATAAATGAAATCAATAAAGATAATGAAGATGAGACTATATTGATGTCTTACTAAAATGATGGAAATAATGAAAACATATGAGCAGATTAGATAGTAAATTCTACTCTAGTTATCAATCAATAACTTGAAGCTTCTGAATGGATATCAGATAATAGATTCTTTTATGAACTTGAATAAGGATGACTCCTACTAGAGAGATGAAATCATGTTCTTTTAAGTTAGAACATGAAGCTTGGGGCTATGCCTAATTATTTTATATATAGCTTTATCTTCGAGGAGCAAATTTTTATCATGTATGTATGCATATGTTTGTGTATTTTATGTGTATTATATGTATACATATGTTAGTATGCATATATATGTATTTCATGTATATGTATGTGTTTGCATGTGTGTGATATATGTATACATGTGTTAGTATGCATATGTGTATATATGCATATGCATTTATGTAAAATATTCATGTATTCATGTAATATATGCAAGTGTTTATAATTGTGTACATGTATATATGTATATGTGTCTATGTGTAAATATGTACATGTAAATATGTATGCATGTATATATATATATATATGTTTATGTGTGCATGTAGGCATGTATATGTGATGTGTACATGTATATATGTATATATGTCTATGTGTAAATGTGTACATGTAAATATGTATGCATGTATATATCTAGTTATGTGTGCATTTAGGCATGTATGTGTGGTGCATAATATATCTACTCCATTTTATATTTATGTATGTGTATCTACATGATGTGTATATATCTTTATATATATTATGATCCTTGTTGATTCGAGTAGCTATATATAGAGGCATAAGGTTGCGAGGAGACACATCTCTCTAGTAGGACACCGAAGGAATAGATGCAATGTGTACATTTACTTCAAACATATGGCTAAAACATTGAATTAGAGTCTTTAAATTAGGGGTTTTAAAACCTTAATATTGAAATTAGTGTTTTCAATTTAGGATTTTTGAAATAGGATTTATTTATTTATTTATTTATTTATGCATATGCATGTGTTGTGTATGTATGTGTATCTACATGTGCATATGCATGTGTTGTGTGTGTGTATAAACGCATGTGTATATGTATATATGCATGTAAATATGATTATATGAGTCTATGTGTGTGTACATATGATTATGCATTTTTATGTGTATGTGTATGTCAGTATGTGTATGTGTATGTGAGTATGTGCATGTGTCTATGTGTATTCATTACATGTGTGTAATTGCATGCTTGTGTATGTGTGTGTAAAAATGTGCATGTATGTGTGTGTATGTATAAATGTGCATATATGTGTATATGTGTATAAATGTGCATGTATGATGTATATGTGTGTGTGTGCATGTATTTGTACCTCAAGTCTCACTCTTAACTCTCTCTCTCACTCTCTCTCATATACATATATACATACATAAACACACATACTCATATCCACATATATATACATAAAAGTAGTGCATACTATGCATTATCACGACGATGAGCCATAAGTGTCTGCATCTCTATTAGACACCACTGTAGCGACCATCCTATCCCAAACTTTGTCTCAAACGAACTAAGTACGTATTTTTTATCCCTCTCATCATAGAGCTCACTACAAAAATAAAAAAAATGTAAATAAAACATAAGATATTTATTTCAATTTATATGTAAAATTTATACTTACTTCCATGATAAGTGGACAAGGCGCAGGTAAGAGTCGCATAATGCCCGCATTCTTCTCTTGAACTCCAATCCATTCCCTATGTACACAATATTCCCCTTTGGATCTATATCGCACTCTAGTCGTAAGCTGCCTATGCATGTCCTCATAGGCAACTCTGCTCTGCTATCACGATCTGGAGGTGGTATAGGTGTCCTGAAAATAGATAGATAAAAATAAATAAAAATATGTGTAATAATATCATTAAAAACGTTTATGAAAAAAAAAACATACCTATGAGCAGATAGCTGTCTTCCTGCATGTGGAGCCGTAGAAGAGCCCTCCTCTGATCGCTATGTAAGCATGTAGATGGTATAGTCCAGCTCATCATCAGAGATCTCGGAGTAATCACACATGATGGCCCTTAGAGTATCAGAGAGAACTCTTGCTCTCATAACACTTTTTATGAGAGTGAGTTTCTCCTTTCTCTCTCTACTAGGATCCATAATACGTAACATATAAAAAAAATGGGTTAGAAATCAATATATATACGTGTACATATGTATGTGTGTATGCATTAAGTATGTGTATGTATGCATGTGTGTCTGTATGTATGTGCGTGTATGTATCTGTGTACGTGTGTATGCATGTGTATGTGTGTGTATGCATCATTATGTGTGTATGTGTCTATGTGTGTATGTGTGTGTGTATGTGTGTGTGTCTATGTGCGTCTCTGAGTGTGCATGTGTTTATGTGTGTGTATGTGTCTATGTGTGTGTATGTGTGTATGTGTATGCATGTATGTATGCATATGTGTATGTGTGTGTATGCATTATGTATGCATATGTGTGTGTATGCTTTATGTATGTGTATGTATGCATGTAAGTATGTATGTATGCATATGCATATGCATTATGTATGCATATGTATGCATGTATGTGTATGTGTGTGTATGTCTCTCTATGTGTGTGTGTATGCATATATGTGTGTGTATGTGTGTATGTGTGTGTGTAAATGTGTATGTATGTGTGTATGCATGTGTATGTGTGTGTATGCATCATTATGTGTGTATGTGTCTATGTGTCTATGTGTGTATGTGTGTGTGTATATGTGTATGTATGTGTGTGTGTCTATGTGTATGTGTGTGTGTCTATGAGTGTGTATGTGTTTATGTGTGTGTATGTGTCTATGTGTGTGTATGTGTCTATGTGTGTATGTGTATGCATGTATGTATGCATATGTGTGTGTATGCATGTGTATATGTGTGTATGCGTCATTATGTGTGTGTGTCTATGTGTGTATGTTTGTGTGTGTGTGTATATGTGTGTGTGTATGTGTATGTGTGTATGTGTATGTGTCGCTGTCTGAGAGACTCTCTCTCCTATGTGGATATTACATTCCTTTATATTGACATATGAATTGCTTGGAACTTATGGATTGCAATATTGAAGGCATGATGCAGCAACAGAAGGAAGAGAGGCCTTCGTTGACCGCTTAGAATTCAGATTTCTATAATTTGGGAGGGGATGCAAAAGATACATTAAGAGGTGCATTCAAGGTGTTATCATCATGCAACATGCAGAAGCATCTGTTATATCATAGAAAATATCATGGAAAGCAGTATTGATGCTTGCATATCAAAGCTTTGAAGTGGTGTATGGCAACTTAAACACTTTGTCGCTCTATGTGTACTATGTGTTCAAGACCACATGTTTTGGGAGTAAAGTAAGGCTTTGTTATAGCGATGCATGACTAATGCATGATAAAGGGAGGCGCATCCGAAGGAATGGAGAAAAAATCCAATAAGCAACAATTCTGACCATGTTAAAAAAGGATGGCTCCGAGAGTTAAAAAAAAAGGAAAACCTCATGCTCGTGGGGATAGTGGTCGTCCTTCATCACAGTAGGGCGAAGGAGGCTGGCAATTCACATGGGCAACACATCTGTTTTGCTTTGATGAGGAGGAGGAGGGGCTTTGGACTTCCATCAGAACATTGGGCATCTGCTCTGAAGATTATCAACGGAAGAGGGACGCCATAACACTCCACGTAGAGACGAGCTTTGGGAAGTTAAATTGGTCCGTCAGCTCAAGACTTGGTGGTTCATTAGGAAATGATCTTCATGCCAATGGTATTGTATACAAGTGTTCATTAATATGTATGTTTACATTGTTCATCTCTAATTTCTTTGTCATACTAGTTGAAAGCCTGTCAACTTGTGGAAAGCATATCTCAGTCATTTCTTCAACAAATTCAAATATCTATAGCTTGTTGGAATCAACCCGATATTGTCTACATGCTATCTAAATTTGAAGATATTGTATTCAGCCATTTTCGCAGAAAATCTCGTCGAGGTGATCACTGGTCATTGTTTGCAACAGTCCGAAAAAAGCGGGGGTAAAGGTTTACTTGCTAAATTGATTTCTCTTAGCATAGTTAATATTTTTACATCATTCCACTTGGAATAGTTATCTTGGTAAGCTAATTATGTTGTGTTGTGGACTATGGCGCAACAATGATAAAGCTTCAAGAGTTGCGACTGAGCACAGATGAAGAGAGAAAGAGACTCTCACATATGCACATATATGAAGGATAGAGGATAATGTAGAGAGAGAAAGAGATTACTTTTCTCTCTACTATGTATGCACGGATAAGTGACAAAAAATGTGCCTTGTTCTTTTCATTACACATGACTACTTTTATACAAGATAATGTAGGCTTTCAGCCAATCAAATAGAGGATAAAGTAGGAGATAAGATTACCGTCCATTTAGGATAAGGTTCACATGAGAATACAAGCTCACCTCCAACAATCCCCCCTTTGAGCTTGATTATACATAGCTCTTAAGTGACTATTCCTTCCCTACATACAAAGGGAGTGGTAAAGATCCTTCCCGTGTGTAAAAGAGAGTGGCACAATATTTGGCTTCCTTCTCTCAAACTAATGGGTGGAATAATGTATTTTGTATCCTTCTCTCACTCTAGGGTGGTACATGTATATCCTCCTTCCCTAGGAAAAAGTAGGGTGATACAAAGGATTGAAGGGCTTATAGTATTGTTTTGTTGACATTGTAATTGATGATAATGACTCCATCCATTCTTGGCTTTGTTGTTGTTGTTGTTGTTGTTGATTCTCTCTTTAGATAGCCTCCTTTTGTTGAAGTTGCACTTATCATTCTTGTTGTCATTTATATGTATAGGCACTTCTTGTAGAATTAAAACAACTAGAAAAGAACACTTTGGGAAAGGTCCTTCCCTCTTTCTTGAGGGGGTGCCTAATTCCTGTACATTACAAAATCAAAGATTTCGTGCTTAGACCTATGTGTAGGAATGATTACAAAGCACTAAAAGTTTTTAGGTACATTCATTAGCAATGTTTTTGGCCTTTTATGAAATACAAGAAAAATAGATCTCTCTTCTTCTAGATTCAAAAGTGGGATATATGTAAATACAAGAAAAAGAGGCATCTATAGTGCCACAAACATCTGGCTTCTTACCACTTTCTACGCATACCCTTTTTTTTGTCAAAGTGTAAACGTACTTGACTTACAAAAAAAATGAAAGCATTGTAATGCGTTTTGAATTTTTATCCTTGTTACAACTCAGCAACATGATCATTATATACTTCAAACTTTGTTTTGATTTTGTAATCTAGATATCCATCAATTGCTAGTGTGATCAGAACAGTTCTCTTCTTTCACTTTAGGGAGCCAACCATAACAATTTCTTGCTACTAAAACATCCGATACAAGCTCCGAAACAAAACTGCATGATATGCTAATAGTATGAATTATGGGAATTCTTAGCACCAATTTCCTCCATATCAACTCTTTAGTAGTTGAGGTTGCGTCCGCAGGCATTTTGGTCAAAGGATCCACCTCAGCTATGTAGTATTTTGCACCATCTATTGGAAAGGAGTGCATAGCACACCCACACTGTAATTCAAGCATTCTAGATAAAAATCAAATCTTGAGGATCATGAGAAGGCCATTCGAGCACGCTATTGAGAGCATCATTGCACGTGCAAATGACAATCGGACCAAAGGAATTCCGCACTGACGACCTGCCCACACAGAGGCGACCTGCCCATCTTTGCCTCCACTTATCTCCTCCAAAACTAAGACAACATGATCATTGCCTACTAATTGGAGTTGAAACCGAATGGCTATGATGTAGCCGTGAGCAACGTGAAATCTTTGGCGTGATTATTTCACCAACGTATTTCAACTATTCACCAAGTCCGGGGTCACCTCACTGTCCAGCAAGCATATTTCTATTTTGCAATTGATTTGAGTTGTTCACCAAGTCGGGGGTGACCTCACTGTCCAGCACATAAGTTTCTCGTGGTCTCGCACACATCACTGCTTGAGTCCACCTTGGTTCATTGCATTGCCAGCTACATTCGAGCTTGAAGGTATGCAACAGAGCAGAGCCAAGGAGGGAAAGAGAAGCGTAAAACTCTCTCGATGATAACATAGAGAGAAGAGAGAGAAGAATTGGCCTTCATACACACGCACAAATATGAGAGATGATGTGCCTTACTTTTTCATTCAAAAGGTATGTCTTTATACAACTTCATGTGGCTCTTGCGCCCATCAGAAAATGGATAAGGGGAGGATAAGATTACCCTCCATTTAGGAGAAGGTTCACGTGAGAATACAAGCTCATCTCCAAAAAATTAGATAATCCTAAAAGAAAGTTTTCCAATTCCTACTGTGTTGGTCATACTGAGCAAAAGATCCAGCAGGTGTCAAGACAAAAATAGGTTTTTCTAAGATCTTCAACTCCAAAGTTATTTGTTTTGATTCAATCTTTACACATATCATTTCCAAGTACATAGGCCATTTTATGGTGTCATTGGAAAGCTAAAGAGGTCCACTTATCAATTCTGAAGCATCAAAGGGCTGGTACAAAGCAAGATTTGGCAGTACCTACTCAATCTCTTGGAGTGTCCATCCACCTTTCCCAAGAGTGGCATCAGAGCAAACTAAGGTAAAATGGGAGATGGTTTTCCTTCATTTATTGATAAATTGGACAGGAACAACTATCAGGCATGGTCTCTAAGGATGAAGACATACCTACAAGGAAGGACTCTCAATGGATACATCTCAGGAGATGAGGAATTGCCCTCATTCAAAACAAGAGGATTGCCAACAAAGGAAGAACATGAAAAGCTCAACACATGGTGTGCTAAGGATGCATTAGCAAGGTCTTATTTACTCAACTCCATCTCTGATTTCCTTTTGCCACACATTAGGAACTGTAAGACATCCCAAGAGACTTGGGAGACCCTGTCATCTTATTTCTCTTCCAACACAAGGGCTAGAAAAAATATGTTGTGGATTGAATTCACCTAAGCAAGCTATTTTAGAGTCTCTAACCCAGATTAAAGGTGTAGCAGATCAGTTAGAAAGCATAGGAGAAGAGTTTGAAGAAGAGCATATTGTAAGGCAAGTGATCAATGGGATCAAAGTTGATGAAAAATGGGAAAGCTTCACCACTGTCATGGACCTTTACATGGACATGCAGATTCCAGACCTTACCACTCTAATGGGACAATTATTCACTCATGAAGCAAAGCTCAACAAGAATGGAGATACATCCAAAGGTAATAATTCTTCTGCCCTATACACTGATAAAGGTAAAGCTAAATATAAAGGCAAGAACAAAAAAGGAGAAGATGAAGGCTCTACCTTCCAAGCTAACAATGCAGGGAGAGGTAGATCATCAAGAGGAAGGGGCAGAGGAGGTAAGCAAGGTAGGGGCAGATCCTATAACTCCTCACCATGCAACATTTGAGGTTTATCAAATCATACTACAGATGAGTGTTTCAGGAACTATAAAAATCAAAGAGGAAGAGGATATCAAAGAGGTGGATACTCACAGTCAAGAGGTAGATTCAACCATCACCAAGGCTACAACAAGAACTACAACAACAATTACAACAACAACTACAACGACAACTACCAAGGAGGATTAAAATCCAGAAAGGACTACAACAACTATACAAAAGAGCAAGATGATTCTCTTCTGATCATGAACATGACTTCAAAGCCAGGTACCAATGATGACCATCTATTCTACATTGACTCAGGATGCTCAAATCATGTGGTTGGCAATATAGCACTACTCTCTGATCTTGAGGAACCAAAAGGCAAGCATCAAGTACAAACGGGTGATGAGACCAAGAACTCAGTAATTAAAGTTGGAAATGTTAAGATTTGTGATGGAAATCAGAACTTTTTGAGTAGGGTACTCTATGTACCAACCATTACCAAAAATCAAATGAGTGTTGGACAGATTGTGGAGAAAAGTTTGCAGGTTAGATTCAACCAATTTGGAGCATTTGTGGAGGATCCTAAGCAGGGGTTCAAGAGGATTGCTAAAGGAGAAAAATCAGGTAGAATTTTTACTTTTGAGCTAGAAGACACAAAGAACATTGCACTATACAGTTATAAAGATCAAAAACTTTCAGAGCTTGAGATTTGGCACAAGAGATTAGGGCATGTAGGAGAAAGAACTGTGAAGTAGATATGCAGGGATCAATGTGTAATTGGAGTACCCAATGTTTCCAAGCAACACATGATATATAAATGTAGTGCTTGTCAATTTGGGAAGTCTCACAGGTTACCCTTCTCAAGGAAAGACTACATGCATGAAGATTCCCTAGAGCTTGTCCATACAGATGTATGGGGACCAAGCAAAGACCTATCAATATCAGCATCAAGGTAAAATATCTTGCACTAGTTGAAAATGAGACACGAAAGAATTTGAAGAGACTAAGGTGAGATGGAGGAGGTGAGTACTTCTCCAATGAGTTTGAAGAATTCTTGCAGGAGAGAGGCATCAAAAGAGAAACAACCACAAGGTATACCCCTGAGCAGAATGGGTTGCTGAGAGAAGAAATATGTTGATTGTTGAAACAGCTAGGTCTATGTTGAATGAGAAAAAATTACCTAACTATCTATGGGTAGAAAGTGTTTCTACTGCCACTTATCTCACAAACATGTTACGATCCAAGTCCCTTGATGGGATGACACCCTATGAAGCATGGCATGGTAAGAGACCCTCTCTAGACCATTGCAGGATATTTGGATGTGTAGCATATGTACACATTCCTTCTCAGATAAGAGGTAAGCTAGACCCTAAAGCTGAGAAGTGCATCTTTATTGGATATGATTTAAATCAGAAAGGGTAGAGGTTTTACAACCCTTCCAATAAGAGATTCATGGTTAGTAGAGATGTTGTCTTTGACGAAAATGATTCTTGGTATGAGAATGAATGCAGGAAGTTCAAATTACCCTATGACTTGGAAGAGGAATTTCCAAGTCTTGCTAAAGAGGAACCTACTCAGAATGAAGGCTAGATGATGAAGACGTTATCGACCTTGAAGAGTTCAAGGCATGGAATTCCAAGGGCAAAGTCAAAATGAAGAAGCTTGAACAAATACCTGAATCTTCAAATCAGTCAATCAGAAGATCACAAAGAGAGAAAAAAAAACCTATCAGATATGGGTCTGATACATCTCTTGTTACTAAACACTCTGTTTATCTTGCCAAAGATTTGTCAATTGAAGAACCAGGATCATATGAGGAAGCCATAACCAAGACAGAATGGAAAGAAGCTATGGATGAGGAGATTGAAGCACTCAAGGAAAGTGACACATGGGAGCTAGTACCAAAGAAGGAATCCATAAAGGTAATAGGATCGAGATGGATCTATAAACTTAAAAGAATTTCTGATGGGTCAATTAACAGGTACAAAGCCAGATTGGTAGCCAAGGGTTTTGCACAAACCCAAGGTATTGACTATGAAGAAACATTCTCTCCTGTGGCCAAGATGCCAATCATAAGAGTGTTGGTAAGTGTAGCTTCATCAAAAAATTGGAACATGTACCAATTGGATGTCAAGAAAGCTTTCTTGAATGGATGGATTTCATAGGAGGTATATATGTCACAACCTCCTGGCTATGAGGACCCTAACATGGTAACATATATGTGCAAATTGAATAAAGCTTTATATGGATTAAAGTAGGCACCTAGGGCATGGAATCTCAGATTGACCACTTACCTTCAAGACCAAGGTTTTGTCATGAGCAAGGCAGATACTTCTCTATTCATCAAGAGAAGTAATTCAGAGGTAATATACCTATGTGTTTATGTTGATGACATCATACCTACAAGTAATGATGTTAATGGAATCAGACAAATCAAGAGCCAAATGATGAAGCAATTCAAGATCAATGATCTTGGTCTACTAAAGTATTTTCTTAGGCTTGAGTTAGTCCATACTAACTCTGGAATATACACTACTTAGAAAAAATACATACATGATATATTGAAGAAGTTTCACTTGCAGGATGCTAAAGCTGCAAGTACTCCAATGGAGGTAAACCTAAAACTAAGTGCCCATGAAGGTGATGAAATTAATGAAATTATAGGTTATCGAAGCATGGTGGGTAGCTTAAACTATGCTACCTTAACAAGGATAGATATTGCATATGGAGTTAGTGTGCTAAGTCAGTTTATGCACAAGCCAAGAGTACCTCACTTAGAGGCTGCCAAGAGAATTTTGAAGTATCTCAAGGGTACACAAAATCATTGTTTGTATTTCCCTTACATTTCGGACTTGGATATCAAGATCTATTGAGATGCAGATTGGTCAAGATGCAAGAATGATAGAAGGAGCACTTCTGGATACATTTCATTTGCAGGTGATAAGCCAATTTCATGGTCTTCAAAGAAGCAACCTACTGTTGCTTTGTCTTCCACAGAAGCACAGTATAGAGGACTGGCTAATGCCACACAAGAAGCCATATGGATCAAGCTTCTGTACACAGAATTGGGTTTATACACAAGGTCACCAATGATCTTTGGAGATAATACAAGCTCACTTCACCTTGAACTAATCCTATCTATCATGCTAGGACCAAACATATAGAGGTCCATTACCATTATGTGAGAGAGAAGTTATTAAGCAAGGACATTCAACTAACCTATGTATCAACCAACATGTAGTGTGCAGATTTGTTGACTAAAGCTTTCGATGGAACCAAACGTTGCAGGTTCAAAGCAATGATTGGATTGCAGGATATACATGAAGAATGAAGGATGGAGACCAAGCCAAAATGTTTGGCTTGAGGGGGAGCTCTTGGTGCAATTCACAAGCCTACACATTTGGCTTGAGAGATACCTTGAAGTTCATACACATGAAGAAGCATAGGAACTCTTGCTAGTAGTTAATTACCTCTTTATCTTTTTGTAAACGTCAGATTTGACTTGGAATCCTTGTAAACACCTACCAAAAGGGATTCGTGGAAAAAAGTTAGCTTTGATTGATGGAATATCTCCTAGGCTATAGGAGCTTGATTATAGGGACCCAAAAGTTTAATTTTGAATTCCAATTTTTAGTCACTCACTAGAAAAGTGATCATGAAAAAGACGTGATTAAGACTCATCATTCCCGAGCTCATTATTGTCATTTCTGAGTGTGTGTGTGAGGCCTACACTCTAGCCCACACCTATCTACATCATTAGGCAATGATCTTCATGCCAATGGTATTGTATACAAGTGTTCATTAATACATATGTTTACATTGTTCATCTCTGATTTCTCTGTCATACTACTTGAAAGTCTGCCACCTTGTGGAGAGCATATCTCACTCATTTCCTCGTCGAATTCAAAGATCTAAAGCTTATTGGAATCAGCTTGGTGTTGTCTACATGCTATCAAAATTTTAGGAGATTCTATTGAGCCATTTCAGAGAAAAGCTCGTCGTGGTGATCATTGGTCATTGTCTGCAATAGTCCTAAGAAATAGGGGGTAAAGGTTTACTTGCTAAATTGATTTCTCTTAGCATAGTTAATCTTTTTACGTCATTCCACTTGGAATAGTTAGCTTGCTAAGCTAATTAGATACCCCTAAAAGGTTTTTTTCCAGTTCCTACTGTGCTGGTCATATTGAGCAAAAGATCCAGCAAGTTTCAAGACAAAAAAAGAAGGTTTTTTTGAGATCTTCAACTCCAAAGTTATTTGTTTTGTTTCAATCTTTACACATAGCATTTCCAAAGTACATAGGCCATTTTATGGTGTCATTGGAAAGCTAAGGAGGTCCACTTATCAACTCTGAAGCATCAAAGGGCTGGTACAAAGCAGGATTTGGCAGTACCTACTCAATCTCTTGGTGTGTCCATCCATCTTTCCCAACACAGGTTTTATTATTTTTCCTTCTTCCCCTCCATTTGTTGCATCATATAAGCTTTGTTCACTTCAACATTAAAGCAATTGTGGAAAAGCTAGACATGCGCTTCTATCATCGTTCCATCACAGCACATTATTCTATCTATGCTGTTGCAGATAAAAAAACGATAGAAAAGAATTTATTTAATGATTTTATTTCTTTCTGATTGTTATCGTATCCATTTATTTCTTTGAAATTATGATTAAATAGAACATTGTGCCAATCACGAGGAAACCATCAAGTGAATATTCGACCACTCTGATTTTTTTGACTCCGATTACAATATATCTGTGTGTTATCAATTGCTCATAACTTATTTTATTCTAACTCCTATTTTATAAAGGAATGCATTGTTGAGCTGTGAGTCTTGTCATATGTTTATGCTAATTGTCTTTCATGGTAAGTGTTTGCAAATTTTAAAGCTTGATATCCTTTTCTATACTCGAAGTTATTTTGAGTTTGAACTTATGGGCTTGCATTTATGATGAATTTGAAACATAGTTTAATTAAAAATCTGGCAATTGAATGCCTAACTGATTTCTTTGAGTCGCCACTGCACCTGAGTTTGCTTCAAGCACCAAGCGTGCACCGATCGATTTCGCGGTTGGCCTCATCCACCAACCTAGCATCCGAGACTTCCCGACATCGCTACACATCTATGAGTGTGTACATGTCCTATGTGTGTGTATGTGTGTATGTGTCTATGTGTGTATGTGTATGCATGTATGTATGTATATGTGTGTGTATGCATTATGTATGCATATGTGTGTGTATGCATTATGTATGTGTATGTATGCATGTGCATTATGTATGCATGTAAGTCAGTATGTATGCATATGCATATGCATTATGTATGCATATGTATGCATTTATGTGTATATGTGTGTATGTCTCTCTATGTGTGTGTGTATGCATATACGTGTGTGTATGTGTGTATATGTGTGTATATGTGTGTATGCATGTGTATGTGTGTGTATGCATCATTATGTGTGTATGTGTCTATGTGTGTATGTGTGTGTATATGTGTGTGTATGTGTGTGTGTGTCTATGTGTATGTGTGTGTATCTATGAGTGTGTATGTGTTTATGTGTCTGTATGTGTCTATGTGTGTGTATGTGTCTATGTGTGTATGTATGCATGTATGTATGCATATGTATGTGTATGCATGTGTATGTGTGTGAATGCATCATTATGTGTGTATGTGTCTATATGTGTATGTGTGTGTGTATATTTGTGTGTGTATATGTGTGTGTGTATGTGTGTGTGTGTCTATGTGTATGTGTGTGTGTCTATGAGTGTGTATGTGTTTATGTGTGTGTATGTGTCTATGTGTGTGTATGTGTCTATGTGTGTATGTGTATGTATGTATGTATGAATATGTGTGTGTATGCATTATGTATGTATCATGTATGCATATGTGTGTGTATGCATTATGTATGTGTATGTATGCATGTAAGTATGCATGTATGCATATGCATTATGTATGCATGCATGTGTATGTGTGTGTATGTATCTCTATGTGTGTGTGTATGCATATATGTGTGTATGTGTGTATGTGTGTGTATATGTGTTTGTATGTGTGAATGCATGTGTATGTGTGTGTATGCATCATTATGTGTGTATGTGTCTATGTGTGTATATGTGTGTGTGTATATGTGTGTGTATGGGTGTGTGTGTCTCTATTTGTCTGTGTGTGTGTGTCTATGAGTGTGTATGTGTTTATGTGTGTGTATGTGTGTATGTGTCTATAAGTGTATGTGTATGCATGTATGTATGCATATGTGTGTGTATGCATGTGTATGTGTGTGTATGCATCCTTATGTGGGTATGTGTCTATGTGTGTATGTTCGTGTGTGTGTGTGTATATGTGTGTGTGTATGTGTATGTGTCTATGTGTATGTGTCGCTATGCATCTATGAGTGTGTATGTGTTTATGTGTGTGTATGTGTCTATGTGTGTGTATGTCTCTATGTGTGTATGTGTATGCATGTATGTATGCATATGTGTGTATGTGTGTGTATGCATTATGTATGCATATGTGTGTGTATGCATTATGTATGTGTATGTATGCATGTGCATTATGTATGCATGTAAGTATGTATGTATGTATGCATATGCAATATGCATGTATGTGTATGTGTGTGAATGTCTCTCTATGTGTGTGTATGCATATATGTGTGTGTATGTGTGTATATGTGTCTGTATGTGTGTATGCATGTGTATGTGTGTGTTTGCATCATTATGTGTGTATGTGTCTATGTGTGTATATGTGTGTGTATATGTGTCTGTATATGTGTGTGTATGTGTGTGTATCTATGAGTGTGCATGTGTTTATGTCTGTGTATGTCTCTATGTGTGTGTATGTGTCTATGTGTGTGTATGTGACTATGTGTGTATGTGTGTGCATGTATGTATGCATATGTATGTGTATGCATGTGTATGTGTGTGTATGCATCATTATGTGTGTATGTGTCTATGTGTGTATGTGTGTGTGTGTGTGTGTCAATGTGTATGTGTCGCTACTCGTCTCTGAGTGTGTATGTGTTTATGTGTGTGTATGTGTCTATGTTTGTGTATGTGTCTATGTGTGTATGTGTATGCATGTATGTATGCATATGTGTGTGTATGTGTGTGTATGCATTATGTATGCATATGTGTGTGTATGCATTATGTATGTGTATGTATGCATGTGCATTATGTATGCATGAATGTATGTATGCATATGCATATGCATATGCATTATGTATGCATGTATGTCTATGTGTGTGTGCTCTCTATGTGTGTGTATGCATATATGTGTGTGTATATGTGTATGTGTGTGTATATGTGTGTGTATGTGTGTATGCATGTATATGTGTGTGAATACATCATTATGTGTGTATGTGTCTATGTGTGTATGTGTGTGTATGTATGTGTGTGTATGTGTGTGCGCATCTATGTGTATGTGTGTGTTTCTATGAGTGTGTATCTGTTTATGTGTGTGTATGTGTCTATGTGTGTGTATGTGTCTATGTGTATGCATTTATGTATGCATATGTGTGTGTATGCATTATGTATGCATTATGTATGCATATGTGTGTGTATGCATTATGTATGTGTATGTATGCATGTGCATTATGTATGCATATGCATTATGTATGTGTATGTATTCATGTGCATTAAGGAATGGTCGATCGAGAAATCTAGGTAATAGAATCTCCCCAGATAAGAGATCTCCACTGTTTAGACACCATTGTATTTATCTCCTGGAAAACAACAAGTTGAAACCCAAATGGGTCCCACATGAGGGTGATGATAGATTTATCCGCCTCATTTGTAATGCCCTCTAGCCTGACATACTCCTCCACTACAGTTTGGGAATTGGGGGCTACCATGGGCACTAGTATCATTCACTTGTAACTATTCTTCTTTATTTTAATTAAAGTAGGGGAGAATAGGCTAGGGCCGAACTTCATTTTATTAAAAAAAAAACAGTGAAAATAAAGAGAAGGGCCCAGAAGTCACGCTCAAGCTAAGAAGGAATGGCTGCTCCACGATTGGCCATATCTTTAGCTCCAGAAAAATGCAAAAGAGGTTTGATGGAATGGGAAAGATAGTGTGGACCAACCGGTTTGCTTCACGCACAAGAGTCCACCCGCGATCGATGGTTTAGCACCTCCAAATAGATGGAATAGTGCAAACTACAATAAACAGTTTATCACCTCCCTGATAGACATTAACTTTGCAATAGACGGTTTATCTCCTCCCGCAATAGATGGTTTATCTCCTTCTGCGATAGGCGGCAAGGTGCACACCACAATAGACAGTAAGGTGCACATTGCGGTAGACGGTACTCCAGCCGCCGAACTGAAGGTACTGAAATTGATCGAGCTTTGCCATAGCTGCTCCAGTAAGCTAGCTTGCTTGTTCCATAGCTGCTTAGCCATTTGGAGGCTCCAAGACTCCACCTCCCTTATGCCGCTGATCGGTAACCACATAGAGTCATTTTCTCTTATCCCAGTAGCCCACTTCCTTTTATCACTGACTCTGATGAATTGTTTGGCTTTGTTTCAACTCTTCCATAAGGAACACGTGTGGCTAGAGCCTCTAAGGGAGAGTGGGTGGGGGGAGAACAAAAGTGTGAGGATCCCAATGTCCTTCCAACCAGGAAGAACAACTAAGGTAAGTTCTTTCAAATTTTTGAAGATCAATTTAGCCCAGGAGGACTCTCTATTGCACCAGGCCTTGATAAACCACTTTGCCGCCAAATTATCAGCCAACTCAACGATATCCAAAATACCCAAGCCTCCTGAGTCTTTCGAGATAATACAAGTTTCCCATTTGATTTTGGGAATCCCCCTCCTATTGGGGTCCCCGATCCATAGGAAGTTTCTATAGATCCTTTCCACTTTGGCCAATTCTTTCTCCTTAGGTCTCCAACACGAGATATAGTAAATAATCATAGATGTGATGACAACCATTGCACACCATGTCAAGTTAGCTTGCATACCTTTTGAATGATTTAGTTTGTTATCCTATTTGGATAGCACCCAATTCCACCATTGGTCCATTGAGATGTTGAAACCCATCCGAATACCGAGGAGATGGAAGACTTGACCACTAGGGATAACTTGACACCCCTGATCGATCAACAGTTGGGGTGAAGGCCCATGGATTGCTCTGAATGGAGTTTTTGCATGGTTGATTTTTGAACCTGACACCATACAAAAGGTGTCGAGGCAACTCCAAAACACCTCAATGCAGTTGCTATTGTTAAGACCAAAGGCATTCATGTCATCGGTAAAGAGTCTAGCAATCATTTGGCCATGACCAAGAGGTAGGGTGAGACCCTTGAGATTTCTAGCATCCAAGTGATGCTTAAATAGGCGACTGAGGCCATTTTAGGTGATAGCGAAGAGTAGTGGAGCCAGTGGGTAGCCTTGCCTCATAGATATTTCTAAACGTATGGGTTCAGAGAGCTTACCATTGATATTTATTCTTGTTGAAGCGTTTCCAAGTAGAGTTGAAACCATCTTTGTGAACTTTTGGCTGCATCCAAGATGTTTCAAAGATTGAAGAATAAAGTCCCATTCCAATCTGTCATATGCTTTGTCGAAGTCGATCTTAATGAATACGAGATCTTGAGCTGACTCCTCCGCAAACGCAAGGCCTTCCCAAATATCGACAATAGCTTCAAGAACAGATCTACCTTTGATAAAACCTGTATGATCCTCACAAAGACATAACTTTAAATGACAAGAGATTTTGTTGGTGATTACTTTGGTGATTATCTTGTATCCAATTTGGAGCATGGTAATCAGCCGCGAGTTTTCAATTTTTGCTTTTTAAATAAAGGAAGTTCAGCCTTAGCCAACTCTCCCGTACTTGAATTAAATAAAGGAAAAATACAAAAGAAGGGGATTAGTGCCCACGGGATGCCCTGAATCCCACAAAGCGGGGGAAGCTTTTATCAAGTGTAGATGGCTTTACAAGAAAAAGGTTAATCGCCCACTCATCACCCTCATGCAAGGCCTACATGGGTAAATTGTGTTCTTGATCAAAAGGAATACTTGTTGACTCCTAAAAAAAGGGGGGGGGTTCCTTACAATTAACGATCCTTTTGCCAAGGAGGAACAATGAATACTCAATCGACCAGAGTTTCGAGCGTTCCAGAGAGCAACGGAGCGACCGCTCGCCTCTCCCAGTAGAGCTTGCTTCCAACTGATATATTTTTGATGACTAATTTTCATTCCGATGATCTGCCATAGCCTTCGTGGTAGGCCTTGCAAGGCTTACATGGAGTTATGGAGGAGGTTGATAAACCTTGCATCCCCATCATGTGAAACCCACTTGGTTTTAAGCTTATTGTTGACATATTATAGCTCGTTGTGATGTCTGAAGGGGGGGGGGGGTTCTTACAATTAGCAATTCTTCTACCGAGAAGGAAAATGAACTTCTCGATCGACCACTCCTTGGGGGTATTGCCAAAGTTTTGAGCACATCTTTCTCGCCAAATCTTCCAAAGGATCTCTCCCTTAATCGCATTCCATAATGCTGCAGAGCAACCGATCGCTTCACCAATGAGGGCTTGCTTCCAATTGATTTGTTCTTGGAGTCCCAAAGAACGACCAAGGACCCTCCATAACCGAAGGGATTTAGGGCAAGCGAAGAACAAGTGACCAATATCCTCTTTGCTACGGCAACATCGCTTGCACCAGGGTAGAACCCTACAAATCCTATTAGCTTTTGCAATTTCTTTTAATAAAAGGAAGTTCAACCTTGGCCTATTCTCTTGGACTTTAATTAAAATAAAAGCGAAAACTTACAAGTGAATGGGACTAGTGCCCATGGGACCCCCCAAATCCCACAATGAAGGGGACAAGTTCGGTGAGCTAGAGGGCATTACAAATGAGGCAGATAAATCTAACATCTCCCTCATGCGGGACCCATTTGGTTTTTATCTTGTTATGTTCGAGGATGTAAATACAATGGTGCCTAAATGGTGGGGATCTATTATCATGGAGATTCTTTTTCCCATAAGATACAAGGATTTCTCAATCGACCATTCCTTTGGAGTTTGGCGAAAATTGACAGCACATCGCTCCATCCAAATCTTCCAAAGAGTCTCACCCCTGATGGCATTCCACAACCTTGATGAGCAGCCAACAGTCTCCCCCAATAGCGCCCATTGCCAATTGATTTGGTTCGTGAGTCTCAAGACCCCCGTCACGTGATGCCAGATGTCATATGAGACTTTCATTGGGGTATGATACTCATCAGGGTGGTTCATGCCACATAGTATATTTTGGGTATCATTACATAAGTTGGTAGAACATAAAGTAAGAGCACTCTCTTAAGAGAAGGCATTCAAGAGAAAACTCGGACGTGGCTGGGCGGCGAACCAAGGAAAATATCTGTGTGTGTTTCGAGAAGAGGTCACGCGAGCTGCCTTTGATTGCACGAGGAAGGCCCAAAAGGTTTTTTATCATACTGGTATCAGAGCATGGTCCTTGGCTATTACTTGCACCTGAAGATGCTGCCCGGGAACTGAACCGTCGACCTCCAAGAGTGAGGCGCTCAAGCTATCCACATGACCACACTATATTGCTTGTACTTTGAAGGAGCAACAACCATTGTCATTTCAGTGCTCAGAAATTTCGCCCATGAAGGCCGTCCGTGAGCAAAAATACAAGGAGTTGCTTGAATTTAATATCATTAGTGATAGTTGATTTCAAAGCCTTGAATGACTCTCTTCAATGCATCAAGAGATAACATTCGAGTTGGAGGATGTATCCATGTCAACCATTGAAGATGCTCAGGGGACAGATGGGATTTGACTTCTCACGGAACCCATGCTATCCAATGAAGAGAGTTGAAAGGTTATTAGTCAAGTGATTTGATGATTAAGAAGAAGATCATGGAAATCTCATCTATCTATAGGTACAAGTACATTTTGATTTTTATTGAAGTATTGGTAGTCAAGTATCGAAAGACCCTGATTTGGCAAAAGAAAGCATGGGCTTTAGTTAAAGCCGTTTTGAGGGAAACTATATGTATAGAGAGTATGAGGTACATACTCTCATCTAGTGTCAAGGATTCCCTCCAAATACAAGAAGGCCAAGTTCTGGGTATCTCCAAAAGGGCCATATTCATGGTTTTCATATAAATTTCAGGAGCTATTTTTGATAAATAGCTATTTCGGGAAGGGGAAATGAAGCGGGATTTTTCATGGATTTATGGAAAAACCCATGCACACATATAGTCTAGTGTACAGACTTCCATACACAATCAAGAAATCTAAAATATAGCTCAGTTTGATGGGAGTTTGAAGCTCCACAAAACCCCCTTCCATCACAGTTTGAGAAAAACATTTCAGCACCTAAATCTAAGAAATTCCCATTTTGGAAGAGGGAAAAAGAGGTGCAATAGCTATGGATAGATGGGAAAAGGTATATATACTGAGAGTATGGTGTATGGACTTCTTAGGAGAATCATTAGATTCATCAAAATGGTAATCTAAGGAGGAATTTTACTTCCTCAAAGACCCCCTTCCCGCACTTTTTGGAAAAAATTTAGATGTTAGTTTTGGCCAAACTCCACTTTTGGGAGTAAGAATAAAGATCATTTTTGGCTTCCCATGAATTATTGTATAATATACAAGAGAAATCCACATTTAGAATGGATTAAAAGCTTGCTAAGAGCTCCCATTTAAGTTTCTACAGGAAAGTAAAAATCTTGATTTAGGCCTCTTTTTGGGAGCGAATAAGCATGCACGAAGGGAGGATATCCAAAGGTGAAAATAGGCCCAAGCATCTTCATACACCACTCTCTGAGCTTATAGAGAGAATTTTAGCATTTTCTTGATGGAAGAATGCTTTGGGGCACCCCAAAAATCACATTTTCACACTTCTTCCAGCCCCTCCAACAGTCCACTAGTTTGACATGTCCCACTTGGAATGGCCATATCTTGGGCTAGAAAACTCCAAATTGGACGTGCTATGGCTCGTTTCGAAGAGCACAAGGTCTAATTTTATTATATCAAAAGAAATCTTGGGAAAAATGTATTTTTCTAGGTCCGTACAGCTATGAAAAGTCTGAACACTTTTTGGCAACTACCTTCCGGGAGCCATATCTTTCAAACCGGGAAGGTGATTTGAGTAATTTCAATTCGAGCTCTTTGCTCATGCTATATATTTCAGTTTATGAACATTTGCAGGTCCTAAAGTGGTTTTTTTAGGTCTAAAGAAGGATTACTAATGCATTTTTTCACTAATTTTGCATTATTTTAGTAATCATTTGACCATGCTTTATGTTTTGGGGAGTGCTCCGATGTTTTCGGACACTTCAAAGTTTATGTTAGGACCTAAGGAGGAAGGTGCAAAGGTCTTGAAGCTTGTCGAGAATGATTGGATGCATGCAACTCCAAAACCAATCTATTCAGGGACGTATGCTTTATGTTTCAGGCATTTACTTTATGTTATGGCATGTTCTGTATGTACATGCGTAGATTGGATTGCATACATCAAATGTTGATCATTGTTTAAATTCATAAAAGTATGGATCGACAGTACATATGTTTTATGTTTCAGGCATTTACTTTATGTTATGGCATGTTCTGTATGTACATGCGTAGATTGGATTGCATACATCAAATGTTGATCATTGTTTAAATTCATCCTCACGCCATTAATTATGTGTTTACTATTGCACCAAAGCCCTCAATAAATGCCAAGGGGCGTGAGCAATGAGAGAGCATGGTCGTAGACCCCAAGGAGCTGAAAAGATGGTTGTTGGCACGTGTCCCAAAAGACACACATCATCATGATGGCCACCACGATGGGAATGGGCCCCAAATCGATGACGGGGCAATGGATGCCAGCGCTTAAATTTGATGCCCGACCCTGGGCATCACCAAAATTAGAGGGATGCCCTAGGGATAAAAGTGGGCATCCTTAACGATCCTTCAAAAGCATGCTTCCAATGTATGGGATAGAAGTCTAAAAATTATCATGATTTATTACACATGACGATTGAGTAAGCATGCTTCCGTTATATATAAATGATTTTCTACAATATATGTTGTTAAAAGAAATTAAAAATTTCTCTTTTTTTATCGTTCAAACCTTTCAAATACAGTTCAATTTGCAACTATGAGGCACTTCAAGCTTCAAGAATATTGAGAACTCATTTTGATTCAATTGGCAGAGTGTGACAAAAATGAGTTCTCAATATTCTCACTCAATAGTCTCACACAACTTGCAAAGAAGCAAGTCCAATTCTGAAGTGTTTGAGCCGAATTTGATACTAGAATAGAAATTATTAACTATAAATGTGCTCTAGAGAGTTAGAAAAGAATACTTCTAAAGTGTAATTTCTGTAAAAATCATCAATGCTAAGGGCTCAATTTGTATATAGAAAGAATCAATAGTGTGTCACATGCCCAAATTCAAGTCCCACTATCAAAGGGCAAGAACATTGAGACAATGGCTATAGCTACTCACAACTTTGGCACACACAAACACACCCATATTTCTATACACACACACACACACACACACACACATATATATATATATATATATATATATATGTATATATATATATATATATATATATATATATATATATATATATATATATATATATATATATATATATATATATATATATATATATATATATATATATATATATATATATATATAGTTGGGGATGCCCGGTCCTAAAAAGTGGGCATCCAAACCCCCCTTTGATGCCCATTTTGGGCATCAAATTTAAACACTGTTCAAGGCCCCATCGCCATTCACGAATCGTGATGGTCCGGATGAGATCACCTCACTATCAATCGGAGATAACTTTGTCGGAGAAAATGATGGGCTCCAAATTTGTTTATGCAGCTTGGACATTGATTTGTGTGAGGGCACAGTGCACTAGACGTGTCGTATGATATTTCTGTGAATTACAAATGTTGTGTGCGTGCTTAGAATGGACATACACATGTCACATTCTATGTAGGACCGTCCCGAAGAACGTCTCTATAGCTCTGTAGACCTTAGTACAATGCAGCGTGTAGCTTTAGCTTGGCGAAATGAGACTCTACATTGTGTAGATAGGCTTGTAGATGAAGATGTACGATCGAACAACAATGGAACCTATAACTTCTATAAATTCTAGTATTGAAGAATTTGAGGGAAGTGTGAAAGGGATAGAGTATGGGAAACAAAAGTCACGGTCTTTCATCCAGGAATTCCAGAAACTACATATATAAACTATAAGCTATAAGCTGCCTGTGTGGTTCTCTTTTAATCACTCTTTTCTCTTATAGGACTCCCTGTGGATTGGGTGGTTTGATCCTCCTAACATTGCCCATCTTCCCATAAGATGGAATAAGTGCAAGAGGATGGGTTTCGTTAAGTGGCAGGATCTCTATAGAGATGGAAGGTTAATTGATGATGACATTATAATGAACCTTGATACTCTTTCATTTGCTTGTAAACAGATTATCAAAGACAAAAGGAATAAGCTGCTGACTATCTTGGAGAATCACATTTGGTCGAAGTCAATCTCGTTGCATGATATGGCTCAAGACATCTACTTGTGCTACAAACGTTCTCGGGATAGCATTAGTCTTATTACTGATAGTCTGAATAAGAAGTGGAAGCTGGCTTGGTCTGCTCATCAGTGGAGATATAGATTTCAGTGCAATTGGTCCGTCCCTATAGATAACAAGCACTCCTGCTTGATGTGGCTGATATTGCATAAAGGTATTTGGACTGGCAGCAGAGCTAGAGAATATAAAAGTGATGCAGGACTGTGTCATCATTATGGGCTAGAAGAAGACCTTGAGCATATATTTTTCAAGTGCAAGGCTTCTTCAAGATTTTGGAAGGTCATCTATCTGTTCTGCAACACTTGTGGGCTAAGATCTCCTAGTACCAGAGAATTTCTCATAGGTGAAGCCAACAAGATGGACATTGTCCTATGGCAGCTGATTAGGGCGCATATTCTCTAGTTTATTTGGAAGAATTGAAACAGCAAAATCTAGGACAAAAAAGGTAAGGACTACCTCTTCTTATGTTTGATGGGGATAAAAAGACTTCTGTCCAAATGTATGAAGTCTGTTCCCAATGGTCATATTGATGAGTCTAGCCCTTTTCTGATCCTAAAGAAATATCCTTGTAATGTGTGGAGAGAAAAGTTGTTAAAAAGTCACGGTCTTTGGAAGTCCCCAAGGAGCATAGTGTATATTTAATGGACTATCAATCAACAAAAGTCACGTTCCGTGACAGGCTATCATTGGAAGTTTTCAATGATATTTAAAGATGTTTGTATGCATAGTTTGATAGAAGAAGATACCTATATATACCTTGGCTTCAAAAAATGAAATGTGGGCGGCTAGGATAAGACAAAATGACTACTAAGCTGCTTTGGAACAAGGGGTTCAAACAGTCGAAACACCTCTAGAAATAAGAGACCGGCTAGTGGATCAGGTTTGAAGACTTAGACCGGAGACATACAGTTACCCTCGAGAATGGACTCTTCTTCAAGGCAGGTGTTTAGTATGGGACCACCCAACTACCCACCTTCTCTATGGATAGGATCTTCCTTGCTTGGATGGCCTCAAATGGAGTCAATGGTAAGAAACTATATAGAATCCCCAACTTCAAAGAGAACTTAGATGTTCATCACACCCTTAACAAGATGTGGTGCCTTTCTTGGAGCAAAATTCAGTGGGAACTAAAGTCCATGTCTATTTGGCACCCCCTAGTCGAGATCAAAAAGTCCATTCTCATGTGGTAGATCTTGCATAAGGGTATCTGGTCCAATGGAAAGGCTAACAAAATTTGTGGTGTGCATCCATGGTGCAAGCATTGCCATCGATGCATCGAAGATTTAGTGCACCTTTTCTTTGATTGCCCCAAGTCCCGTGTTATCTGGCATCACGTGACGTGGGTATTGAGACTCACAAACCGAATCAATTGGCAACATGTGCTTTTGGGTGAGGCGGTTGGTTGCTCAGCAAGGCTATGGAATGCCATCAGGGGTAAGACTCTTTGGAAGATTTGGAGGGAGCAATGTGATGTCAATTTTGGCCAAAATCCTAAGAAATGATCGATTGAGAAATCCTTGTTTCTTCTAGGTAAAAGAATCCCCGGAGATAAGAGATCTCCACCGTTTAGAAATCATTGTATTTATCTCCTCGAAAATAACAAGTTAAAACCCAAATGGGTCCCACATGAGGGAGATGATAGATTTGTATGCCTTATATGTAATGCCCTATAGCTTGCCGTACTCCTCCCCTGCATTGTGGGATCTAGGGGTCCCATGGGCACTAGTCCCATTCACTTGTAACTTTTCTTCTTTACTTTTAGTTAAAGTCCGGAGAATAGGTCAAGGCCGAACTTCCTTTTGTTAAAAAAACACTAAAATGAAATGTAACAACCATCCACATGTGTAGCCTAAGTTCTTGGTAGGAAGTCAAAAAATGCAAGTGTACATTATCATTTAAATTTGAAGCATACAAGAAACAAGAAAGTAACTCAAGTTCATTAGCATTCAAAAATTCAAGTTTAAGTTTCTACGCAATTATGAATGTCCCTAGCCTCAAGGTATATGTAAACGCGTAGATATTTTTCATGCTCTTGTTTTGAGAGGTCTTGAGGGCTTTAAGTGAAGGCGAAATTAAGGGAGGTCATTGGAGAAATTTTTGTTCAATAAAAGGAAGAGAATCTTGTTTTTTTTTCTTTTCCAATGACATGCATTGTGGAAAAGTGATTAACTCGAAGAGTAGGATTTTGTGGTAAAATCAAGAAATAATGGCTAGGAGATGGTTGATTCACACCCTAAAAGCGAAAATTAGGAAGTAATCCTTAACCATGAGTTTTGGGGTAACTAAGTAGACCATCATACTCCTAGTTAGTAGTTCATGAGTTCAATTCCCACAATCCATATTGGAGCCTAAGAGGTAGGCCTATGCAAGGAAAATGGAAGGCACACAAGACACTTTAAAACATAAGCCCAATAAAGATTAGAGTGTATCTCCTGATTTTTACTTCATAATTGTATGTGCATGGTAGCGTTGGAAATCTATCAAAAGGAGCTTCCAACGAGAGCTCCTGATTCAAGATCCAACATGCCTAGCATGGGTGAGATCTAGGACCAATATATTGAGTTTGAAAACAAGGTCTCAAGACACCAAGGTTTCAAACAAGGAAATTCCATAGGCAAGTGGCCAAGAAGCCAAAAGGCAAGGTTCAATACAAAAAGGTTGAGAACAATGGCTCAAGAGACTGAGGTTGAGCAAAAGAAGGCTAAAGAGACTCTACAAGGCTATGGACATCAATTCAAGAGGAGAGTGTTAAACTCAATACGTTATGGGTAGGATATGGTTCAACCACACCCTAAGAGGGAGGATTAGGAAGCAATCCTCAACCATCACTTTTGGGAAAGTGGTTAGCCCATCATACTCTTAGTGGAACAATCATGAGATCAATTACCTCAATTGAACTCATAACCTACTGGCTAGAAATATGATGGGCGAACAACTTTCCCCAAACGCCATGGCTAAGGATTAGTTTATAAGCATCCCTTAAGGTGTGGTTCAACCATCTGCTACCCATCATCTCTTCATTCTAACATTTTGGGCTGATTTCATCCCTCAAATCTGTCTAGGGTTGTTCTCATAGCCTTATTGTATGCACTGAGACAAAATAGATGGAAATATTCACTTTCAGAAAACAACACCACTAGAGTACGCCTACTACAATGAAGTCAAAGTTTGGGGGTCTTAGAATTTAATTTAACTATTGTTTGGCATATGTCCGTGAGCAAGTAATATGGAAATTGAAGAAAACTAATATGGAAATTGAAGAAAATTAAGAACAAGGTGAAAATCCAAGTAAAAAAAAAACACAAATCAATGTCCCTATCCTAAAGCATTCGGCGAAGGCATTGTTGGTTGTAAATCCAGTTTTTGTGAAGTGAAAACAAGTGTTGAAGGTATATGTGTGTAAGCGTACAGACAATCACACTTCACACTCATAGTTTGTAAAGAATGAACCAGAAAGCAACCATGCTCTATACACACAAGATCAATAAAGAGAAAAGCATGAATGAACTATGGAGAGCTCCTTTCTATGATACAGAAGAATGAACTAAACAAGCCTAGAATCCAAGATTTCTACAAAGAGGTTTAGCTAATGAAGATCTTTTCCTACCTATACATTTAAGAAAGTAGTCGAAGGGTTTGATGATATGGAAAAGGTTATTGGACTCCATTCATACGTTTGAGCCTGCAAATATGGGAATCGAAGAAAATTAAGAACAAGGTGAAAATCCAAGTAAAAAAAAAAATCAATGTCCCTATCGTAAAGCATTCGGCGAAGACATTGTTGGTTGTAAATCCAGATTTTGTGAAGTGAAAACAAGTTTTGAAGGTGTATGTGTGTAAGCGTACAGAAAATCACACTTCACACTCACAGTTTGTAGAGAATGAACCGGAAAGCAACCATGCTCTATACACACAAGATCAATAAAGAGAAAAGCATAAATGAACTATGGAGAGCTCCTTTCTATGATACAGAAGAATAAACAAGCCTAGAATCCAAGCTTTCTACAAAGAGGTTTAGCTAATGAAGATCTTTTCCTACCTGTACATTTAAGAAAGTAGTCCAAGGGTTTGATGATATGGAAAAGGTTACTGGACTCCATTCATACGTTTGAGCCTGCAAATGCACCTGAATTCTAATACTTCCCCTCAAGCTGAATTGAGTTAGCCTACATTGATATCTTTCATGTTCATGATGCCTTTGAGTTGCCTAGCTTATTTATATCCAAATTTGTTTCTAATATCAAAGACTTGCTCCTTCATTTTAATGTATTACATGATGCTCACCAAAAATCATCAAAACCTTATGTTATGAGGCATCCCTAGGTGGCATGCTCTAGACGTTCTCAAGTTATCTTTTTGCCCAATGTAGGCTCAAACATAAGGATGTCAAATCGGTTTCATTTCTCTTGATTGGTTGAGCAAGATGAAGCCTCACCATAACGTCAATAATAACTAGAAAGGGGCATCCAAAGTCAGACATAATGACATATTTTGAAGGAGCCTCTTGAAAGAGCCAAAAGTCTTAGGTCCATAATATACGGCTTGAGCCGGTTGAATCGACGTAACAAATATAAATGATTTTTGATTCTGATAGGGAATATTCTATGGAATATTCCCTTTACCGTCATGCTGGGGGTGCTTTCCTTGAACCCCCACCAGGGGGCCCGCTGGCCCCTTTGGACCCCCAGCTCGGGTTGCTCCCCACTGTCGCGGACCCCACAATTGGGGCCCTGGTAGCTCCCTTTCCTTACAATACCTTACATGATCCAATATGACCTTCATCGAAAAACATGCAAGTTGGGATTCCCATGCCTTTTAAGACACAAAATGAATATGTGAATGGAGTCAGAGAATCATCTTCTTTTGGGCTAGGAAGTCGTGCATCAAGAAGGGATCATGGAGAAATGTAAAAAATTAGAAGTCGTCTAGAGAATTTCACGAAGCTCTCAATAAAAACTGTTGCTTGATGTGGTCTTGGATCAAATGATGTTTTTCTTTTGGCTCAAATTTCCTAATGGCCCGAAGTTGGAATACAAAAAAATGCCAGTTCTTTTTGGAAATCCTCAATCCTATGATCTCAAATAACATGAACGCTAATAAAATATATGTTGTGGTGCCATCAAGGAAGAGAACATATGATTCAGTTTTTCCTCTCTTGCTCTAGGAGTACTCTTTTTTTTATGGTTATCCATGAGTTCCGTAAGTTAGACCATCTGATTGACTAGAAACACACTTTGCTAGGTGAGAGAATTTGTTGCTCCTATGCCCATTGGAATGCAATTAGAAGTGAAGGCATGTAGAAAATATTGAGGGCGAAAGAGGCTTCTAAAGTTATAAGTTTTATTGAGAGAACCATCCATAGATGTTTAGGAACTTCAATAGAACCCACACTCCCCCTGCAACTACCACACTTCATTTTAATATAGAGAACAAGAAGTTCAAAAGGAAATGGATCTTTCATGAAGGGAATGAGAAAATAATTAAGTAGTTTGGTTATGTTACATGGTTCCTTATAGTGAACCTGGTGAATCCTTGGTAGGTAAAGATCTTCCTTTTCACCTACTTTGTATTTCTACTTTTCTTGTGACTTTTCTTTTTTAATAAATTTTACAACTCTTTTGAGAAAAAGAATATTATTTTCTAGATTTATCCTTTTCGAATTGTTTTATGCCTTGTAGATGTGTATCACTCCTTGTGCGAAGAGTGGAAGCACAGTGATTTATCATTGGGCTCATATATTTACTTCTTAGTCGTCTAGGAAATATTAAAATGTGAGGGCAAAACTAGATCTAGCTTTTCCAAGGAAGTTATTTTCATCTATGGATATGTCCATCACATTTTCACCACATTAAAACAAAGGGATATCTTCAAAAATCCATTTAGAAAAATATTACTGTAGAATGGTATGGTTCGTGCCAAGTAGCATTATAATGGAGGAAACTCGTTATACTTTATATATAGATGTAGAAAGATTAGTGTCTGCCACCATCCATACAAAGGCTCAAAAATAGTTATTTTCATAATGTATCTTTATTTTTGGAGGTCTCCATGGTTTTTAATGTAAAGGTGACGATGAGAGTGCTAATTTTGTAAAACATAGACAAAAATTTGTAAAAAATTTTGTTACTTCATAATAACTAATGTAAGAAGTAGGTTTGTTAGTGTATGAAAGCCTCTCATACACTTGTCATAAAATACATGATTACATCGGAGACTCTTACTATGTCTTTTTTGTTATTTACATTGGTGATTTACTTGTGTCCATGAACCTAAAGTCTATGAGCTAAGAGAATGACAAGGAAAACATCATTGAGGTATTACATGATTCAAGCTCTCTCATACTTTAGAACAAGAAAATTATCTCTCTCTAGTATGAATGAACATATACGAAGAGTCACCACACATATTGCCAATACACTCGTTCTTTGTGTGCATAGGAAAAGAATTGATGAAGAGGAGAGAGATGAAAATGAACGCAAGGAACTTGGAGACAATGTAATGTGCATAGAAACATCAGATTCTTCAAAATATTTATCTTTGCATCGATTGATTGTATTCATTTACTATTTTGACACTTTCATGGGATTCTTCCCAGTAGTGGCTTTTGTAAATTTTCCTCCATAATATTTTTCTATTTCTCTCTAAGAAATTCAAAATAATGGCTTTTGTATACATTGTGGAATTATAGAAGTGATAAGTGGTTTGCACTTTTTGCCTTATAAACCCATTGCTTTGGTTGGTGAGGAAAATAAGGTTGTTGACGCATTGAGTAGAAAACCTTTATGTAATCTCCTTTCTGTAATAAATTTTTAATTCCTAAATCAAATTCAAGAAGAATAGAAATAGGACTCTTTTTATGCCCCTATCTTGAATTTTTTTCATGCAAAGAGGGGACTGATGTATCAAGAAAAATTTCATTTGTAGAATGGGTCTTTATATTGTAATAATTGATTATGCATATCTTCTGATTCTCCATTGAAAGCTCAAATATTACATGATTTTCATGATGCACCTTCTTTTGCAGATCTAGGTTATTGAAGGACCTATGTTAAAAATAAGTATTCTTCCTTTTGGCCATGCATGAAGTGGGATATTACAAAATATGTTAGCGAATGTTTAAAGTGCTAACAGAGAAATCTAAGTTTAAGAGAATGCCTCAAATGCTAGAGCCTTTGGATGTTCCAAATCACAACTGGAAGTCTACCTCTATGGACTTTGATCACTAAAATTACATGTGACCAAAAGTAAACATGATACCATATTTGTAGTAGTCGATCGACTTACCAAGATGGCACATTTCTTCCGTATGAAAAAGATTGATATTGCCTTGAATGTTGCAAGAATATTTGTAAACGAAATTTTCTTATTGCATGGAGTGCCTAAAAACATAATCTTAGATAGAGACTCTATATTCAAATCAAATTTTTGGAGAGAAACATTGGAATCGATTGAAACTCAATGTCGTGTGAGTAGAGCTTTCCATCCACAATCTGATGGGGAAATCGAGAGGATCAATCGCGAACTTGAAGATATGTTGTGTATGTATGTGAATAAAAACCACGATAATTGGATTGAATATTTGCCCTTCGTCGAGTTTGCATGCAATAGTTCATGGCATGCATCTATAAAAATGGCTCCGTTTTAGGCAATGTATGATTATAATTGTTTGAGTCCACCTTTGTCTTTTGGTTTTCCAAAAAAAGTAGAAGTATCTAAAGGAATTCTTGAGAAGATGGATGAAAAACTTGGAAAATTTAAGAAACACATAAAAGAAGCTCAAGAAACACAAAATAAACTCTACAATTTGAAGAGAAGCCCACTTGAATTTCAAATAGATGATATCATATTTGTTAAACTGAATCCTCACCGATCTAACTTGTTGCTAGCGAAGGATCATAGACTTTCTCCTCGATATGCAAGTCCTTTTCATGTTTTTCTCTTGCTTAATTACTAGAACTACGTAAACATTTAGATGTGCATCTTGTATTTTATGTTAGCTTACTCCAAAGATATGTATCTAGTGCTGCTCATGTTTTGCAGGACAATTATAAGCTAAAAGATGATGGTTCTTTTGAGCTTTGACTTGAAATACTATTAGATACGATAGAAAGATTACTTAGAAATAGATCTATAGAAGATAATTTGGTGAAATGGCACTCATATCTAGTTGAAGATTCAAGTTGGGTGAACTTAGATGATTTCCTGGCATATTATCCTTCTTTCCAATTCGGAGGATAGAGTTCTTAAAAGAAGGGAAGTATTGTATTAAGCTTTTCGATCGTGAAATAATTCATTTTCAACTTTTTGAATTACATTGTGAGAATAATGCTTAGACTAAATTTTAGGTCTGTGGGCAAAGTTTAGGGAACAAGGTTTAAATTCTCTCTCTAAACCTCCTCTACATCATGTTTGTTTGGTTGAAAATTGAATGTGAAGATGAAACAATTAGGAAAAATTTTGTATGAGAGAAAGGTAGAGCATGCATAAGAGAATAAAAGTGCCTCTATGAAATTTGTATGAATCATGTTTTAAGTACCTTATTAAGGGCCCTAGATTTAGTTCGTTGTAAGAAAATGCATTTATTTTATTCCCTCTCTATAATTTCTAAACTTGTAGGGCTCAAAAGTGATACTTGGAGGTGGATTTGGACCTAGGTCATCTCAGACACTATTGTGTAGATCAAAAATTTTAATAAAAGTGTCTCTCACAAGCGTAGGCTGATTCCTCACTATTTTTAAGTTATAGGGATTGGAAAAGTGCCGTTCTTTGAGGTACTTAAAAAGAATAGCATTTCTCTATTTCTATTCTAATCCATGATTTTAAAGAACATTTCTTGTCATGCATAATTATGGATGTCTTTAGATCTATCTTTTCATTGCTTTTTTTGTACTTTTGATAGGTACTTCTAGAGAAAGTAGTACACCAAGTGCATGATTTTTGAATAGTTTTGTAGAGAATTGGCTTTTTGTAGATTTGGTGTATTGCACACTTCTTTGGGCGGCAATCAACTCTGTTATAAGAAGACTTGCATATCAAATAGAAACAAGACAGAAATCAGAGAATTACCATGTGATTGAGAGTGAGAGTAAGAGTGAGAGTTTGATTGAGAGTGCGAGTGTGAATGAGATTATGATAGCTTGGGGGCAGTTGGGAGATAGAGGTTTCATCAAGAAGCTACTTTTGACATGTAAAATATCAGAATTTCACTTTCTCTGAGTCATATCTTTTCTACTCTTTTGCACGGAATTTTCCTTTATCTTGTGCAAGTTCTATTTTTCTATCTTCCACTATTCTTGAGTCATGAGAATCTTGTGATTGGAAGAATTAACTTGCCATGTCAATAAGGAGTCAAGTAGAGTCAAAGTATGCATGTTTGAGATCATACCAAATTGATTGCAACTACCAAAAGTACTAGGGAAAAGTTAAAAACGCATTTTCTGTGAGATCCAACCAAATAAATCTCACCCAATAAATCTCATCTATAGATATGGGGTCAAGGAAAACTTTATCATAAATGTCCAAGAAATAATTATGCTTATCATTTGTACTCAATTAGTAGCAAGAACTCTCTTGACTAAGATCACCCCTTACTAGCTTATTCTACATATTTTGGCATAGCATTTTTGTCACGCCCTCCCTAGGTGTTGGTAATTTATATATAGTATTTTATTTTTCTTGGAAAGACTTAGAACTCAATTTGGATGACTTTTATGATCATTAGAAATTTATATATACCCATATAGATTGTTCCAAGACTCAGTCTTATATTCAAGTGTTCTAGAAGAAACTACATCTTCTTGATTTATTGTCTTTCTAACTTCTTGTATCTAGATAGAAACTCATGTATAACATCTTCCTATGAGAAACTAAGTAGTTTCCTTGAGTTATCATAGGTCTTAGTTTCAATAATCTAGACATTTTAGAGAAAGAAAGAAACTAAGTAGCTATGTTAACATAATATTTTATCGTAGGAGTGCTATACCAGCTTCAAATTGCATATGGATTTTAGATACTTAAACACAAATTACTCTATGGAGAATTTCCTAGAGATGGACATCTTTCTAATCTTTGAATATATCCATTATAGTTCATCTTGTGAGGGTTCTAATAGCTTCAAATTGCATATGGATCTCAGAAACTTAAACATAGATTACTCTATGGAGAATTTCCTAGAGTTGAGCATCTTTCTCCAAATTTTTTAGGAGTTGACTAGCAGCTAGATTTTGTATGTCCATCTTGTCCAATACCATTGGGATTTCCATGAAGGGTTTAAAGTATAGAAGTATTTAGGTTCTATATATAGGTTTTGGATGAATTGGTTATAGCTCCCATTCTTGTAAAGCCATCCTTTTAGGCGACAAAGGCCTCTAAAGTATAAATGCTATAAGCTCTTAACTCACAAATATTTCAGTATTCATTTGAAAACAGTTTAATCCTCTCACTTTAATGCAAGACTCTTTTCAATGTCATATGATTTAACCAAAAATTATCATCATATTTCCCAACATTCTACGAATGAGGAAAGCCTTTGAATCAAGTTTTTGTGGATTTTTGACTATCTTCATTTTTAGCAGAGAGACATCACTAATAGGAAATGTGCTAGGGTGGTTATGTATACTCCTAGTGCTTACTTACAATCACCATTGATGTAACACCTTCTCTTATATAAGTTCCATGCCTTGTTGCTGGATGATATAAGTTTATTCCTCTTCAAGGGGAGCTTTATGGAGAAAAGAGGATTATAGAGGTGACATGTTCTTTCCATTGAGTTAAGAAAACCATTTAAAGGTTACTTTTTTTTTTAATATATTTTTTACTAATTTAACTATGCCTCATCTAGTTAGAATCTTGTGTATTAGCATAGCCTTCATGCTGAGGATACCCAAGCCCCCTTTTCCCATGAAACTTAGAAGATATCACATTTGATCTAGCGAATATGTCTTCTATTATGTTCATTGATCTATTAGAATCTAAAACTTCTATACTAGTTACTTTCTAACATAACATCTCTAATGTGCACGATATGGTCATGGAGTGTCATCCCTTATCTCTACATGACCATTTTTTGGTTAAAATTACAATGAGAGAAATTCTTTATTGTAACTATAATAAGTATACTATGTTTAAAAAAAATGCATTTGCATCATAGCTGAAAATTTCTCTTGACCAATTTATCTTGATGTGGAAAGAAAATTACCATCGCCTTAATATGAATATTTTTACCTCTATTTTTGTAAAGTTAGGCTTCGTGTTTGATAGCATTGGCTTGCAAAAGGACTTGAATTTTTAGATATCTAACACCAAAAAGTTATTTTTGGTTTTAGTGTTGAGTCTTCCACATCATCCATGATTTCTTGGTCTTCCTCTACTATTGGATGAGTTATCCCCTTATTTCTGAATTTATTTTTTCCCTTCTTTGATGTGAAATTTGCCTTTAACCCTGCCTAGATCTCATATTCTACCTCTATAACTTGAGTTTCATATATAGAGCACTTGGGGGTGATTACCTTTGATGGTCCTCCACTTATATTCATTTCCTTTGATAATGAGTGGCTTGCAATTTTTTTCTTCTCTCAACGAATTCTGAGTGTATGCCACAAGATCATCATCATCAATATGGTTAGCTATTGATTCCAATGCATTTCACAATTCTTTGATTTTGACAATTTAATTATCTATGTTATTACTAGACATCTTTCTAAGGTTGTTTTGCTTTTTTTTTCAAGTGAATATTCTTTGATTTATTGGAGCTTGAATATAGCCTCCCCAATGTTTTCATAACCTTCATGCTAGTGTGCTGGTCTTGATGTGACCTATCATAATATTGCTAATATCCTAAGAATTAGTAAATATGAAGTTCTCATTCATTTTATTCCACTATTTGAAAATTCCTAGCTCAAATTACAAAACATTTGTCTATCAAAGTCTTATAACCTAAATGACCCTTCAATTATTATAATGCTTTCTATGCCTCAAAACATAAAAACAATTTTACAAACACTCTTCCATATGGCAATGTCATATTTAAGGACATATCACACATATTCTCAATGAAAAATGCTTGCAAAAAATTATTTGATAACATTTCTAGTTATATTAAGATTAAAGTAAAAACAACATTACATAAGGTCCGAAATTTTTTCTTAGGAAACAATATTAAAGATAAACCAAAGCATCAATTAGGTGATCAATAGGCTTTGCTATATGCCTCACAAAAATATCATTTAAGCAAAAGAGACATGCTAGTGGTGATGATGTTCAATTTCCTATACATAATTATTGTCCATAAGAAAATAAATCCGTATGATAGTAATGGAGATTTTACATAAATTTATAATCTAGCAAAAGATATGTTATGAAAAAAAATAAAGAAATCATGATATTATAATCTCTTATTTTCTGATCTCCCTTTTTTTGTCTTTCAAATGTAGCCAGAGAAGGGGATTGTTAGAATAAATGATCTCAAAGGAAAGTCCATGTTTTGTATGCATATGGATTATTTTTTTGATGAAGTTAGAAATTGATGGGGACATATGTGATGGGAGAATGTATACTTTCCCTTTTGTGCCTTGAAGCATAGATGGCCTCACATGTATACTCACAGATACCTTTGTTCAATCAAAGTGATGTAGCTTTGAACTCTTGAGGAGTCAACATGAGACCTTTTGCACACATAAATGATACTATATGACCTTTCTAATGAACTTTGGATCACTCAAAATGCTTACTTCTACTATGAGAAGCATGCCTCCAAGAAACATTATTGTTTCCTTCACTGGGCATGAGCACAAAGGCTCAGGATTAGGGTAAAAAATGGCCCAAAGTGGGTTGTGTAAGGATTTCAATTAGTTGTGCTTAATCTAGATTAAAGTTTTCAAATCATTTAAAAAATTCCGTGTAAGCTCATTTAAAATGTATCTTATGCAAATTTTGAAGAGAGAGAAACTCGTGTGATAATCATGAAAATTTTGTGTGAGATCTTTCACCTCGAAGTTTGTGCTCATCGAGAGTGCATCAAAATTCAAATTTTCCTCTTGTTCTCGGACCTATATAATGTGTAATTATGATGTTTCGCACTTTTGTTCTCTACTTTCCATAGCACGCCTATTTATCTCTTTCACATCATTACAGACACTTTCACTTCACTCTTCATAGCAAATGATGGAGAATCTCAACCCAAACACTTTCACTGAGCTTTCAACTAGCCGAAATCATTGTGATAAGTTCTATATCAACATTGCAATTAGTCATGAGTATGAAATGATAAGAAAGGTATTCCAAAGGGCTCTTCCACATTCTGAAGTGGATGGATTGTAGAAAGAAAGCAGAAAACATATCGACATATGGGTAGATGGATCTGTTTATCCAATTGATCCACAAACTAGAAGGTATCCCCCTTTTCATAATCTTCATGATCTGATTAGATTTGTAGGAGATGGTGATGATGGTTTACGAGGCTATTTTTCAAGGCTCTAGGAGATTTCAAGGAATTATGTACAATACATAAACTATTTACATAACGGATTTACATATGATAGAGTTAGAAAACAAATTTAGTGGGTACAACCACATCCAAATGCCAGAATCTGATATTCCAAAAACTGCTTTTATTTTTAATTGGGGAGTATTTGCATGTGTTGTAATGTGTTTTGGATTACAGAATGCCCCTAGTACATTTCAACACCACAAGAAAAGGGTAGGCGTAGCGACACCCCGGAATTGAAAAAAAAGGGAACCATCGCTTATGCAATGCTGCCGTCGCATAAGCGATGGTCTTGCTTTTGTTTTTTTGTTTTTTCTTTTACAACTAGTCGTCACATAAGCGATGCTAGCATTGCTTATGTGACACTAAAACTATGCGTCACAAATAGCATCACTAGTTAGCGATGCTATTTGCGACCTTGGCAAACTAGCTATGATGTCTTAGCCTTGCATAAGTGACATCTTCTGTTCTAGAGCCTCGCATAAGTGACGCTCTAGAATGCTAAAGAAAATTTTCGATTTCTCCCGGAACATTTGTGTCGGGATTTGGATGCACAAGCAAGAGAGAGAGAGAGAGAGAGAGAGAGAGAGAGAGAGAGACAGAGAGAGAGAGAGAGTGCGAGAGAGAGGGAGTGAGAGAGAGAGAGAGAAAGAGAAAGCAAGAGCGCACTCGTTGAAGCCAAGAAGGCATGCACACACACACACATACACACACATACATATGCATACACACACACATATACACACACAGACACACACACATACACATAGACACACACACACACACACATACACACACATACACACACATATACACACATACACACATAGTGATGCATACACACACATGTACATGCATACACACACATATACATGCATACACACACATACATTGTTGGGATAGATGGATGGAACCTTCAAGTGATGAGTAGATACAGCCAAATCCTGCTTAATACCAGCCCTTTGTGACTTCAAAGCTGATATGTGGGCCCTTTTAGCTTTCCAATGACACCATACAAGTGCCTATGTACTTTGGAAATGATTTATGAAAAGATTGAATCAAAATAGACAACCTCCAAATAGAAGACTCAATGAAAACCTTCTATTTTCAATCATACACTTGCTCCTTGTAATTCTCAGTGCTACCAGTACAGTAGGAATTGGAAAAATTCCTTTTAGAGGTATTTACTTAGCTTAGTAAGATAATGATTCCAAGTGGAATCACTTGAAATGATGCACTATACACATAGCAATCAATTTAGAAAATAAATCTTTACCCTCGATTTTTTGGGACCTGTGTAGAGTTTGACCAATGAGTGCTTCCACGAGCTTTTCTCCAAATTGGCTGAATGTATTTGCTTCAAACTTTTTCAGCATTAAGGTAACTTCAAGATGATTCCAACAAAGCTATAGATAATTGAATTTGGTGAATAATTGACCGAGATATGAGCAGCACAAGTTGACAGTTATGAATGACTATAACAGAGATATCATAGATGAACAATCTACATGTATTGTATTAATGTAGAGAATTGTAGGCTACAATGTAGGCCTTATGCACATACAAAATGGCAATGGAGTACTCAGGATTAGTGACCTCTCCACGCAAATTTATCAAGCCACCTTTTATAATTCTTGCATTCAAATTTGAATTTGAATTCAAATTTTGGCTCTTTCTAAAAAGTAATCCTTCAATCTAGGAAATATTTGCTCAATGAAGTAGATGCTTTTCTAACTAACAAATCCATGAATTTATGGTAGGTAATTACAAAGATTCTCTCAAATCAAGAAAGAATGACTTTTACAAAGGTAAAAGGATAAGTTTTTCCTAGCAATGGTTTCCATGAAACTCCATATGTATATGAACTTCAAGCCAAATGTGTGGGCTTGGACTTTGCACCAACAACTCCCCCTCAAGCCAAACATTTTGCTTGGTCTTCATCTTCAATCTGCATGAATATCCTGCAATCCAATCATTGATTTGAAATTGCAAAGTTTTGTACCATCTAATGCTTTAGTCAACAAGTCTGCACATTGCATATTAGTTGATACATATGTCAACTGAATATCCTTGCTCAATAGCTTCTCTCTCACATAATGATAGTGGACCTCTATGTGCTTGATCCTAGCATGATAAAAAGGATTAGCTGCAAGATGTAGTGAACTTGTATTATCTCCAGAAATCCTTGGAGATGTAGTATGCAATCCTAATTCTGTATACAATAATATGATCCATATGGCCTCTTGAGTAGCATTGGCCAATCCTCTATACTCTGCCTCTGTAGAAGATAAAGCAATAGTAGATTGCTTCTTTGATGACCATGATATTGGCTTATGACCTGCAAATGATAAGTATCCTGAGGTACTCCTCCTATCATCTTTGCATCCTGCCCAATCTGCATCTGAGTAGATCTTAATATCCAATTCTGAAGTATAAGGGAAATACAAACTATGATTTTGAGTAACCTTAAGGTACTTCAACATCCTTTTGGCAGCCTCCAAGTGAGGTGCCCTAGGCTTATGCATAAACTGACTTAGCACACTTACTCCATAAGCAATGTCAATCCTTGTCAAGGTAGCATAGTTCAAGCTTCCCACTATGCTTTGATAACCTATAATGTCCTCAAGTACATCACCTTCATGAGCACTTAACTTTATGTTTACCTACATTGGAGTACTTGCAACTTTGGCATCCTGCAAATGTAACTTCTTCAACATATCTTGTATATTCTTTCTCTAAGTAATGTAGATTCCTAAGTGATTATAGACTAACTCAAGTCCAAGAAGATATTTTAGTGATCCAAGATCACTAATTTTGAACTCCTTCATCATTTGGTTCTTGATTTGTTTGATGCCATTAGCATCATTACCTGTAAGTATGATATCATCAACATATACACATAGGTATATTACCTTTGAATTACTTGTATTGATAAATAGAGAAGTATCTGCTTTACTCATCACAAAACCCTAATCTTGAAGGTATGTAGTCAACCTATGATTCCATGCCATAGGTACCTGCTTCAATCAATAAAGAGCTTTATTCAGTTTGCATACATATGTTACCTTGTTTGGGTCCTCATAGCCAGGAGGTTGTGACATGTACACCTTCTCTGAAATCCAACCATTTAAAAATGCATTTTTTACATCCAAGTGATACATGTTCCAATTTTTTGATGCAGCTACACTTACAAATACTGTGATGGTTGGCATTTTGGCCACAGGTGAGAAGGTTTCTTCATACTCAATGCCTTGAGTTTGTGCAAAACCCTTAGCCACAAGTCTAGCTTTGTACCTGCTTATTCACCCATTATAATTTCTTTTTATCTTATACATCCATCTAGAACCAGTTACCTTCATAGACTCCTTCTTTGGTACTATTTCCCAAGTATCACTCTCCTTGAGTGCTTCAATCTCCTCATCCATTACTTCCTTCCATTCTACCTTGGCCTTTGCTTCTTCATATGATGTTGGTTCTTCAATTGAAAAATCTTTTGCAAGATAAACAGAGTGCTTAATAACAAGAGAAGTGTCATAACCATATCTGATTGGCTTCTTGCTCTCCCTTTGTGATCTTCTGATTGCTTGGTTGGATGATTCAGCTATGTCCTCTAATTTCTTCATCTTGACTTTGCCTTTGGACTTCCATGCCTTGAATTCTTCAAGATTGATGATGTCCTCATTATCTGAGTTGATGTCTCCATTCTGAATAGATCCCTCCTTAGTGAGGCTTGGAAACTCCTCTTCCAAGTCATAAGGTAGTTTTACTTTCTTGCATTCACTATCAAACCAAGAGTCATTTTCATCAAAGACAACATATCTTTTGACCATGAATCCCTTGTTTAATGGATTGCAGAACCTATATCCTTTCTGATTTAAATCATACCCCATGAAGATACACTTTTCTACCTTAGGATCTAGCTTATCTCTTATCTGAGAAGGGATATGCACATATGCTACACATCCAAATATCCTGCAATGATCAAGTGAAGGTCTTCTACCATGCCATGCTTCATATAGGGTCATCCCATCAAGTGGTTTGATGGCAACCTGTTTACAAGATAAGTGGCTGTAGATACACTCTCTGCCCACAAGTAGTTAGGTAATTCTTTCTCATTTAACATTGACATAGCTATTTCAACAATCAATCTATTTCTTCTTTTTGCTACCCCATTTTGCCCAGGGGTATACCTTGTGGTAATTTCTCTCTAGATTCCTTAGTCCTGCAAGAATGCATCAAAATCATTTGAGAAGTACTCACCTCCTCCATCTGACCGTAGCCTTTTTAAGTTTTTCCCTGTTTGATTCTCAACAAGTGCAAGATACTTTATAGCAACTGAATACTTCATCCTTGTGCTTCATAAAGTACAATACAATCGGCCTACTATAATCATCAATGAAAGATTCATAATACCTTGATCTAGAGATTGAGGGATCCTTGCTTGGTCGCCATACATCTGTATGAACAAGTTCTAGGTAGTCCTCATGCATGTAGCCTTTCCTTGAGAAGGGTAACCTGTGAAACTTTCCAAACTGACAAGCGCCACATTTTTATAAATCATGTGTTGCTTGGATACATTAGGTATCCCAAGCACACATTGATCTCTACATATTTGTTTCAAGGTTCTTTCACCAACATGCCCTAATCTTTTATGCCAAATTTCAAGCTCTGATAATGTTTGATCTTTATAACTATAAAGTGCAACGTTCCTTGTATCCTCAAGTTCAAAAATGAATAGTCTACCTGATTTTTCTCCTTTGGCAATTCTCTTGAAACCATGCTTGGGATCCTCCACAAATGCTCCATATTGGTTGAATCTAACATGCAAACCTTTTTCCACAATCTATCCAACACTCATCAAATTCTTGGTAATAGTTGGTACATATAGAAACCTACTCACCAGATTCTTGTTTCCATCAGAGGTCTTAACATTTCCAACTTTAATCACTGAGTTCTTGGTGTCATCACTTGTTTGTACCTGATGCTTACCCTTTGGTTCCTCAAGATCAGAGAGAAGAGCTACATTGCCTGCCACATGGTTCGAGCATCTTGAGTCAATGTAGAAGAGATGGTCATCATTTATACCTGGTTTTGAAGTCATGTTCATAATTAGAAGAGATGTTCTTGCTCCTCTGTGTAGTTGTTGTAATCCTTTCTGGATTTGTATCCTCTTTGGTAGTTGCTATTATAATTGTTGTTGTAGTTTTTGTTGTATCCTTGGTGGTGATTGAATCTTCCTCTTGATTGTGTGTATCCACCTCTTTGATAACCTCTTCCTCTCTGATTCTTGAAGTCCCTGAAACACTCATCTGTAGTATGATTTGATAAACCACAAATATAACATGGTGAGGAGTTATAAGATCTCCCCCTACCTTGCTTACACTACAACATATCCGGGGTACACCGAGGCTTCTATCGAGGAAAATGAACAGGTGCAATTTTGCCCCGATGCGGGTGTAAGGGTCGGTGTAGGCGTCGGAACCAAAGCACCGGTATAAGCCTCAGTATAAGCATCGGTATAAGCGTCGGTATAAGCGTCCGTATATGCGTCGCTATAAGCGCTCGTATAAGCATCGGTATCAACGACGGTATAAGCGACGGTATGCCTTTGGGCAGAATAGTCGGTATAAGCATCGGTATCTGCTTGGGGATACCGATACTTATACCGTCGCCTATACCGACGACCATATGTGCAAAATTGTTTTTGGCAGAGTATGTTGTCTCTTGCTATAGCAACATTCCCATGCTGCTGTGTAGCAAAAGACAATACACTTTGCCCAAGAAAAACCGGAGAACATGTGACATGTATGACAGGCAACAGAAACATGATTTGTTAAAGCAAAACATAGTGTCAAATACAAAAGACATGGGAGAAATCAATCATGAACCATGTACAAAGAAATGAGACACATTGACATGATATTTATAAACAAAAATTAGAACACATGTATATGTTTGTATGCCTATGTATATACATGTGTATGTGTATATGTATTATGTGTGTATATTTGTATATGTGTAAATATTTGTATGAATTTTTAAAAACCGTAGAACCCTAATCCTAATGACTTAGACCTAAAAACATGTGTATGTGTGTATTTTTGTGCATATATATATATATATATATATATATATATATATATATATATATATATATATATATATATATATATGTTTATGTGAATATATATATATATATATACATATATATATATATATATATATATATATATATATATATATAGAAATATATATATATATATATATATATATATATATATATATATATATATATATATATATATATATATATATATATATATATATATATATATATATATATATATATATATATATATATATATATATGTAGCGTTTCCTCAATCACGATCTATTCCCAATCACAATCTTTCGATTACTCAGAAATAACAGTGGAGAGAAGAACGCAGAGATTGCACAAGGTAAAAGAAAATCTGATGCGGAAGAGTAGAACAAATATGACGCAGAGAAGGAAGAATTCTGATATTATAGATGTGAATCAATGGTTACAGTAGCTTTGGACAATAGCTTCTTGACGAAGCCTCTACCTCTCCACCACCCCCGAGCTATCACAATCGCATTCTCACTCGCACTCTCAATCACACTCTCACTCTCACTCTCACTCTCAATCACACTCTCAATCACAAGGTAATTCTCAGATTTCTGTGTGTCCTCCGTGTTGATGCACAGGCCTTCTTATCTTTTTTCCGTTTGATCGCAGTCGTGCTCCCCAAAGAAGTGTGCGATCCACCCAATTTAGAAAAAGTCGAGTTTCTCCAAAACTTTCGCAAAAAGCCATGCGATCGTAGTATACTTCCTTTCTTTAGCATACCTGTCAAAAATAGCAGAAAAACACCAAGAAGACATATCCGAAAACATACATAATTAGACATGGTGACACGTGAACATGAGAATCACGGATTCGAATAGAATTAGACGAGCCCTCGTTTTTTTTTTTTAAGTGTTTGAAAAAACGGCACTTTTCAAAGCCCTATAACTCAAAAACAATGAGGAATTAGGGAAAGCTTGTGAGAGACACTTTTATTCAATTTTTTGCTCTGCACAATAGTGTTAGAGACGTCCGAGGTCCAAATCCACCTCCAAATGCCACTTTTGAGCCCAGCAAGGTTTAAAATTCTAGAGAGAGAGTAAACTCAAGGCATTTTCTTACAATGAGCTAAACGTAGGACCCTGAACGAGGTACTTAAAACATGATTCACAAAAATCTCACACAGGCATTTTTATTCTCTTCTACTTGCTCTACCTTTCCCTCATACAAAGTTTTCCTTAATTCTTTCATCTTCACCTTCAAAATCCCACTGGAAAACATGATGCAATTAAGGTCTAGAGAGAGAATATGAAACTTTTCAACCCAAAATCTTTCCTACATGCATAAAATGACCTAATTATTCGTTCTAAGCATTATCCCCACAATGAAATTTAGAAAGTTCAAAATGAATTATTTCACTAGAAAAGAGGCCTATTACAATATATATATATATATATATATATATATATATATATATATATATATATATATATATATATATATATATATATATATATATATTTATACATACATATATGTGTGTATGTGTGTGTATGCATATGTGTATCTATGTAAAAACCCTAAAACCCTAAACTTGAAGACCTAGACCTAAAACATGTATATGTGTATGCATGTGTGTATATAAGTAAAAGCCAAAAACCCTAATCTTAAAACCCTAACCCTAAAACATGAATATGCATGTATGTATATGTCACATGTGTGTATGTATGTATGCATGTGTGTATATATCTATGTGTGTGTGTATGTATGTATGTGTGTGTGTCTTTGTGTGTGTGTGTGTATGTGTATGTGTGTGTATGTGTATATGTATTACGTGTTTATATGTGTATATGTGTGTATATATGTAAAAGCACAAAACCCTAATCATAAAACCCTAACCCTAAAACATGCATATGTGTGTATGTATATTTGATGTGTGTGTATGTGTATGTATGTATGCATGTGTATATGTGTGCATGTGTGTATGTATTATGTGTGTATGTATTATGTGTGTATGTATTATGTGTGTATATGTGTAAACATCAAAAACCCTAATCCTAAAACCCTAACCCTAAAACATGTATATGTGTGTGTGTATGTATGCATATGCATATGTGTATGAAATATGTATGCATGTGTGTGTATGTATCTCTATGTCTCTCTCTTTCTATCTATCTATATCTCTCTCTTTCTCTCTCTCTCTCTCTCTCTCTCTCTCTCTCTTTCATCTCTCTCTCCCTCTCTCTCTCTCTCTATTATTATCTCTCTATTTCATCTCTCTCTCTCTTATTCTCTCTCTCTTTCATCTCTCTCTCTCATTCCCTCTCTTTCATCTCTCTCTCTCTCTCTCTCTCTCTCTCTCTCTCTCTCCCTCTATCTCTCTCATTCTCTCTCTCTCTCTCTATTTATAAAAAAGAACAAAACAATCACTTACATCGATGTAATTCTCTTTATCGCTCTCTTCAAAGCCGAATCGATGTCATCTCTTGTCAAATTCCAAAGAATCGATGCCAAAAAGCTCGTGCAAAACAAAAGAAAAAAGAAATTAAAAAATAGAAGACATCGAGAAAGAGAGACAGTGAAAGAGTACACACATCATTTACCAAGATGTGTGAGAGAGAGAGATGGGTGTGTAGGGGGAGAGCGAGAGAGAGAGAGAGAGAGATGTGTGTATGTATGTATGTGTGTGTGTACATGCAAATGTGTGTGTATGTATATATGCATATGCATGTGTGTATGCACATATCTGCGTGTATACATATGTGAGTGTGTATTTATATGTGTGTGTGTGTATGTAGTATGCATTTGTGTATGTATGTATGTGTGTGTACAATCAAATATGTGTGTATGTATCTCTCTCTTTCTTTCATCTCTCTCTCTCTCACTCTATATCAATTGAAAACAAAACAATCACTTACATCCATGTAATTGTTTGGAGCATTTTCATCAAAGTCCACTTAATGTTTTCCTTCGTCGAATTCCAAAGAATTGGTGCCAAAAATCTCCTGCAAAACAAAAGAAAAGAGAAATTCATAAACCCTAATCCTAAAACCCTAACCCTAAAACATGTATATGTGTGTATGTGTGTATGTATATGTGATGTGTGTGTATGTGTATGTGCATGTATTCATGTGTGTGTATACATATGTGAGTGTGTATATATATGTGTGTATGCATGTAATATGCATGTGTGTATGTATGTATGTGTGTGTACATGCATATGTGTGTGTATGTATGTATGCATATGCATGTGTGTATGCATATATGTGTGTGTATACATATGTGAGGGTGTATGTAATATGCATGTGTTTATGTATGTATGTATGTGTGTACATGCAAATATGTGTGTATGTATGTATGCATATGCATGTGTGTATGTATACATGTGTGTGTGTACATGTGTGTATGTATATATGTGTATACATGTATGTATGTATGTGAGTATGAGAATGAATATGTGTTTGTATGTATATGCATGTGTGTAACTAATATGCATGTGTGTATGTAATATGCATGTTTGTATGGAATATGCATGTATGTATGTATGTGTGTATGCATGTGAGTATGTAATATGTATGTGTATGTATATGCATGTGTATGTAATATGTATGTGAGTGTGTATGTAATATGCATGTGTGCATGTAATATGTATGTGAGTATGTGTATGCATATGTGTGTGTATGTATGTATGCATTTGTCTCTCTATCTCATTCTCTTTCTATTTCATCTCTCTCTCTTTCATCTCTCTCTCTTTAACTCTCTCTCTCTCTACCTTTCTCTTTCATCTCTCTCTCTTTCTCTCTCTCTCTCTCTCTTTATGTTTCTCTAGATCTCTCTCTTTCTTTCATCTCTCTCTCTATCTCACTCTATATCAATCGAAAACAAAATAATCACTTACATCGATGTAATTGTTTGGATCGTTGTCCTCAAGGTCCACTTAATGTTGCCCTTCATCGAATTCCAAAGATTTGATGCCAAAAAGCTCTTGCAAAACGAAAGAGAAGAGAAATTAGAAAAGGGAAAACACAAAGAAAGAGAAAGCGTGCTACAGTATGTGCAATTCTTACAAAAAATTCAGATCTAGAGAAACAGAGATGTAGAGAAAGAGAGAAAGAGATAGAGAGATAGAGAGAGAGAGAGAAAGAGAGAGAAAGAGTGAGAAAGAGAGAGATGCGTGTACACAATAGGTGCAGAATGTAGTTCGCGCGTGCAAACTCGATAGTAGCAAACTTTGGTTCAAAATGCAAGCAAATGTCAAATTTTCGCTCTCGAGCCCGGTTAAAACATTGCCTCGGTATAAGCATCGATATGAGCGTCGGTATAAGCGTCGGTAATTTACAGTAAAGTATCGACGCCTATACCGGCGCTCATACCGACGCCTGTATACCGACGATTAAATGACCATCGATATTGCATCCGTGGTTTTTCAAGCATTTTCAACGGTCATACCGATGCCGAGGCGTGACCGTCGGTATGGGCAACGTCGGTATGCCCTTGATATGTTGTAGTGTTACCTCCCCTCCCCCTTCCTCTTGATGATCTACCTCTCCCTGCATAGTTGGCTTGGGAGGCAGTTCCTTCATGTTGTACCTTTTTGTTCTTTCCTTTCTCTTTAGACTTATTTTTATCAGTGTATAGGGAAAAAGAGCTATTACATCTTGATGAATCTCCATTCTTGTTGAGCTTGGCGTCATGGGTGAATAGTTGCCAATGAGTGTGGTAAGGTCTAGAATCTGCATGTCCATGTACAAGTCCTTGGCAGTTGTCCCATTGGTCATCAACTTTGATACCATTGATTACTTTCCTTAAAAACAACTCTTCTTCGATTTCTTCTCCTATGCTTGCCAACTGATCTGCTAAATCTTGAACTTTGGTCACATACTCTGAGATATCTTGCTTAGGTTGCTTTTTTTGTGTTGTGAATTCAATCCACAATTGGTTCTTCCTGGCCCTTGTGTTGGAAGAGAAATAAGAAGACAATGTTTCCCAAGTCTTTTGGGATGTCTTACAGTTCCTAATATGTGAAAGAAGAAAATTAGAGATTGAGTTAAGTACATAGGACCTTGCTAATGCATTCTTGGCACACTATGTGTTGAGTCTTTCATGTTCTTCTATTGTAGGTTGTCCTTTGCTTCTAAATATGGGCATCTCCTCATCCGTAGAGGCTCCTTCCTTGGAACTATGTCTTCATCCTCAAAGACCATGCCTGATAGTTGTTCATCTCCAATTTATCAATGTAAGAAGTAAAACCATCTCCCATTTTACCTTAACTTTGCTCTGATACCACTCTTGGGATAGATGGATGGACACTTCAACTGATGAGTAGGTATAGCCAAATCCTGCTTAGTACCAGCCCTTTGCGACTTCATACATGCTATGTGGGCCCTCTTAGCTTTCCAATGACACCATAAAGGTGCCTATGTACTTTGGAAATGATGCATGAAAAGATTCAATCAAATCAGACAACTTCCAAATAGAAGACTCAATGAAAACCTTCTATTTTGGGTCATACACCTCATGTTTATAATGCTCAGTGCTATGAGTACACTAGGAATTGGAAAAATTCATTTTAGAGGTATTTAAATTAGCTTTGTAAGGTAACGCTTCCAAGTGGAATAACTTGAAATGATGCACTATACACATAGCAATCAATTTGGCAAATAAATCTTTAACTCCAATTTTTAAGGACCTCTACAGAGTTTGACCAGTGAGTGCTTCGATGCACTTTTCTCCAAATTGACTGAATGGATTTCCTTCGAGCTTTGGGACCTTGTAGACAACTTTCAAAGGATTTCAACAAGCTATAGATCATTGAATTTGATGAAGAATTCATCAAGATATGAGCAGCACAAGTTGATAGTTATGAATGACTATAATAGAGATATCATAGATGAACAGTGTAGATTTATTGTATTAATCAACAATGTTGTACAAGATCATAGGCTTGATAATCATAGCCTTATGATGTAGAAAAGTGTAGGCTACAATGTAGGCCTTACACACATACAAAATTGCAATGGAGTACTCGGGATTAGTGACCTCTCCACGCGACTTTTTCAAGCCACCTTTTATAAGTCTTGCATTCAAATTTGAATTTGAATTCAAATTTTGGCTCACAAAGTAATTCTTCAATCTAGGAAATATTCCCTCAATGAAGTAGATGCTTTTCTAACGAACAAATCCACGAGTTTATGGTAGGTGATTACAAATATTCTATGAAGTAAAAAAAGAATAACTTTTACAAAGGTAAACGGATACGTTTTCACTAGCAATGGTTTCCATGAAACGCCATATATATATGAGCTTCAAGACAAATGTGTGGGATTGGACTTGGCACCAACATACATGCACACACACATATATGCATACACACATATTCATACATAATGCATACATAATGCACATGCATACATACACATACATAATGCATACACACACATATGGATACATAATGCATACACACACATACACACACATATGCATACATACATGCATACACATACACACATAGACACATACACACACATAGACACATACACACACATACACACACATAGACACATACACACACATCAACACATACACACTCATAGACACACACACATACACATAGACACACACACATACACACACATATACACACACACACACGCATACACACATAGACACATACACATATAATGATGCATACACACACATACACATGCATACACACGTACACACACACATACACACACACATACATATGCATACACACGTACACACACATACACACACATACACACACACATACACACACACAAACACACACACATACACACACACATATGCATACACACAAACATAGAGAGACCATTAAGAAAAAAGATGAACCCTGCATGGGCCTTGTAAGGATCCCTAATTTTTAGGGATTAAGCCTAATTCTATTGTTGTCTAAGGGGACAAAGTGCATTTAATAGGGCACTTTTTAGTAGGCTGGAGTAGGCTTTTTTTAAGGCTTACTAGGCTCCTCTCTCTCTTCTATTAGAGAGAGAGAAAGGCAATCTACTTTCTACATCATCAAACTCAAACATGTATGGGAATAAAAAAATGAGTTTTTTTTTCAAAGTCTCAATTTCAGTGTTTATTTACTTGAAAGGGCTCATTTTTTAATATATATGTCAGAAGTTACTTTTTTTTAGTTAAGTTTTTTATTTTCTTTTTGGAAAAGTAATATTTTTAAAATCCCTCCAAAAGTAGAGTGCCACATCATCAAATCCGTAACTACTCTTCACCCAAAAAATGACTTTTTCAAAATTTCATCATTTTTGGCTATTCTCAGTGGAAAAACACACTATGACCCATCCACATCCAAGAAAACAAAATTTTCCTGAGAAAATCATGCTCTAGCATCTCTTCCAAACAAATTTTTGGTCTCTTTCTTAGTATTGTTTAATTGTCAGAAAAGATGGTGTTGACACCTATTACAAACCTCACATTAGGACGTCCTCATGACATCAACAAGTATCCATGTTCGTGTGCTCAGAGAGTTTGCTCCAAATACACAGTGCAACAATGATGTGAACTCACAAAATGAGCGTCGTGAAGCTGGAGAAAAGAATATTGATCTTTGGACTCATGGTTCATTATACCCTCCTGATCCAATGTCTTCTTACCATCCAACATTCCATAACCTCTCAACTTTACTTCAGTTCATCGGTGCCAGTAAAGCTGGGATCTTAGGTTATTGTCAACGATTATCTACACATTCAATTGTCATTACTAAGTATTGGATTCAACAATATCAACTAAATCATACAAGGTTGGTTACTTTTGAAAGCACAATCATATCTTTACAAGAAAATCTTGGAGAGCTTGAAAAGCATATGGAAGAAAACGAGAGAACAATTGAGAAATTAAAAAACATTGTCCAACACTTGAGAGAGACTCCACTTGGGATGCCACGTAGGAGACGATCATTAACATCCCTTGACTCTCTTTCAATTGGTGGTGGAGCACGCAAACGATGAGTTTTTGTGATAAATTTTGGCTTGTATTTGTGATAATATATATATTCGTGTTATGCAGGTCATTCGTTGAAGATCTTAGTGTGTCATCAACAACAAAGGATCAATTCAAGTTATTAAATTCTTGTTTGACCAACAAGCAGGTGGTTAGTATTTTGGAGTCACGGATAGGAAACCTTATCAAGAAGCAAGTGATTAAAGATTTTACAAAAAAGTTACAAGATATTATCACTCCTAGAGATGTGCAGATGGTATGTGATGAAGCAGGAATTAATACTAAAGGATACAGTGCATTGTACAACCTTCTGAAGCATTCATTACAAAGAGAAGGTATTTTGCAGAATATGTTTCCATCTCCTTACAAGGTATCGCTAAAGAAGTCAATGTCCAATGAAGATATAGCTAGTATTCTTGGAAACTATTTATATATGGAGGATATTAGGCCTATGTCTATTTATCATTTATCTACATCCAAAAAAGAGTTGAAAAGCGGAGCTGGAAATGGATTTCCTTACACAAAGTACAACAATATATTCGTGGATTTGGAGAGGATTCAATAGGCAATGGTTTGATTTTGCAAATCCACTATACCAGGTATGTGCACTATTGTTACCTTGATATACATTCTATATTGATGTTATAAAAGTTTTGCTAATTTATGCAGATTGTAATACCAAATTACAGTTTATATTGAAGTTAGATGAATGCCAGGTCATAAAGGGATGGCGAATGGAGAGATTGAGTTTGACACTCGTGAATGAAGCTATGACAAATGCCATATCTGATGAAAGTAGTAACTCTAGCTCTAACTCTACATATAGTGTTCAATCTGAGAAAGAAATATGGTGGTTAGGTGCTATTGAAGTACCTAAAGAATCCAATGATGTTCTTTCATGGATTTTTAGTAGGACCCCATGGGTCACTAAAGTAATAGTTTCTCAAATTCATGGTGCAAAGCTCCACATAGAAAACTTTGGTGATTTTGAGATAGATTGGCACTTGGCTGGGGATTTAAAAACTATCAAATGCATGTTAGATTGCAAGCAAGGTGCATGTGCTCGTTATCCATGTCCATTTTGTACTCGAGGCTACAAAGTAACAAAGGGACAACAAAAAGTACTATCTAGCTTAGATGAATACATAGATGCACCTACTTCCACGGAATGGGATAGACCTTTGTTAAGGTGTCCAATGTTAGAAATACCTAACCATGACACATTAGATAAAGATTGGAATCCCATTATTCCATTTCCATTAGTTAATGTTCACTTTTTCACATTGCATGCTTTCATGAGAATATTTGATAGATTATTGAAGCTCCACATAGAATATGCATTTTCCATGAAGCCAATTGATAAATATGTACAAGCAATAAAAAAATTGGAAGACTTGCTTAATTCGATTGGTTGTCATGGTGGTAATGTATCTCTAGGTGTCAAAAAACCTTGTGAATCGCAAAACAGTTTGCAACAAGTGTCAATGACAGGGAAGAAGGCAAGAAAATTTTTCAAAAGAGGTGTAAGCCCTAAGAAAAATGAATGCAGGGATCTATGGAAAGACTTGTGCATGATCACCACTGATAATGATTCTCAAATTGACCTTAGTAATAGTTGAAAGAAGGTTTGGTCATGCTTAGATAAGTTGGTAGCCTTAATGAGTCTTAATAGCTCCAACAAAAATGACCGTCAGTTGTTTCAAGATACATTAATGGAGTTTGCAAAGTGTTTCATCCTATCTTGGGGAGAGAGCACTATTACACATTACATTGTAAGTTTTCTTATTTTTTCAATTTTCTTGTTGATAAGATTGTGTTATATGTACTTATATCATTTGAGCATATTTTATTTGCACATGGAGCATTTTTTATGCATCGATATGGTTCATTGGAGGATTTTAGTACACAAGGAATGGAGAAGTCACATTATAAGCCTAGACGTGTTTACTTCAAGAACACACGACATGGTGGTGGTGCAATGCAATCAAACTATATGGAAGAGATGTTTATTTGGTTTTATCGTACTGCATTTTCAAGGAAATATGCAATCGAACGAGCCAAGGAGTCGAAAGTTGCAAAACTTGCAAGATTTAATCAACACAACTTAGCTAGTGAAAAAATGGAAGTCACCATTGGGACCTTTACATCATGCTCAATGGTGGGCTACAAGAACACAATAGGGTTCATCATGGAAGTGAAGTCATTTAATACATTCATGGCATTTTCTAAATAATTCATAAGGTTTGCTACACAGTAATCTCTTGTTTGCAATTTTTTAAGGTAATTTTTTATTTTTTAACTATTTTTTATCCATTCAGATGTGAACAGAACCTTTTTAAGTGAAACATTATAACAGGAGACTCATTGTCTCATTTCAACATTCTAGCACTATAGAGGATGGCACGAACAAAGCAAACTGCAAGGAAGGATCCCATTAACTTTCCTACCTATGTGCAAGGCACTCAGAAGCCACCATGGATGAAGCACCACAAAAGGCGACGTAGTGTCTCGTGCTTTGCATCCCATCGTAAAACAGGTGGTGGTCATACCTCTGGGAGTGAACAGTTGCATGAAGAAGTGGAACATGGGCAATCCAGGGAAGAGGCCGTAAATCAACCCCAATCACCACCATCATCATATGATGAGCCTCCATCACCAAAGAGACCAAGAAAGACAAGGGTGAAGGAGCGTGCTCATAGACAGGTAGTTTTTGATGATGATTTTGATGAATACCTACACATCATAGGGTTATTGTAGCGGAAAACACACTACCAACAAATCAGGTGGGCCATACCCAATGATCAAGAGAGCTCAAGACGCGTGCAACGGAAGAAGAAAGTCTTTCAACCCCGTCGTAGACCACCCCAACCAAGACCACAAGAAAATGTCCAACAAAGACTACCACCACCACAAGCTAGAGCACCACAACGAAGAATATGATATACGAAGGCATTTGCAAAGATAAGGCACTATCAAAAGACAACTGAGCTTCTGATGCCTAGAAGAACCTTTGCAAGGGTGGTCAAAGAAGAGCTACAAAGGTATTGTGCAAGGTTAAGGATCTAGGCTCTAGCTTTAGAAGCTTTACAAGAGGCAGCTAAAGCATTTTTGATATCAATGCTAGAGCATTCCAACTTGTGTGCCATCCATGCTAAGCGAGTCACTATACAACCGAAGGACATATAATAAGCTAGGAGAATTAGGGGTGATCGTAGCTAATTTTTGTAACTCATCTCTACAGACAAGAGATTTTTTGTAAATATTTCCATTTTCAATGAAACATTAGCACTTTTCCTCTATTCCCTTTATAATCTCATTATTTAGAATGAAACATGAGCAGTCATTTTTACATTTCCATGTGTTTTCTTGTGATAATCTCTCATATATCAGTGGTTGTTTTCTTATCTTGTCATTTTGATCTAGTGATAATATCCATCTAGTGAGATTTCTTTCTCATTTAAGGTCATGTAGGGCATTGGGAGGCCAAATAAAGCCCTGCCATAGAAACGCGAGAGAAGGCCCTGCAAAACGTTTGCAGGGCCTTCTCCCGCGTTTCTGTGGCAGGGCTTTATTTGGCCTCCCAATGCCCTACAAGACCGTAAATGTGAGTAAGAAGGTTCAAAAGAATGAGAGTAAAGAAGGATCATGAGGAATAGATCTAGTTCATGAGGAGTGAACATCAACAAATTTTGACCTCTCTATACCTTTGAAACATATGAGCAGAGCATTTTGAAACTTAGAACATTTGCATTCTTGAAAATATCCATCTAGTGAAGTTTCACTCTCATGTAAGGTCACCTAGGGCATTTGCATTCTTGATAATATGGAGACCTAGAGATATACCTATTTGACCTAAGACCTTTCCATGGAAGTTGGAACCTAAGGTTGTAGTCACAAGGGATTTCTTAACTAAATAGATACAATTACTACCCTGTGTAATGGTTGATAAACAAAGCAATTTACTTAAGGCCTTTAGATACCATGTCATGAAGTGGCCCTGCGGACTGAACTCTTTATGGATAATTACAAAATATTCTTTGGGAAGTTTCCCAATGTAGTTTGCAAGGGATGAGCCACCTCCACGAGCCACTCGATCACCTCCACTCCTTGCTACAAACTTGTCGACTTCAATCACCTCCTGCACAAAGTTTTATGATTAGTAGCTGCATGTGTTTGTAAGAATGAATGATATGAATTGAAGATACTTACATCTTGAACTCTATCTTCTTCTTCTCCTCTCTCTTGAAGATGTGAATTAATGCTGGAGTGGGACATCCCACTCTGCTCAATCACTGGTGAGGCGGGAACTTCTGATTCCAATATCCTTTCTTGTGCATTACTAAATTGTTCTTCTGTGATATGTTGATGTTCACTTGTAAGTATTTCATTGCAAACCAATTTCATTGTGTCGGCCACTGAGTCACCAAATGGCAAACACTTTTTCTCCAACAAGTCAGAGATACTATCCAAAGGACACTCTGACAAAGTACAAAACAAAATTAGGCATTCATCTAGCCGTAGCCCAAATGCCTTCTCTACATCATGTAAAAACAAATATTCTTGTCCCTCGACAAGAACCACTTAAAAAGTTTCAATCTCCACCTCTAGAATAGTTGCTTCTTTCTCCGAAGAGGTGGATGGCTAGACACTTCTTTCAACTTATCATCCACACCAAGAGGATAAGTTTTCTCAATAGCTTCTCTCTCTAATAGGAGATTCAAGGGTTCTTGGGGTGGTTCCTTTTTATTCTCGACAAAAACACTTGTAAGAAGATGAGGGATCTCATGAGGAATTGATTCTAGTTCCTCATTCACAAAAAAAATTGTGGCAGCAATGAATGAAAGATATTTTGCACCCATCTTGTGTTTGCTGTTCAATCTCCTTATAAGTGGCACAGTTTCATCAAGAAGGTGCCCTACTTCCTCTGCAATTACTTGGAACCGTTTCAATCGTTTCGCAAATGCGTCATCACCTTTGTGAATGTAGGTGAGAAGGTCACATGGAACCCAAGTTCCATCATATGGTGGTATTTTGATGGAGAAACGCAGTATATGAACTTGCATATATTGAAGTAGCTCCTCCAAAGCATCGGCATTCATTTGCACGGTTCCATGGAGGTCACGAACCTTGGAGAGAAGATCATATAGGTCATGTTGACCTTTATAATCTGAATCCTCCAAAAATTCTAGAAACTTGTGGCGTGCACTCTTAGTAGGTACAGAGGTGGAAGCCATAGCTTGCAAATGCAGACTGCTCTAACACTCAATGTAGTTGAAAAAGTGAGAAATGAGGAGAGAGGACTCCTATTTATAACTTTTCTAGATTTTTTTAAGTGATGGGTCCCACTTTTTCATAGAAGTGACTTTTCCTTAAATTAAAACATAAGATTCTTGGAAAGGAAAACTTTGACATTTAAGATCACATCAAAGAAAATAAACAATAAGAATGCTCTTTCAAGAAAAACCTTGAAAATGTACATATACAAGTAGAATGTGGCCAAAATATCCTTGAAGCAAATGTGAAAAATTTTTCATTGCAAAAATAGGTTTGTTTACAGGTTTCACAGTATCTTTATAGAAAAGAGTTATGACAATGAAATTTCTGTTCCATCCATGCTCCAATCTGCAAGAACCTAGATTTTGTCTTCCAATCTCTTTCCAATCTATGGACAATTCATAAAAGAGTAAAAACATTTTCAAATCATGAGCAATAGTGATAGAATAGGATATATATATATATATATATATATATATATATATATATATATATATATATATATATATATATATATATATATATATATATATATATATATATATATATATATATATATATATATATGGAATACAACTCTTACCTTGTTCCCTCGTATTTGAAATTTGAAATCATGAAGATCATCATATCCCATGATAAGTAAGTGCTCTCTCAAGTTGGCCAAGTTCCAATGTTGATTAACTAAAGCCACCTCCATATCATTGTTTGGTAACTTCACATTAATTTCAAATGAAGCTAAAGATCCCTCTGAGCTTTGCAAGGGTATCCACTCTCCTAGTTTACACATCCAACGATCATAATAAAATCTGATGTACAATGAGGTGCAATGTTTTAAATAGCGAAACCCTATACCCGTGTCACCAATTCTACAACGATATATATCCCCTTTTGACAATCCTTCTACATAACCCCAGGTTTCCCCTAACAATCCTTCTACTGCTTCGTATGTAATATCTTTACATAGGAACATTGTAGGAGTTTCTACAAAAGGAATGCCTTGAAATATGAAAACAAAGCAATGGATTGGTAGAGTCCAATGAAGACCTATTGATCTAGACACTCGTGTGAATTTCAAAGAGTTATGTATGTCCATCACCATCTTACGCTTCAAAGATGATCTCGACCAAAAATCAGGTTTTGGCCACTCTAAACTAAGAAGAGAGTCAACTTTGATAATCTCCAACCTTCCATATTCACCATCTGTGGAAGGAACAATGTACTTGTGAGTGTAAAAGAAGATCCTTTCACGAATAATTATAGTAGGAGGTACATCTGGAAACACTAATGCCCCAATCTCTGCATGTAATGCTTTGAAAGTTCATGTAAGACTATGAAGTGGTTGCTCTTCCGCTAAACTAGAAGGAAATATGACTGTAGCAATGAAAAACATATGAGATGAGTAATTAATACATGTAACACTGTGGAGCATTGAAAAAATAGACATACTCACAATGGATTGGATATCTAATTCTATTGGATTTTTCTAACTTCATGGTTGAAATTGTGAAGACATGTTGTACAATAGCAACCATCCCACCATGTGTTTGCTGCTTGAAGCTTAAGAGCTTACCTTTCCAATGAAGATCCAAATTTCCACGATCTCGAACACGATGAGGACCAAGTCCAGATGGCTGCATGTACACCCATGCACCTTTGCAAAACTCTTGTGGTAGCCAACTTCCTTCCATTGTTTTGATGTTGTGGCACGTCATTGTGTGAACTTCGTCTTTTGGTCTCCTACGAGCTCTAGAGATTTCCATGGGAGTAAGAGTTGTTGTTATTGCTACAGAAGTTGGGAGAATGGTAGGAGGAGAAATAACGCTTCTGTTGTATGGTATGGAGGGAATAGAGGCGAAAAATATGACTTTTTGGGTTTTGGGTATGAAAATGGGAGTTTGAAGACAGAAAATAGAGTTTCTTGAGTTATTTTGAAAAAAGTCACTTTTTTAGTTCAAAAACATGCACGGAGTTTGAATTAGAAGTCAGAAATAGCACTTTTGACCCTTAAAAGTGATATGGAGGTCATTTAATGGTATTATGATGAGTTTTACAACTTTTAAAAAATTTTGAATTTTTGGGCCTAGCCTGATTACGAGATTTCTTCTCTCTCTAGAAGACAACCCTGAACATAGAGGAATCTTGTCCCCTCTTCTCCCCTTTAGCCTAGTATTTTATAGGGTATAGACTGTGGCCACCACCCTCTTCTGATTGGTCCATCAGTAATCACTCCTTAAGCTAAAAGGCCAATCCATGGTTCACCTTTTTTCCTAATGCATACACACACATACACATACATGCATACATATGCATACATAATGCATATGCATATGCATACATACATAGTTACATGCATACACACACATATGCATACATAATGCACATGCATACATACACATACATAGTGCATACACACACATATCCATACATACTGCATACACACACATACACATACACACATAAACACATACACACTCATAGACACACACATACACATAGACACACACGCATACACACACAGATATACACACACATACACACATAGACACATACACACATAACGATGCATACACACACATACACATGCATACACACATACACACACACATACACGCACCCACATACATACACACATACACACATATACACACATATATGCATACACACACATATAGAGAGACATACACATACATGCATACATATGCATACATAATGCATACGCATATGTATACATACATACTTACATGCATACACACACATATGCATACATAATGCACATGCATACATACACATACATAATGCATACACACACATATGCATACATAATTCATACATAATGCATACACACACATACACACACATATGCATACATAATGCACATTCATATGCATACATACATCCATAGACATACACACATAGATGCATACACACACATAGACACATACACACACATAGACACATACACACTCATAGATACATACAATCTTACACACACACATCCATACACATTTACACACACACATACACATGCACACTGACACACATATATAGATACACACGTATATACACACATAGACACACACACATACACAAATAGACACACACACACATACACACAAATACACACACACACATAGACACACACACACACATCCACACACATTTACACACAAACATACACATGCATACAGACACACATATATAGATACACACACATACATGCATACACATACATAATGTACATGCATATGCATACATAATGCACATGCATATGCATACATAATGCACATGCATATGCATACATAATGCAAATGCATATGTATACATATGCATACATAATGCACATGCATATGCATACATACATGCTTACATGCATACACACATACACATGCATACATAGATACACATACACACATAGACACACACACACACACATACACACACACATACACACAAAAATACACACATATATGCGTACACACACATAGAGAGACATACACATGCATACACATACATGCATACAAATGCATACATAATGCATATACATATGCATACATACATACTTACATTCATACACACACACACACATATGCATACATAATGCACATGCATACACATACACACACATAGACACATACACACACATACACACACATATGCATACATAATGCACATGCATACACATACACACACATAGACACACACACACACACATACACACACGCGTACACACACAGACACATACACACATAATGCATATGCATATGCATAAATACATAATTACATGCATACACACATATACACACACATGCATACATATGCATACACCCATACATACGTAGAGAGACATACACACACATACACACACATGCGTACATATGCATACATAATGCATATGCATATGCATACATAATGCATATGCATATGCATACATAATGCATATGCATACATAATGCATATGCATACATAATGCATATGCATACATAATGCATATGCATATGCATACATACAACTTTTATGCATACACACACATACACACAGATACATATACACACATAGACACACACGCACACACGTAGAGTGAGACACACACACATACACAGACACATAAAGAGACATACACACACATACACACACATACACACACATACACATACATGCATACATACATACTTACATGCATACACAGACATACACACACACATATGCATACATACATACTTACATGCATACACAGACATACAAACATATACACACACATGCATACATATGCATACATAATGCACATGCATATGCATAGATATATGCTTACATGCATACACATACACACATAGACACATACACACACATAGATACATACACACACATGGACACATACACACATATACACACATATTTACACACACACATAGACACACACACATACACAGACACACTTACACATGCATACACACAGACATACACACATAGAAACACACACATATACACATACACACATACACACATACAAATTTACACACACAGAGATACACACACATATATAAAAAAACACATACACACATAGACACATATAGACTTACACACACATCCACACACATTTACACACACACACACATGCATAAAGACATATATATATTATATATATATATATATATATATATATATATATATATATATATATATATATATATATATATATATATATATATATATATATATATATATATATATATATACACACACATATATACAAACATATATACACACATATACACACACATACACACATACACACTTACACAGACACATACACACATCCACACACATTTACACACATACATACAAATGCATAGACACATATATACAGATACACGTATATACACACAGACACTCATAGACACACACACATAGACACACACACATACACACACATGGACACATACACACAAATATATCCATAGAGAGACACATAGAGGCATACACACATATATATGCATACATACTTACTTACTTGCATACACACACGCGCATGCATACATTTGCGTACATAATGTGCATGCATATGCATACATACATGTTTACATGCATACACACACTCACATATACACCTACATACACATATACACACATACATATGTACACGTATATATATTGATTTCTAACCCATTTTGTTTTATATGTTAGGTATTATGGATCCTAGTAGAGAGAGAAAGACGAAACTCACTCTCATAAAAAGTCTTATGAGAGCAAGAGTTCTGTTTGATACTCTAGGGATCATCATGCATGAGTACTCAGAGATACCTGATGGTGAGCTGGATTATACGATCCTGATGCTTACCCAGTGATCAGAGGAGGGCTCTTCCGCGGCTCCATATGCACGAAGACAGCTATCTGCTCGTAGGTATGTTTTTTTTCATAAACTTTTTTAATGATATTATAACACATATTTTTATTTAATTTTATCTATCTATTTTTAGGACACCTATACCACCTCAAGATCATGATAGCAAAGCAGAGTTGCCTATGAGGACATGCATAGGCACCTTAGGGCTAGAGTGTGATATAGAGCCACAGGGGAACATTGTGTACATAGGGAACGGATTGGAGTTCAAGAGAAGAATGCAAGCATTATGCGAGTCTTACGTGCGCATTGTCCACTTACCATGGAAGTAAGTATAAATTTTACATATAAACTGAAATAAATATCTTATGTTTTATTTACATGATTTTTTTTATTTTTGTAGTGAGCATGATGAGAGGGATAAAAAATACGTACGTCGTTCACTTGAGAAAGAGTTTGGGACAGGATGGTCGCATAAGTGGTGTCTAAAAGAGATGCGGACACTTATGATTCATCGTCACGATAATGCACAATACGCATTGCTTTTATGTATATATATACGTGCATATGAGTATGTGTGTTTATGTATGTATGTATGTATATGAGCGAGAGAGAGAGAGAGAAAAGAGTGAGACTAGAGGCACAAATACACGCATACACACATATACATCATACATGCACATTTACACACATATACACATGCATGCACATTTATACATACACACACATACATGCACATTTCTACACACACATACACATGCATGCAGTTACACACATATAATGAATACACATAGACACATACACATACTCACATACACATACACATGCATAGTCATATGTACACACACATAGAATCATATAACCATATTTACATGCATATATACATACACAGATGCATATACACACACACAGAACACATGCATACACACATATAGAAACACATACATACACACATTCATGCACACTGATATATCCATATGTATATATATATATATATATATATATATATATATATATATATATATATATATATATATATATATATATATATATATATGCACACACACACACACACACACACACATATATATATATATATATATGTGTGTGTGTGTGTGTGTGTGTATATATATATACATATATATATATATATATACATATATACATATATATATATATATATATATATATATATATATATATATATATATATATATATATATATATATATATATATATATATATATATATATATATATATACATTTAGATATCTATACATATATAAATAAATCCTATTTCAAAAATCCTAATTTGAAAACACTAATTTTGATATTAGGGTTTTAAAACCCCTAATTTAAAAACTCTAATTCGGCCTTTTAGCCATATGATTGAAGTATATGTACAAATTGCATCTATTCCTCCGACGTCCTACTAGAGAGATGTCTCTCCTCCCAACCTTATGCCTCTATATATAGCTACTCGAATCAATGAGGATCATAATATATATAAAGATATATACACATCATATAGATACACATACATAAATATAAAATGGAGTAGATACATTATGCATCACACGTACATGCCTAAATGCACACACACACACACATATATATATATATATATATATATATATATATATATATATATATATATATATATATATATATATATATATATATATATATATATATATTACATGTACACATTTACACATAGACACATATACATATACACATGTACACATCACATATACATGCCTTCATGCACAAATGTATACTTATACATGCATACACAATTATAAACACTTGCATATATTACATGAATACTTGAATATTTTACATAAATGCATATGCATATATACACATATGCATTCTAAAACATGTACACATATATCACACACATGCACACACATACATATACATGAAATACATATATATGCACAATAACATATGTACACTTATAATACACATGAATACACACACATATGCATACATACATGATAAAAATATGCTCCTCAAAGATAAAGCTATATATAAAATAATTAGGCATACCCTCGAGCTTCATGTTCTAACTTAAAAGAACATGATTTCATCTCTCTAGTAGGATTCATCATTATTTAAGTTGAATAAAGAATCTATTATATGATATCCATTCTAAAGCTTCAAGTTATTGATCGATAACTAGAGTAGAATTTACTATCTAATCTCCTCATATGTTTTTATTATTGTCATCATTTTGGTAAGAGATCACTATAGTCTCATCTTCATTATCCTTATTGATTTCGTTTATTTCTTCTATTGTCAAATCTATGTTCTCATTAGTCACATCATCTATTGATGGATTAATATTGATTTCTGGCAATTCCTCTTCCTCATAAGTAGAATTAGCATGTAGAGTATTATCCTCTTCATCAAAAAGATTAGTATCATTATCACGTATAATGATTCTAATTTCTCTTTCAGATGTTGATGTATTAGTATCTGATGCTGAATCATCAAGAGGACTTTCTTCAATCTCTCTAACATTAAATTGTTCAAACAATGACCTACCTCTAGGTTGAACATGAATGACTTGCCACCAACGGTGAGCATCTGGGTTTTTATAAAAAAATGCTTGTTCAATATGCTTAGGAAGAATATATGGTTGTTTAGTAGATCACATTACCTTGGAAGAATCAATTTCCCAAAACCCAAATAATTCCTTTCTTAGTGTGGAATTACTACCTTTATACTCAACTACAAACAAGTCAACCTTCAAAATGACCTATCAAAATATATAAAATTAAAAACGCATTATTAAGTGCTTAAAAAAATAACTAACTCTATTATAAAAATGATAAACTTTTTCCTACCTTTTTTAATGTACGAAATGAAATTTCGTAGATACCAACAATAGTTCTTACGTAACCAAGTTCGCCATCTATAAGGTTTCTGTCTTTGAGCTAGCATGATAGTTGCTTGAAAGAAGCAAAAATACTAGAATTCTCAGTTTTATGTAAAGAATCATTGGCTTTGATTCTAATATGCTATCCAAAAGCCCACATATTAGTGAACATTCGAGCCTGCAAAAGAAATTAAATTAGTAAATAGAAACTAGTATACATATATGAAAAAAATAAAATATTATTAAAATAAAATTACCTTTCGTTCACAACCTATCATGAACTCTCTTTGCTCATCTGAGATTTCTTCATCATTTGTGTTGGCATGTGCAAACGACTATATAGCCAATCCGTGAAAGAAGGTATATCTGTAATCTTACTATTATTGAAATTACATCTATATCTTTTGTTTCTTCGCCTTTCACTTCGGAGATTTTGAAGTTCCTGTTCGTACTCGCTAAGGAATGCTTGCATGCATTCACTATTATATGCTACAAAAGTAGAAACATCATTTTTTTCTTGAGAGGTAAATAAAAATGGATCTCCCTTACCTGATAATACCTCATCTGCTATTTTTGAAGAAGACTCGTTGGTCCATGCACGTGGAGCTTCTTCATGAACTCTTTCAAGGTACTCACTAACGTAATACATGCACTCTTCAAGCATCCAACCCTTTTCCATGGATCCTTCTGGTTTTGCTCTTTGTCGCACATAACCTTTTAATATTCCAATAAACCGCTCAACACAAAACATCCATCCAATGTTGACAACACTTACAATCTCTATTTCATCTACAAGATGGACTAATAAATGAACTTGAATATCAAAAAATCAAGTAGGAAGTTCTTTCTACATCAAACATAGTAGCTCTTTGCATTCATGTTTTTTTGTGGGATCGAATTTTTGTCAATCTCTTTTGATGTAATCCACCTATACATAACATAAAAAAAATTATAAAGAAGTTAATTCAAAAATAAAAGATATCCAATATTCATACATATTAAATATAAAAGTATCATAATTACCTTATAAGCAATCAAAGATGATAGATCACATCTCATTCTCTTTTTGTTGTACATCCATCGATAACCAAAGGTAAAATATGTTTCAAAAAGTCATGCCATTCATGGGTCTTTAACCTAGATAAGCTCTTATCGTCCATAGTAAACATGTTTTGAGAAAATGCTCCATGTCTAGTAGCAGTCCTAATCAATTGAATTCTATAGTTGATAGTTTGTATCTCTTTTGTTGTAAGTACCCAAGGAGCAGGTGCATAAGTCGTTTCCTGTCGATGTCTATCAAAAACTGGCCATAACTTTGGTTTTGATTTTTGATCTCTCAAATCATTCCTTGATGCTATGGTATCTTTTAGTCCAAGAACATGCTCCCATAGTGAATAACCAATATTCTTGAATATATGCATAGGATCATGAAGATGACATACTTTTAACTCTTTCCAATACTCCAAAGAATACCATATTGATATGTTCTCTAGGAGTGCCAATTTTCCTTTACCTCTTTTCACATACTCATTATCTTCATCATCACTAAAGATTTCTGATTCTAGTTCTATCAAAGGTCCATCTATCCATTTTTTATACCAATCCAGAGGCTTCATAGGTTTTTGACACTGACCTGTTTCAAACTTTCCATTAAAATATACCGCTTCTCTTTTAGATCTTAATGGATGATCATCAGGCAAGAATCGTTGATGTTGAAGATAAATATTTTTGTTGAGATTCTGACTATAGATTGATCTCAACCAAACACCACAATATGGAAAAGCTTTATAACCCTTAGTAGATATTCGTGCATCATGAAAATGATAAGAATATCATTAGATTAAATTATATTTATTTATATGCATATTGAATAAAAAAATTACATCAATACGTGAACAAACACCATATCCTAGAAAATCGTGAATAGTCCACGCCATATTACCATGAACCATAATATGTCTTTCATTGATGCTTTTCGATACATCAATGACATTAATACCTCCCATATCCTGGAAAATTGTGAATAGTCCAAGCCATAATACCATGAACCATAATATGTCTTTCATTGATGCTTTTCGATACATCAATGACATTAATACCTCTCCATAACTCTTGGAAATCATCAATGAGAGGAGCAAGATATATATTCATAGCTTTAACTTGTTGTTTGCCTCGGATTAAAGGTGAAAGCATTAAATGTTCCTTTTTAATGCTAAGATATGGTGGAAGATTGTAGTTTATGACTAACACTGGCCTTGTTGACCATTTACTCAATTTCCTAGAGAATGGGTTAACCCCATCTAATGCAACTCTTAACTTTAGATTCTGTGGATTTTGTGCAAATTCAATGCATGTAAAATCAATATGCTAAAAAGCAACACTATCATGAGGAATTCTGATTATTCCATTAGTACTTTTATGATCATGCCCCCATGTCAAAAGCTTTGATAATTTGGGGCTTTGAAACATATGTCTACTCCGTGGAGCCAATGGAAAATGTCTCAATACCTTTTTGAGGATTTTACCTTCTTCGCCCTTATATTTAGGAGATTGACATTTGGAACATGTCAAAGAGTCTCCATATTCACGTCTATATAAAATACAATCGTTAGGACATGCATGTATACGTTGATAATCTAAACCAAGATTGTTGATTATCTTCTTCATTTCATCATGTGAGGTAGGAAGAATATTCTAACTTGGTAAAAACTTTTCAAATAATAACTGTAAGTTCATCAAAAGAAGATATATTGAAAAAAGTAAATAAATAAACACACACACACACACATATATATATATATATATATATATATATATATATATATATATATATATATATATATATATATATATATATATATATATATGCATATAATTTTATATATGTGTATGCTTATGTGTATGTGTATGTGGATGTGTATATGCATGTGCATGCATATACATATGTGTATGTGTATATGTATGTATATGTGTTTTGTAGGTGTATATGTATGTATATGTACGTATGTGTATATGTATGCATATATGTATATGTATGTGTGTATACATGTGTATGTATATATGTATGTATGTGTATATATGTATGAATGTGTATGTATGTATGCATGTGTAGCTGTGTATATTTGATTTTGTTTTTAATTGTTTTTTGTATAATGTGGTTTTTAGATGTTCATATGTAGACCATTGAATCTTCTGGCGGTTTCCCATTTTATAGTAAATCTATTACCTGTCTTGCTAAGTTGTTTACAAATATTAAGTATCAGTTACCTATGAAGGTATTAAGTCGTCAGTAAAATGGGAGGATCAAATTTATCGCAGATATTTTGAAAGGTGCATTAATAGTTTTAAAGGATGTTGCATGTGTTGGGAAAGATGGATGGATACTCCAAGAGAATGAGTAGGTACTGCCAAATCCTGCTTTGTACCAGCCCTTGTATGCTTCGCAGTTGATAAGTGGACCTCCTTAACTTCCCAATGACACCATAAAATGGCCTATGTACTTTGGAAATGATCTATGTAAAGATTAAATCAAAACAGATAACTTTGGACTTCAAGATCTTAATAAAACCTTCTATTTTTGTCTTGACACCTGTTGGATCTTTTGCTCAGTATGACCAGTATAGTAGGAATTGGAAAAATTCCTTTAAGGGGTATCTAATTATCTTAGCTAGCTAACTATTCCAAGTGGAGTGATACAAAAAGATTAACTATGCTCAGAGAAATCGATTTAGCAAGTAAACCTTTACCCCTGATTTTTTAGGAATGTTGCAAACTTTGACCAGTGATCACCTCGACAAGCTTTTCTCTGAAACGGCTGAATAGAATCTCTTCAAATTTTGATAGAATGTAAAAAACTTTGAGTTGGTTCCAAAAGCTATAGATCTTTGAATTTGGTTAAGAAATGACTGCAATATGCTCTCCACAAGTTGACAGACTTTCAAGTATTATGACAGAGAACTCAGAAATGAACAATATGGATATATGTATTAATGAACACTTGTATACAATACCATTGGCATGAAGATCATTTCCAAATGGTGTACATAGGTGTGGGCTAGATTTTAGGCCTCACACACACACTCATAAATGGTAATGAGAAGCTCATGAATGCTTAGTTCTTATCTCCACTTTTTCATGATCACTTTTATAGTGATTGAGTAACATTTTGAATTCAGCTTCAAACTTTTGGCTCCCTATGATCAAGCTCCTATATCTAGGAGATATTCCATCAATCAAAGCTAACCTTTTTCCACGAATTCCTGTTGGTAGGTGTTTACAAAGATTCCAAGTCAAATGTGACTTTTACAAGAAAGTAAAGTGGTAATTAACCACTAGCATGTGTTCCTATGCTTCTTCATATGTGTATGGATTTTAATGTATCCTTCAAGCCAAATCTGTACGCTTTTGAGTTGCACCAACAGCTCCCCCTCAATCCAAACATTTTGGCTTGGTCTTCATCCTTCATTCTTCATGCATATCCTACAATCCAATCATTACTTTGAACTTGCAAAGTTTGGTTCCATCCAAAGCTTTAGTCAACAAATCTGCACACTGCATGTTGGTTGATACATAGGTTTTTTGAATGTCTTCGCTTAATAACTTCTCTCTTACATAATGGTAATGAACCTCTATATGTTTGGTCCTAGCATCATAGATAGGATTAGCTACAAGGTGAAGTGAGCTTGTATTGTCTCCAGAGATTATTGGTGACCTAGTAGATAGACCCAATTCTGTTTACAATAGCTTGATCCATATGGCTTCTTGTGTGGCATTTTCCAATCCTCTATACTCTGCCTCTGTAGAAGATAAAGCAATAGTAGGTTGCTTCTTTGAAGATCATGATATTGGCTTATCACCTGCAAATGAAATGTATCTAGAGGTGCTCCTTCTATCATCCTTGCATCCTGCCCAATCTGCATCTGAATAGATCTTGATATCAATGTCAAAAGTGTAAGGGAAATACAAACCATGATGTTGTGTAGCCTTTAGTATTCTCTTTGCAGCTTCTAAGTGAGGTGCTCTTGGCTTGTGCATAAACTGACTTAGCACACTAACTCCATATGCAATATCTATCCTTGTTAAGGTAGCATAGTTTAAGCTACCCACCATGCTTTGATACATTGTAATGTCATTAATTTCATCTCCTTCATGGACACTTAGTTCTAGGTTTAGCTCCATTGGAGTACTTGCAACTTTGGCATGCTGCAAATGAAACTTCTTCAACATATCCTGTATGTATTTTTTCTGAGTAATGTATATTCCAGAGTTAATATAGACTAACTCAAGCCCAAGAAAATACTTTAGTAGACCAAGATCATTTATCTTGAACTCCTTCACCATCTAGCTCTTGATTTGTCTGATTCCATTCACATCATTACCTATAAGTATGATGTCATCAACATAAACACATAGGTATATTACCTCTGAATTTCATCTCTTGATGAATAAAGAAGTATCTTCCTTGCTTATGAGAAAACCTTGGTCTTGAAGGTTAGTGGTCAACCTGTGATTCCATGCCCTAGGTGCCTGCTTCAATCCATATAAGGCTTTATTCAGTTTGCACACATATGTTACCTTGTTAGGGTCCTCATATCCAGGAGGTTATGACATATATACCTCCTCTGAAATCCATCCATTCAAGAAAGCATTTTTTACATCCAATTGGTACATGTTCCAATTTTTTGATGCAGCCACACTCACCAACACTCTGATGGTTTGGATCTTGGCCACAGGAGAGAATGTCTCTTCATAGTCAATGCCTTGCGTTTGTGCAAAACCCTTGGCTACCAATCTGGCTTTATACGTGTTAATTGACCCATCATAATTTCTTTTAAGTTTATAGATCCATCTAGATCCTATTACCTTCATGAAGTCCTTCTTTGGTACTAGCTCCCATGTGTCACTTTCTTTGACAGCTTCAATCTCCTCATCCATAGTTTCTTTCCCTTCTATCTTTGTTATGGATTCTTCATATGATCCTGGTTCTTCAATTGACAAATCTTTGGCAAGATAAAAAGAGTGTTTAGTAACAAGAGATGTATCATACCCATATCTGATAGGTTTTTTGCTCTCTCTTTGTGATCTTCTGATTGACTGACTTGAAGATTCAGGTATGTCTTCAAGCTTCTTCATTTTGACTTTGCCCTTGGACTTCCATGCCTTGAACTCTTCAAGATTGATAATGTCTTCATCATCTCAATTTGAGTCTTCATTCTGAGTAGATTCCTCCTTAGCAAGACTTGGAAACTCCTCTTCCAAGTCATAGGGTAGATTAAACTTCCTGCATTCATTCTCATACCAAGAATCATTTTCATCAAAGACAACATCTCTACTAACCATGAATCCCTTATTGGAAGGGTTGTAAAACCTGTACCCTTTTTGATTTAGATCATATCCAATAAAGATGCATTTCTTAGCTTTAGGGTCTAGCTGATCTCTTATCTGAGAAGGAATGTGTACATATGCTACACATCCAAATATCCTACAATGGTCAAGTGAGGGTCTCTTCCCATGCCATGCTTCATAGGGTGTCATACCATCAAGGGATTTAGATGATAACCTGTTTATGAGGTAAGTAGCAATAGAAAAACTTTTTGCCCATAGATACTTAGGTAACTTTTTTTCATTCAACATAGACCTAGCTGTCTGAACAATCAACCTATTTCTTCTCTCAGCTACCCCATTCTGTTTAGGAGTATACCTTGTGGTGGTTTCTCTCTTAATGCCTCTGTCCTGTAAGAAGTCTTCAAACTCATTGGAGAAGTACTCACCTCCTCCATCTGACCTTAGTCTCTTCAAATTCTTCCCTCTCTCATTTTCAACAAGTGCAAGATATTTAAGAAAATAAATAAATACTTCATCCTTGTGCTTCATGAAGTACAACATAGTCCACCTGCTATAATCATCAATAAAAGATACATAGTACCTTGATCCTGATATTGATGGGTCTTTGCTTGGTCCCCATACATCTGTATGGACAAGTTCTGAGTACTCTTCATGCATGTAGCTTTACCTTGAGAAGGGTAACCTGTGAGACTTCCCAAATTGACAAGCACTACATTTATATATCATGTGTTGTTTGGAAACATTGGGTATTCCAATTACACATTGATCCCTGCATATCTGTTTCAAGGTTTTTTCTCCTACATGCCCTAATCTTTTGTGCCAAATCTCAAGCTCTGAAAGTGTTTGATCTTTATAACTGTATAGTGCAATATTATTTATGTCTTCTAGCTCAAAAGTGAAAAGTCTTCTTGATTTTTCTCCTTTTGCTATTCTCTTGAACCTTTGCCTTGGATCCTCCACAAATGCTCCAAATTGGTTGAATCTAACCTGTAAACCTTTCTCCACAATCTCTCCAACACTCACCAGATGTATGGTAATGGTTGGTACATAGAGTACACTACTCAACAAGTTTTGATTTCCATCAGAAGTCTTAACATTTCTAACTTTAATTACTCAGTGCTTGGTATCATCACCTATTTGTACTTGATGTTTACCTTTTGGTTCCTCAAGATCAGAGAGTAGTGCTACATTGCCAGCCACATGATTTGAACATCTTGAGTCAATGTAGAATAGGTGGTCATCATTTGTACCTAGTTTTGAAGTCATGTTCATGATCAGAAGAGAGTCATCTTGCTCTTCTGTATATTTATTGTAGTCCTTTCTGGATTTGAATCCTCCTTGGTAGTTGCCATTGTAGTTGTTGTTGTAATTGTTGTCGTAGTTGTTGTTGTAGCCTTGGTGATGATTGAATCTACCTCTTGACTGTGACTATCCACCTCTTTGATATCCTCTTCCTCTTAGATTCTTGTAATTCCTGAAACACTCATCTGTAGTATGATTTGATAAACCACAAATGTTGCATGGTGAGGACTTATAGGATCTCCCCCTAATTTGCTCACCTCCTCTACCTCTTCCTCTTGATGATCTACCTCTCCCTGCATAGTTGGCTTGGGAGGTAGTGCCTTCGTCTTCTACCTTCTTGTTCTTGCCTTTATCTTTAGACTTTTTATCAGTGTACAGGGTAGAGGAACTATTACCTTTGGATGTATCTCCATTCTTGTTGAGGTTGGCTTCATGAGTGAATAGTTGTCCCATGAGAGTGGTAAGTTCTGGAATCTGCATGTCCATATAAAGATCCATGGCAGTGGTGAAGCTTTCCCATTTGTCATCTGCTTTGATCCCATTGATCACTTGCCTTAAAATCTTCTCTTCTTCAATCTCTTCTCATATGCTTGCTAACTCATCTGCTACATATTTAATCTTGGTCAAAGACTTTGAAACAACTTGCTTAGGTTGCTTCCTTAATGTGGTGAATTCAATCCACAACTGATTTTTTCTAGCCATAGTGTTGGAAGAGAAATAAGATGACAAGGTTTCCCAAGTCTTTTGGGATGTCTTATAGTTCCTAATGTGTGGCAAAAGAAAATCAGAGATGGAGTTGAGTAAGTAAGACCTTGCTAGTGCATCCTTAGCACACCATGTGTTGAGCTTTTCATGTTCTTCCTTTGTAGGAAATCCTCTTGTTTTGAATGAGGGAAATTCCTCATCTCCTGAGATATATCCATAGAGACTCCTTCCTTGTAGGTATGTCTTCATCCTTAGAGACCATGCCTCATAGTTGTTCCTGTGCAATTTACCAATAAATGAAGGAAAACCATCTCCCATTTTACCTTAGATTGCTCTGATACCACTCTTGGGAAAGATGGATGGATACTCTAAGAGAATGAGTAGGTACTGCCAAATCTTGCTTTGTACCAGCCCTTGTATGCTTCAGAGTTGATAAATGGACCTCCTTAACTTCCCAATGACACCATAAAATGGCCTATGTACTTTGGAAATTATGTATGTAAAGATTAAATCAAAACAGATAACTTTGGACTTCAAGATCTCAATAAAACCTTCTATTTTTGTCTTGACACCTGCTCGATCTTTTTCTCAGTATGAATAGTACAGTAGGAATTGAAAAAATTTGTTTTACAGGTATCTAATTAACTTAGCTAGCTAAGTATTCCAAGTGGAATGGTACAAAAAGATTGACTATGTTTAGAGAAATCAATTTAGCAAGTAAACCTTTACCCCCGATTTTTTAGGACTGTTGGAGACTTTGACTAGTGATCACCTCGATGAGCTTTTCTCTAAAACCGGTGAATAGAATCTATGTAAATTTTGGCACCATGTAGACAACTTTGAGTTGGTTCCAACAAGCTATAGGTCTTGTTGGAGTTAGACGTCTGTGGAAGCACGCGAACAACATAAGGAAGAAGAAGAAGCTTGGAGCACAACACACAATACTGAATGTATTACTAGAGAATGTACAAAGATAAGTAGCCCATTAGGGCAATAGGCGTATATACAAGCCGGGGGAAAAAACCTCCTAAAGAGGGAAAAAAGTGCCCCGGCGGTCCTAGTGTGTTCACACACATCACTACCTAAATATATCAACAAATCCCCCCTGGGAGTGATGCGTTGAACAAGGAGCTGGCACTCATGTATAAGGAAGTGCCAAGCTATGTGGAAATCACTCCACAAAAGGAAGTAAGCCCAAAGCTTTGCGGAAAGCTTCAAACTTCTCCCTAGGCAGAGCCTTCGTGAAAAGGTCTGCAATGTTCTCCTGCGTGGGCGCATATGCCAAGCTGATCTCCCCAGTAGAGAACCTCTCCCTGACATAGTGATAATGCACCTCAATGTGCTTAGTGCGAGCATGGAACACAAGGTTTCTCGCAACTGCCAATGCGCTCTAACTCTCAGTGAAGATGGTGGTGGCAGAAGACTGGCCAACACCCAAATCAGACATAAGGCGTCTGAGCCACACACACTCAACAATCGCTGTGAAAGCTGCCCTATACTCAGCCTCACAACTGGAAGTGGCCACAGTAGGCTGCTTCTTGCTCAACCAAGATATACATGAGCTACCAAGCATGAAGCAAAAACCACTGGTGGACACATGAGTGTCATAGCAACCAGCCCAATCAGAGTCAGAAAAAGCATGCAAATCTGGCAGTAGTGATCCCCCGTTGGGATAAAACAACCCAAGTAGCCGAGTACCACTCAAGTAGCGAAAGATGCGCTTAACCGCCTTCCAATGCGTGACTCCTAGGCAATGCATAAACCTGCTCATCTCTGAGACAACAAACTAAATATCTGGCCGAGTAATGCATAAGTAAATCAAGCATCCAACAGCCTACTGATAGATAACAACATCAAATGCATCTCCAACATCATGAAGACTGAATCGTAAACCTGTCTCCATAGGAGTGGCAATAGGCTTACAGTCTTCAAGGCCAAAACGCTGCAATAATGTGTCAATATATTTTGTTTGACACCATTCCACCATCAACTTGCATAAACTGAATGCCCAAATAGTGATACAAATGCCCCAAATCAGACATCTCAAATGAGGCATGCAAATCAGCCTTGAAATCAGCAATATGCTTCTCAATAGGACAAGTGAGCAGCATGTCATCAACATAGACAACAATGATCACAAGCACATCATGAGCACGCTTAACATATAAAGTGCTTTCAGTTGGACTGTTCACAAAACCATGTGCAACCAAATAGGCATGTATCTTCTCATACCAAGCACGTGGTGCTTGCTTTAAACCATATAATGCCTTCTTTAACCTGCACACCTGGCTTTCATGCCCTTTCTGCACAAAGCCTCGGGGCTGAAAAACATACACTTCTTCATGCAAGTCACCATTCAGAAATGTTGTTTTAATGTCCAACTGATGTACATTCCAACCATGATGGGCTACAAGTGCACAAATGCTCCAAACAGTAGTCATACGGCATGTAGGTGCAAAGGTTTCATCAAAATCAATGCCTCTTTCCTGTGCATAACCCTTTGCAACAAGCCTAGCCTTATACCTGTCAACTGTACCATCACGTTTACGCTTCAGCTTGTATACCCACTTAGTGCCAATGGCCTTCTTGCCAGGAGGCAAGTCACATAAAGACCATGTACCATTCTTCATTATAGCATCATATTCAGATTCCATGGCAGCCATCCAATTTTCTGAATTTTGTGCTTCATCAAAAGAAACAGACTCATTCTCATCACAGAGACTAGACGCTGTGGTCGCGATCCGCGGCACTTCTGTTCCAAAGCTGATGCAGCAGTGGCTATGAGTTTCTTCTCATCACTTTTTGTCATCTCATCTGCTGTGTATTCTGGATACCATACCTCGGGTTCTCTATCGTAGAATTTTTCCGGTTCAGTCATCGTACTCAATATTAGAAAATCTTTTGGCTTCTCGTGGAGGATTTTGGCATACATCTACAGCAAAATGGATTGCAAGAGATCACGAGAGACATTGATTTGTTGGGGCTACAGAATGAAGGTGACGAGCAGTCAAGCTCTATTCCTAGTGAACCTCAGCTTAAGGTTGATAATGAATCAATAGGGCCAAAGCAGGATATGTGACAGCCATAATGTCAGGTACATAAGGTGAATTATCTATTCATCACCCGAAAAAGCATGCGAGTAACTCAGAAATAGAATCAAGGAACCCAAATCCAGAAACACGTGTCTGTGCCAACAATCTAGGCAGTTCGCACAAGATATTGAGTGGGGCATACACCTGCGGGCTAGAGGATGTTTCTAAGAAAGGGAGAGGTCTCTCGCTGAAGGAGGCAGATGTGAAGCAGATCGGGAGGATATGCTCTCAGTGGGGAGACACAGGGAAGCTCTTCGACAGGACACAAGAATAGCCACTCTCAAGTACAGATAGAAAAGATGGGGGCAGCATAGGCTGGAGCCTCGGGAGATTATGTGTTGTGTGGATGCTGGTTGCTTCAAGTTTTTTTTTCGAAGTTCAAGAGGAGAAGAATTTGTAAAGGAAAGGGTCATGTTTGTTTATCCACAGCACACTTCTAGTCACGGACAATCGCCATCTCTTCGGTCACTATCATCATCAGTGTCTCAACTGTGTGTTGTGCAAATTGTTTATTTTATTTCAATTGGGGAATGCTGGAAGTTTCTGCGCTTCTGAAATTTGGAAGAATATTCAATAAGGGATGGAGTTTGATGTACAGTTATACCTGTAGAAGGCGATTGGAGATTAAGGAGACATTGAAGAGTATCAGTTTAAGGAGGGAATTCTGACATCCTCTGATGAACGAGAAGTCTGTGCAATGATTGAAGAGTAAACCACTATTCACAAGAGTCATATCTGATGATGTAACACTGTTCATATCAGAACATCTGATCGAAAATTTTTCGGACATCGCTGAATTCAACGCATTGAAGGACAATCATCTGGCGTAGAAATCTGCGGCAGGAGAATGAAAAAGACAAATTTGTTTTTAATGCTCTACGCTGAGAAGGCCGACAGCAAAGACAACAGTTTTTTTTTGGTAGATGATTTTGATTGATTCTGAGGAGGATTTTGATCTGACAATGAATAAACTGAAGTCTTTGACGTGCGATTCTGGCAATGCTCTAAGCTTCCCCAACAATTCTTTGCCATATTTTGACACATGCGATGTCAACATTCTGCTATGCTATGGTGAACATTCTCTGACATGCTTTTTCAATTGTGCGCTATTCTGTTACCATATCTGATGCCCAGCTTTGATTACATCAATCTTCTGGTTGTGCCCAACTACAATTCAACTGAAGAGAGATTTCTAGCTTTGCGTGGATTCTATCATGCTATTAGCTATCGATCACCATAGGTATTGTGCTATAGAACTCCATTAGTGATGCTCAGAAAAGCATGTACATACAGTACTCCTTAGTTCCTTGCATAAGGAATGACATGCATAAATCGTGACAGATAGCAACCATTGCCATCATGATCATATAGGTAACGTATTTTGTTTTGGTGGTTTATTTCTGATAGCATTTCGAATACACAGTGAACTCCAATTTATGTGAGGAAATGATCTACTTCTTTTAGGTTTGCATGTTTTCCTTCTGAATTTGAATCTTATCTTGCTGGTTTGCATTTTCAAAAGAACTTTGACACCTGTAGAACTTTGTTTTGAACTTACGAGTTGAATGCATCATGTGCCATTTTTTGTTAAAAATGCTAATGCAGCAGGTTTACTTAATGGAAGTTTGTGTGTCTGAGCAGCTATTAGTTGGGATCCGGTAAAACATCACTATATTGTATGCATAGTAAGGATCCGCGATTTTAATCGTACAACTGAAATGTAGAATTTGTTGTTTTATTGCGCTAAGCTGCATTGCATACAATGGATAATTACTAATGATCTAATCATGAATCCATCATATCCAAATTTTTGATACACACATGATCCATCATATGAGAAATGTAAAGGAGTATGGATTTAGAGTCCAGACTTTGTGGGAACTCAATCATGAATTGTTTGTTCTCCATGATTATTAAAAGAGCTTTTTCATGATGAAGTGGCTCAACTATTTATGAAGGCAGCAATTGTAGGTGCTATGGAGTTGCAGGTACTCGTTCTACATCATTAGTAGATGTACTTTGGGTCCATGTACTTTGATTGAATGTTCTTGTAACTTCCACGGATCACATGTTCTGCACATGCATATATCAAAGCTTGTTCATGACATTATGGTAACTAAGCTGCATTGCATACAATGGATAATTACTAATGATCTAATCATGAATCCATCATATCCAAATTATGCCCTTCATTTACCTTCTCCCTCCTTTCATGAAACCCGACGACAACCTGGTGAACCCGACGTGAAAGGAGGGGGTGAGTAAATCATAGTGCTAGTGAACTAAAGAACCAAGTTAGCAACCGAAATTTAAGCGATTTAGCACATTAAACATGGAAGATCTCCTCGCTCAATTCATACGATTTCAAGAAGAAGATAGGCGTCAAAAAGCCATCCAATCACTTCATGAACGCCTAGTCAATCGGTGTGGTTTTTTCAATGGAAAGAATGTCTCAAAGTTCTGCAAAGAATATGAACTCGAGGCCAAATATCTAGGTGTCGGATTGAGTCCAATGACGGAAAAAGAACTATGCGAAAACTTTATCTATGTGTCGGGATACGACATGCGAGACCAAATAATGCGAATAAATCAAACGACATGGTCTCGATACAAAGCGACACTTCTTAGGCAGTTTATGCTAGAAGACCTTGATAAAGTAACTCGTAGATCTTTCTTGAGGTGGGTTCATATACCCAAAGACCAGCCGATTCTCGAGATCAAAGAAGAGTTTGAGCGACAATATGATGATCTTTCTGAGCACGATAAGAGGTGCATAAGTCATGAAAGGGTGTCGTTGTTTCTTCGAACAATCGACGTTAAAGCCAGAGAGGAGTTAATTCCACTCCTACAAGATATAGACTCCGACTCAGGGCTCACAGAGGATTGGACGCTTGTCCATGAAGCTGTAATGAGATATGTGAAGAAACAACAAACAATAGAAAAATTTTTAAACGATTGGCGAGCTGACATTTATGCAAATGAAGAAGATACACAAATTCCATGCATTTCAGAAAATAAAAATAATTTGCAATTCTATAGAATAATAGAAACCCAAGCTGGGCATAAAGAATATATGCATGGAATATACGTACATGCTTATGAAGGGGATCACTATAAAGAACCTATAAACATAAGTGATGCAATCTCTGAGGATTCAAGGTACCAAGAGCCTGTAGATACTTTGATCACATCTACAAATACTGTATATGCACAAACCCCAAAGATGGGAGGAGCAAGGGAATATGTGGAAGCTAAACAAAACAAAAACAAACCAATATCAAACATACAACAAAACAAAAATAAACAAAACACACCAAGAAACCAACATGAGGCTTCCTATAATCTGTTAGACTCCTCGCTTCTAAGGGATGATAATCAAACAAACAAAGAGGCAAGATATGATAATAACCAAGATTTAAAGATATCTACCGGAAGTCGAGGTAATCAGAAAGGGATTGCAAATGAAATAACTCAAAATAATCCAGTGAATCCATGTGATGATCAAGCACAAGATGGTTCCTTAAAAGACGAAATCAAGCAATACTTGAACTATTTGATACCATCTAAGAGCGAAATATCTCTTGAAGCATATGATTCAAATATGAATCATGGACAAATGACTAATTTGTATGAAGAGAATGCAAGGGAGCATGATGCTAATCAGGAGGGCATGCAAATTATGAGTCCTCTAAAGAATGGTATGTATGCCGATGGTGAAAAGCATGATGCTAAGCCTACTGATTGTTTAGATCAAGATCAAGAATGTGAAAAACTCTTGAGTGATACCACATTAAATGAGTCGTTAGAGGTACAAGAGAGTGATCTGAATTATAGGTGTAAGAATGAGTTGTTGATTGAGCTTCAATATAATGATATGTATGTGAACGATATTGTACTCCATGAAGAAGGACATATGAATGATCATGAGAGCGATGAGGATACTCCACTGATTACTCCTCTTTACATTGATATGTATGTTAAGAATGATCATGTTGAGTTGAGTTCATATATCAAAGACATCAAGTATGAAGTGGAAGATACAACGTTTAATGAGATGTATGATAAATATGATGTGTGCATAGCATCAAAAGATATTGAATGTGAAACCGTTGAGTCAAATATTTGCATTGATGAAGCTAGATATAAATGTTACCAGATGGATGAAGTTTCAATTGACTCAAGCGTCTATGATGAGATATTCAGGTATGAAGTATTTGAGCAAGATTCAATAATAAAAGAAATGTATGAGGAGTGTGGCAAAAACACATCCTCTAAAGATAATAAACAAGAAATAATTGAGATAGATAAAGAATCTGATGATGGCATCTTGAATAGGAAAACTGATTTGACATCAAATTACATGTATATCTTTGAAAAGGATCAGGAGAATATAAATGAATGTAGATTTTCCAATGAATCTTACTTGGAGAAGCAAGAATTTAGTGATTTAGATGATCAAGATTTTCTTGATTGTGATGATATTGAGTTTCTTCATGATAATGGACAAATGAATCAGGGAAAAGAAGAAGATGAGGAGTTCTTGGAGAGATTAGAGATAGAAGCAGATTCTATAATTTGTAGCACTCAAGTAAGGAGGGATTATGATAGACTGAATCACGAAAATGAACATAATTTGCAGTCAAAGAATGATGAACCTTCCTATTCAGAGTGTAAATCTTATGAATGTATTCAAACCCTTAATGGCAATGAAGAAGAAAGATTGGATAATCATAATGGAAATGATGAAATCCTTTTAAATTATTTCATTCCTAAAATGGATCAAAACATATGCATGATGGATTTGTTTGATGATGTTTTAAACACTCCAAATTTTAAGAATCTATATACATGTGCTCATTTATCATGTGCATCTTCATATGATGCATTAGAGAGAAATGTAAATAAAAGCAACTATGCTCAAATGATTAAATCATGGATTTTCAAATTCTCTAAAAGCTATGTATGCCAGTCGAGCCTACAAGGAATGGACGAGCAAATGAAATGGCTTGTCCACATATCTAACTTGTTTAAGAATGCTACCTTGATTGATGCAGTTCAGAGATGGCTTCTTTTCAAGCACAGTTTCTTTGGTGACCATATATCAAGGGAGATGGGTCTGAAGGGAAAAACCCTAATAAATGAGAATTAATAATATCAAAAGGAAATTTGTATATAAAAATGTATATATCTTGTGATTTTTGCTTTAATCTTAAGATAGATAGAAGAAACCAAATAAAACTAAAAATGCAAGAAATTAAAGTGGGAACACCTACGGTAATGAATGCATGTTGGATGAGTAGGTTTGAAGTCAAAATAATTCAAATAGATATTTTAATGTTCAAATAAATGAAGTTTTTTTAAAAAAATGTGATTCTTGAATGTGATGCTACTAATTTCTCTTATACAGTTTTGAGAACAGGTGTTGATGTGGAGCTGATCGAAGATCTAGAGTTTTGAGAGATTGTATAGAGGCGATCACTTTCGAGTTGCATGCTTATGTTTTATTGCAAATGGTTTTTGAAGTTCTTTCATGGACTGCATATGTATATAATGTCATTTTGATGTGATGTTTCTTATGATTTATTTAGTTTCTATGAGTGCAGGAATGATCAAGCGAAGCCAACGGAGATGATGGCTCAAGAACAAATTCGTGAAAATCTTTTTCATTAGCTATCGTGCTTAAACCCTGATCTTTTCTTTGCACCATTTTTGAGATGCATTGCATACCAAATATGCATGTAAAAATATATAGGAAACACGTCTTTGAAATTCCGTAGAAGCACGTCCATCTGCACAATTAGATAGGTAAATATCATTGAAAAATATAAAGCAAGTTTTGAGTGATAAGAGAGAATAGTTTTGAGTAAGGAAGAGTGATTGCATTTGTAAGAGAGTGGAGTTGTGAGTGATGTGAGTGTTGCTTAGATACCATAAAACCTTGATATTTTTTGCACCATTTTTGTTTCCCTTCATGCACCTAACACATGCATAAATGAAATGTAAAGAGCACGAGTAATATCTTGGATAAAACCCATAGTTGCACGAGTGATTGCACTTGTATTGAATTGTATATCCATGATGAAAATGTGAGTTCAATTTGAGTGTACATCCTCAACACCGAATTCCTAATACCTCCCTTATTTGCACCATGTTGTTTTTTATGCACTTAGAGTATGCATATGTAGGCCTCATTACATGGCCATGCATAGGCACATTTGTTTTAACCCATGCACTTGATTTCACTCTCATTTGGATTCTTGAAGACTTGCAGATACCGAGATCGATGGTGGTACATCCGGAGGATGTACAGGTTCAGAGGGGGTGGATGTGGTCGCGATCCGCGGCACTTCTGTTCCAAAGCTGATGCAGCAGTGGCTATGAGTTTCTTCTCATCACTTTTTGTCATCTCATCTGCTGTGTATTCTGGATACCATACCTCGGGTTCTCTATCGTAGAATTTTTCCGGTTCAGTCATCGTACTCAATATTAGAAAATCTTTTGGCTTCTCATGGAGGATTTTGGCATACATCTACAGCAAAATGGATTGCAAGAGATCACGAGAGACATTGATTTGTTGGGGCTACAGAATGAAGGTGACGAGCAGTCAAGCTCTATTCCTAGTGAACCTCAGCTTAAGGTTGATAATGAATCAATAGGGCCAAAGCAGGATATGTGACAGCCATAATGTCAGGTACATAAGGTGAATTATCTATTCATCACCCGAAAAAGCATGCGAGTAACTCAGAAATAGAATCAAGGAACCCAAATCCAGAAACACGTGTCTGTGCCAACAATCTAGGCAGTTCGCACAAGATATTGAGTGGGGCATACACCTGCGGGCTAGAGGATGTTTCTAAGAAAGGGAGAGGTCTCTCGGTGAAGGAGGCAGATGTGAAGCAGATCGGGAGGATATGCTCTCAGTGGGGAGACACAGGGAAGCTCTTCGACAGGACACAAGAATAGCCACTCTCAAGTACAGATAGAAAAGATGGGGGCAGCATAGGCTGGAGCCTCGGGAGATTATGTGTTGTGTGGATGCTGGTTGCTTCAAGTTTTTTTTTCGAAGTTCAAGAGGAGAAGAATTTGTAAAGGAAAGGGTCATGTTTGTTTATCCACAGCACACTTCTAGTCACGGACAATCGCCATCTCTTCGGTCACTATCATCATCAGTGTCTCAACTGTGTGTTGTGCAAATTGTTTATTTTATTTCAATTGGGGAATGCTGGAAGTTTCTGCGCTTCTGAAATTTGGAAGAATATTCAATAAGGGATGGAGTTTGATGTACAGTTATACCTGTAGAAGGCGATTGGAGATTAAGGAGACATTGAAGAGTATCAGTTTAAGGAGGGAATTCTGACATCCTCTGATGAACGAGAAGTCTGTGCAATGATTGAAGAGTAAACCACTATTCACAAGAGTCATATCTGATGATGTAACACTGTTCATATCAGAACATCTGATCGAAAATTTTTCGGACATCGCTGAATTCAACGCATTGAAGGACAATCATCTGGCGTAGAAATCTGCGGCAGGAGAATGAAAAAGACAAATTTGTTTTTAATGCTCTACGCTGAGAAGGCCGACAGCAAAGACAACAGTTTTTTTTTGGTAGATGATTTTGATTGATTCTGAGGAGGATTTTGATCTGACAATGAATAAACTGAAGTCTTTGACGTGCGATTCTGGCAATGCTCTAAGCTTCCCCAACAATTCTTTGCCATATTTTGACACATGCGATGTCAACATTCTGCTATGCTATGGTGAACATTCTCTGACATGCTTTTTCAATTGTGCGCTATTCTGTTACCATATCTGATGCCCAGCTTTGATTACATCAATCTTCTGGTTGTGCCCAACTACAATTCAACTGAAGAGAGATTTCTAGCTTTGCGTGGATTCTATCATGCTATTAGCTATCGATCACCATAGGTATTGTGCTATAGAACTCCATTAGTGATGCTCAGAAAAGCATGTACATACAGTACTCCTTAGTTCCTTGCATAAGGAATGACATGCATAAATCGTGACAGATAGCAACCATTGCCATCATGATCATATAGGTAACGTATTTTGTTTTGGTGGTTTATTTCTGATAGCATTTCGAATACACAGTGAACTCCAATTTATGTGAGGAAATGATCTACTTCTTTTAGGTTTGCATGTTTTCCTTCTGAATTTGAATCTTATCTTGCTGGTTTGCATTTTCAAAAGAACTTTGACACCTGTAGAACTTTGTTTTGAACTTACGAGTTGAATGCATCATGTGCCATTTTTTGTTAAAAATGCTAATGCAGCAGGTTTACTTAATGGAAGTTTGTGTGTCTGAGCAGCTATTAGTTGGGATCCGGTAAAACATCACTATATTGTATGCATAGTATGGATCCGCGATTTTAATCGTACAACTGAAATGTAGAATTTGTTGTTTTATTGCGCTAAGCTGCATTGCATACAATGGATAATTACTAATGATCTAATCATGAATCCATCATATCCAAATTTTTGATACACACATGATCCATCATATGAGAAATGTAAAGGAGTATGGATTTAGAGTCCAGACTTTGTGGGAACTCAATCATGAATTGTTTGTTCTCCATGATTATTAAAAGAGCTTTTTCATGATGAAGTGGCTCAACTATTTATGAAGGCAGCAATTGTAGGTGCTATGGAGTTGCAGGTACTCGTTCTACATCATTAGTAGATGTACTTTGGGTCCATGTACTTTGATTGAATGTTCTTGTAACTTCCACGGATCACATGTTCTGCACATGCATATATCAAAGCTTGTTCATGACATTATGGTAACTAAGCTGCATTGCATACAATGGATAATTACTAATGATCTAATCATGAATCCATCATATCCAAATTATGCCCTTCATTTACCTTCTCCCTCCTTTCATGAAACCCGACGACAACGCAGCCATAGCATAGCAATCTGATGCAAAGAAGGCACTATGAGAGCCTGAACGAGTACGATATGAAAAAGGTGCATCTAATTTGTTGTCATGCAAAGTGTGCACCAGCCATTTTGGCATAGTTTTTGCCTGCTCAATATCAGCTCTCTCATCAACAAGAGAATCATGTAAATCTGCATCAGAAATAGAATGATCTGCATCATCATATGAAACCTGCAAAGGCTGAGAAGTTGCCTCATTAGGACTAGCACTAGACTGTCCACCTGTAAAAAGAGGCATCAACGTATCATACATGTCTTTGGAGCTAACAGATGTCTCCTTAGTACATGAAAGCAATGGCTGAATAGCATCTTCCACAAAGACAACATCACGGCTAACCAGAATGCCTTTAGTATGTGGATGATACAGACGATAGCCTTTACTTTCAGAATTGTACCCAACAAGAATACATTTTACTGCCTTATCATCCAATTTTCTACGATGTTGTTTATGCACTAATGCATATGCCAAACAACCAAAAGCACGCAGATGAGCAACAGATGGCTTGCGGTCATGCCAAGCCTCATATGGAGTGATAGACTGCAGTGCTTTAGTGGGACACTTGTTAAGTACATATGCTGCACACATGACAACCTCAAGCCAGAAACTATGTGGTAAAGCCTGACTCTTGACCATACACCTCGCCATCTCCATGAGTGACTTGTTCTTCCGTTCAGCAACTCCATTCTGTTGAGGTGTATACGGCACTGTACACTGGTGTTTTATCCCATAGTAACGGTTGAACCGCCAAATCTTGAGCTGACGGACCGATTTAACTTCCCAAAGCTCCTCTCTACCTGGAGTGTTATGGTGTCCCTCTTCCGTTGATAATCTTTAGAGCATATGCGCAATGTTCTGATGGAAGTCCGAAGCCCCTTCTCCTCCTCCTCAGCAAAGGAGAACAGATGTGCTGCCCATGTGAATTGCCAGCCTCCTTCCCCCTACTGTGATCAAGGACGACCACTATCCCCAGGAGCGTCAGATTTTCCTTTTTTTAAACTATCGGAGCCATCCTTTTTGAACGTGGTCGGAATTGTTGCTTATTGGATTTTTTCTTCCTTTGTTCGGATGCACCTCCCTTTATCATGCATTAGTCATGCATCACTTTAACAAAGCCTTACTTTACTCCCAAAACATGTGGTCTTGAACACATAGTACACATAGAGCGACAACGTGTTTAAATTACCATACACCACTTCAAAGCTTTGATATGCAAGCATCAATACTGCTTTCCATGATATTTTCTATGATATAACGGATGCTTATGCATGTTGCATGATGATAACACCTTGATTGCACCTCTTAATGTATCTTTTGCATCCGCTCCCAAATTATAGAAATCTGAATTCTAAGCGGTCAACCAAGGCCTCTCTTCCTTTTGTTGATGCATCATCCCTTCAATATTGCAATCCATAAGCTCCAAGAAATTCATATGTAAATATAAAGGAATGTAATATCCACATAGGAGAGAGAGTCTCTCCAATAGCGACACATACACATACACACACACACACATACACACACATATACACACACACAAACATACACACATAGACACACACATAATGACGCATACACACACATACACATGCATACACACACATATGCATACATACATGCATACACATACACACATACACACATAGACACATACACACACAGAGACACACACACACACATAAACACATACACACTCATAGACACACACACATACACATAGACACACACACACATATATATACACACAAAGACACATACACACAAAATGATGCATACACACACATACACATGCATACACACATACAGACACATTTACACACACACATACACACATACACACACATATATGCATACACACATAGATAGAGAGACATACACACACATACACATGCATGCATACATATGCATGCATAATGCATATGCATATGCATACATACATACTTACATGCATACATACATACTTACATGCATACATACACATACATAATGCATACACACACATATGCATACATAATGCATACACACACATACACACACATATGCATACATACATGCATACACATACACACATAGACACATACACACACATAGACAGAGACACACACATAAACACATGCACACTCAGAGACGCACACACATACACATAGACACACACACAAACACACACACATATACACACACATACACAAATAGACACATACACACATAATGATTCATACACACACATACACATGCATACACACATACACACATACATACACGCACATACATACACACACATGCATACATACACATACTTAATGCATACACACATATATATGTACACATACATGTATTGATTTCTAACCCATTTTTTTTATATGTTAGGTATTATGGATCCTAGTAGAGAGAGAAAGGCAAAACCCACTCTCATAAAAAGTTTTATGAAAGCAAGAGTTCCGTCTGATACTCTAAGGGCCATCATGTGTGATTACTCAAGAGATGTCTGATGATGAGCTGTACTATACGATCCAGATGCTTACCCAGAGATGAGAGGAGGGCTCTTCTATGGCTCCACATGCAGGAAGACAACTATCTGCTCATAGGTATGTTTTTTTTTCATAAACTTTTTTAACGACATTATAACAAATATTTTTATTTATTTTTATTTATCTATTTTCAGGACACCTATACCACCTCCAGATCATGATAGCAGAGCAGAGTTGCCTATGAGGACATGCATAGGCACCTTACGACTAGAGTGCGATATAGAGCTAGAGGGTAATATTGTGTACATAGGGAATGGATTGCAGTTCAAGAGAAGAATGTGGGCATTATGCGACTCTTACCTGCGCCTTGTCCACTTAACGTGGAAGTAAGTATAAATTTTACATATAAATTGAAATGAATATCTTATGTTTTATTTACATTTTGTTTACTTTTGTAGTGAGCATGATGAGAGGGATAAACAATACGTACTTAGTTCACTTAAGACAAAGTTTGGGATAGGATGGTTGCTTAAGTGGTGTCTAAAAGAGATTATGGCTCATCGTCGCGATAATGCACGGTATGCACTGCTTTTATGTATATATATGTGGATATGAGTATGTGTGTTTATGTATGTATGTGTGTATATGCGAAAGAGAGAGAGAGAGAGAGAAGAGTGAGACTTGAGGTACAAATACACGCATACACACACATATACATCATACATCCACATTTACACACATATACACATACATGCACATTTATACATGCACATTTATACATACACACACATACATGCACATTTTTACACACACATACACATGCATGCAATTACACACATATAATGAATACACATAGACACATACACATACTCACATACACATACACATACTCACATACACATACACATGCATAATCATATGTACACACACATAGACTCATATAATCATATTTACATGCATATATACATATATACATGCATATATACACACACACAACACATGCATATGCACATATAGATACACATACATACACAACACATGCATATGCATAAATAAATAAATAAATAAATCCTATTTCAAAAATCCTAAATTGAAAACACTAATTTCGATATTAGGGTTTTTAAAACCCTAATTTAAAAACTCTAATTCAACCTTTTAGCCATATGTTTAAAGTATATGTACACATTGCATCGATTCCTCTGGTGTCCTACTAGAGAGATCTCTCTAGTAGGATTCATCGTTATTCAAGTTCATAAAAGAATCTATTATCTGATATTCATTCAGAAGCTTCAAGTTATTGATCGATAACTAGAGTAGAATTTACTATCTTATCTGCTCATGTGTTTTCAATATTGCCATCATTTTAGTAAAACATCAATATAGTCTCATCTTCATTGTAACATTCCTCCAATGATGATCTCATGAAAATGAGCATTCGGACATACAAAACATAAAAGCAACATTAGTCTCATTATCAAAAGAACAAATTAGAAAAAAGTATTTAAATCAGAAATATATATATTAATAAAGAGATCTTATCTTGTAAATCTTAAGATGTTAGATTCCAATTACATCAATACCTTATGAATGAAGCCCCTTCGTTCTCGATACAATAGCTTTGCAAAATAGCTTCTTGAAGAAGCGTCAACCTCCCGACCACCCCCGAGCTATTACAATCTCATTCACACTCGCACTCTCATTCACACTCTCATTGACAATCATAATCTCAATCACAATCATAGTCATGTGACTTTACAATCATAACTACAATCTCACTCTCATTCTCATTCTCAATCACACTCACACTCTCAATCACAATCACAATCTGATGGAGTATTCTTTTTAATATCGCTGACTGTTGAGAGAAAATTCCCACAAGTCCCTTTTCAATCTCCATTCCTGCATCTTTATCTTTGTTTCCTATCATCCCTCATATCTAATTCAGCTTCAGTATCAAGGTCCTAATCAGCTCTAACTACAGTTCCATGTCCTGAACGATTCGCTTTAGAATCGTCATTTTGTGCAAAGGCTAAATGATTTGTCAGTTCTGAAAAGCCATTGCACAAGCACTTTGTCCTGATAGACACATGTGACATTGCGAATAATGTTTGTATTTCAGCTTTGGTTTCTAAAGAGACAGCAGTGCAGAAAGGCATTCCAAAGAATTTGATTTATGTGCACTTCAGCTGCGTGTAATAGACCTTTACGATATACTGTTGCTCCTCCTGCTCGCTTGCATGCCCTTCACATGATCTTTTCCATTTTGAACCTCCGAGTTTGAGATTTTTAGAGGGGGCGCTGAAGTGCGGTGGCCAGGCTTTTTATTTCTTGTGTAGCAGCAACATGTCGGAACAGGCTTACTTCTTACGCAGGAGGTAGACGTATTATCAATGTGCTTTTGCGACAAAACCTTTCTGCAGGTCTTTCACATTAACTTTGTTTGAACCGTTTGCTTGGGGGAATTCTTCATCAGCGAGTGAAGAAGATCGATTTGTCTCCATAGTGGATGAGGATCTTTCTTGAATATTTTGGAGGATGTGTGCCCCCCCCCCAAGCACACAAGAGACCTTTCGCGAGCTTCCTTATGCAGGCAACCGAGTTCTTGTAGAGATCCTTCAGAATCGTATGTACCTGCATCTCCCTCAAGGTCCTGTAAAACTCTTGATTGGGTACAATTACCATCATCTTGATTGATTTGAACAACAATCCTCTGATGACGATGATCCGTTCTTCCTCTACGTATTCTTTTCCACCCTCGAACACGTTCACTGATTGTAGCTCGCCCTTCACCTTCTTCAAGTTATCATGTAAGGGGTGATGCTCGGCAGCAAACATCTCTATCTTCGTATCATATGTTGTGCGATACTCACCCAGAGCTTGGATTGTGTGTTAAAAACCACATACAACGTGCAAGCGAAACATGTTGAAACGTGTAATCCTAGGAGTCAAACTTCAGATCTTCTCGCCATAAACAATCAAACTTTGATCACATGTTTGATGCTTGGAGTGTCCGTGCTAGATAGAATTAACATCCATTCATAATCTTTGTCTACAGAGTTGAGAAGCCTACAGAACGTATCGGACTCAAGGTCTATCAAATAGAGAGCATTGAAAATCAGATTAAACAAGACATGACGAGGAACTCTTGAGTTTCGCGCGCACAAAAAGAATACGTCTCTCTAAGATCGTCATGCGTAGGTTGGTACCTTGAATGCCCTTTTTCAACTACGATAGCCCAAGTACTTGTGTTTGCATGCCCTCTATGTGTTTATTTTTAGCGGTGGCTTTTTCCTATTTTTACGTTAGTCTTATTTTCTTCATATCACCTATGCTTCACGTTTCTTCTTTGCTTATTATACTTTTACTTTTGAATTTATCACTTTCACATTAGGTTCGCATGGACATCCATTGTACAAGCATAGACACACACACGCACTCATGGATCCACATGAATACACATTCATCTGCACGCCCATGCTCTCATACAAATTCAAACGAAAAAAACACACAGACATTACATAATGTATACATGGGTTCATATATCTACACATAACATATGAGTATGAGTTTTGAAATAGCTATATAAAAAAAACATGAGTTTTCATCACTTCGAGAGTGAATAGTTAACCGAACCAAATTGTATCGAAACACAACATGCAAGATGTTTCATCATGCAAGGCGATGAGCAGATGGCTATGCACGTACTACTCCCAACCTATGGGTTATCGAGGAGTTCTTGTGGTAGAATTAGAATATCGTGTTCTCTTTGGTCTACACTAAGGATGCCTTACTCGACTTAATAGAATTCACCCATTCACAAACATCAGTCCTATTACATTCATTATCCTTATTGATTTCATTTATTTCATCTATTGTTCAATCTATGTTCTCATGAATCACATCATGTATTGATGGATTAATATCTATTTCTGGTAATTCCTCTTCCTCATCAGTAGAATCAACATGTAGAGAATTATCCTCCATCAAAGATATTAAATACAAAAGTATCATAATTACCTTATAAGTGATCCAAGACGATAGATCACATCTTGTACTCCTTTCATTGTACATCCATCGATAACCAAAGGTAAAATATGTTCCAAAAAGTTATGACAGTCATGGGTCTTTAACCGAGATAAGCTCTCATCATCCATAGTAAACATGTTTTGAAAAGATGCTCCATATCCTATAGGAGTCTTAATCAATTGAATTCTATTGTTGATAGTCTGTATCTCTTTTGTTGTAAGTTCCCAAGGAGTAGGTGCATAAGTCATTTCTTGTCGATGTCTATCAAAAACTAGCCATACCTTCTTTGCCCTTATATTGAGGAGATTGACATTTGGGAAATGTCAAAGATTCTGCATACTCACCTCTATATAAAATACAATCATTAAGACATGCATGTATACATTGATAATATATACCAAGATTTTTAATTATCCTCTTCATTTTATCATGTGAGGTAGGAAGAATATTCTGACTTGGTAAAAAATTTTCAGATAATAACCTATAAGTTCATAAAAAAAAAGGTATATTAAAAAAAAGTAAATAAATAAATATACATATGTATTTGCATATAATTTTATATATGTGTATGCTTATGTGCATCTTTCAAAATATTCGCGATAAATTTGATTGTTTTGGATGGCAGGACACGATTGTTTGTTCTGGAGGATATGGAGTATGTGCCTTCATTGATTGATTTTTCCATTCTATCATATGTTCAGTTTGAAAGTGTGAGAAGCGGGTTTATAATTGCTATTCAAAGAATTTGGCACTGTTTATAGATACAATGGTGACCTGGATCAATCGCATGCACAAAGGTTACTCAAGATAGAGCAACGTGATTATAATGGACTAGTACCAGCATGATTCCTGGGGTATGCAGTAAACCTCTTGCATGTCAATGATGAGCATCTGAACTTTAGGATACAAAGTGGAAATCATGGTGGCTTGAGACTATCACTTTTATACAGCTTTTTCAAAGAACTTCAGGTTTATGACACTGAAGTTCTTTGAACAAGTGGTATAGAAGTGATCCTCTCAAGCCACCATGATTTCCACTTTGTATCCTAAAGTTCAGATGCTCATCATTGACATGCAACAGGTTTACTGCATACCCCAAGAATCCTACTGGCACTAGTCCATTATAATCAGGTTGCTCTATCTTGAGTAACCTCTGTGCATGGGATTCATCCAGGTCAACATTGTATGGCCTATAAACAGTGCCAAATTATTTGAATAGCAATTATAAATCTGCAACTCACACTTTCAAATTGAACATATGATAGAATTGACAAATCATTCAATCAAGGTACATACTTAATATCCTCCAAAACAAACAATCCTATCCTGCCATCCAAACAATCAAATTTTCCGTGAATATTTTGAAAGATGCATAAATAGTTTTGCAAGATGCGTGGACAAAAAGTGTCCATTCAATTCAAGTTCTTGTTCGTACCTTATCTAAAGTAAGAATAAAAACCTGCATTGAATGGACACTTTTTGTTCGCCCATCCTTTAAAATTATTTTTCCATCCTTTAAAATGTGTGTATATGTGTGTATGTTTATATGTGTGTATGCATTCATGTATATTATGTGTATGTTTATATATGCATATATATATATATATATATATATATATATATATATATATATATATATATATATATATATATATATATATATATATATATATATATATATATATATATATATATATATAGTTTTGCAAGATGCGTGGACAAAAAGTGTCCATTCAATTCAAGTTCTTGTTCGTACCTTATCTAAAGTAAGAATAAAAACCTGCATTGAATGGACACTTTTTGTTTGCCCATCCTTTAAAATTATTTTTCCATCCTTTAAAATGTGTGTATATGTGTGTATGTTTATATGTGTGTATGCATTCATTTATATTATGTGTATGTTTATATATGCATGTGTGTATATATATATATATATATATATATATATATATATATATATATATATATATATATATATATATATATATATATATTTATTTATTTATTTATTTATGCATATATATAAATAGATAGAAAATTGAAAATTATACCTTAATAGTGTCAAAATAGATACATTACTCCATCCAAAAAGATTTTGAAGATTGAGAATAAGTAAGCTCACACTGAGTCCTGTCAAACGACGTCCTTCATATACATGCTTTAGACATTCCTCTCGAAGATATTTCTCATATTTAGAAATATCAATGCTCTTACTGTCATTTTGATACCAATCCTCAATGCACGATGAGGAGTGGTGGTGGAGTTCCATCTGATTGATCAGAATCTACAAATAATGGTATTTGATATTAATAATCTGATTAGCTACATACACAAAAAATTCACATATACATATTTACACATACACACATATTCACATATACACATTTACACATACACACATATTCACATATACACAACTACACATTATTGTGGGATAAATGCATGTATTTTGTATGAATGAGTGTATATGCATGCATGTGTGTGTACGTATATATGTGGATATGTATATGTGTGTTTATGTTATATGTATGTATATGTGTATATGTGTATATGTTTACATATATGTATGTGTATATGTATACATATATGTATGCATATATGTTTGCATGTATATGGGTATATGGGTATGTGTATGTGTATGTGTATGTGTGGGTATATATGTGTATGTATTCTGATTTTTTTTTCTGTTTGAAATTAAATTAACAGGAGATATTGTATGGTGGAAAAAAAATAAGGGGCGACCTAACATACCACTTGAGACGTGGCAGTTTTTTCGTATATAGCTACGTCTTCAGGAGTCATTTCCTTAGCAGAAGGTACACAAATTAATACTTTATATTTATAATTTTTATATATTTTAGTAATTTTTTACATTTAATTTATGTATTTTTTTCTTAAACAAACAGACTATTGCAAAGAAGAGAGTGGAGTCAGACCACACATTGCACCTAGGCCAAATGGGCCATAATGGCTTTGTAGCTACATTTGTAAGTATATGTGATATTGTGAGTATATTTTTTATTTTAGTTAAAATGCAAGAAACTAATCTTTTTTATTTGTTTCAATGAAGCGGAAGGATTATGGCCGATATCCTATGAAACATGAGATCGAGTATGCTACACATTTTGGATATCGGCATTTGAGCAAGTATATGCTAGATCATCTTGATGCCTTTGTGAGTATTATTAAATTTTATCTAATTATTTTATTTTTATGAATGGTTTAATTGTTTTATTTGTTTATGTTTGTTATATATAATACAAGAGTATTATGGAGAGAGAGCTATGGATGCGGTGGAGAAACAGACACAGAATGGACGATCTCGATCCTCACAAGGTGATCATGATGATGAGGATGATCAGGATGATCATGATACTGCTGCTGATGATGATGATGATCATGACGATGATGACCACGATTTTAGTTGATTATGACATTCGATTATATGTATTTACATTGATATATATATATATATATATATATATATATATATATATATATATATATATATATATATATATATATATATATATATATATATATATATATATATATATATATATATATATATATATATATATATATATTATCTATATATTTTTCATTTCAGTTATGTTTTGAACTGTGTGAATGGTATTAAGTAATAAAAAGTTTTGTTCTATTGATTGTTATTATTGTTTATATTAAGCATGTGTTCTAAAACTTTAATTATATAATTCATTCATATGTCTGTACCTAAGTGTATATGTATGTGTGTGTATATGTATGTATGTGCATGTGTATGTGTGTGTATATGTAAGTATGTGCATGTGCATGTGTAAATGTATATGTGTGTATGAGTATGTGCATGTGCATGTGTATGTGTGTGTATATGTATGTGCATGTATATGTGTAACTCTATGTGTATATGTGTGTATGTGCATGTATATGTGTATATGTAGGTATGTGCATGTGTCTGTGCATGTGTATATGTGTTTTAATACTTTAAATATATAATTCATTCATATGTGTGTACCTAAGTGTATATGTATGTGTGTATATGTATGTATGTGCATGTGTATGTGTGTGTATATGTATGTATGTGCATGTGCATGTGTAACTGTATATGTGTGTATGAGTATGTGCATGTGCATGTGTATGTGTGTGTATATGTATGTTCATGTATATGAGTAACTCTAGGTGTATATGTGTGTATATATGTGCATGCATATGTCTATATGTAGGTATGTGCATGTGTGTGTGCATGTGTATATGTGTTTTAATACTTTAATTATATAATTCATTCATATGTGTGTACCTAAGTGTATATGTATGTGTGTGTATATGTATGTATGTGCATGTGTATGTGTGTGTATATGTATGTATGTGCACGTTCATGTGTAAGTGTATATGTGTGTATGAGTATGTGCATGTGCATGTGTATGTGTGTGTATATGTATGTGCATGTATATGTGTAACTCTATGTGTACATGTGTGTATGTGCATGTATATGTGTATATGTAGGTATGTGCATGTGTATATGTGTTTGAATACTTTAATTATATAATTCATTCATATGTGTGTGCCTAAGTGTATATGTATGTGTGTGTATATGTATGTATGGGCATGTGTATGTGTGTGTATATGTATGTATGTGCATGTGCATGTGTAAGTGTCTATGTGTTTATGAGTATGTGCATGTGCATGTGTATGTGTGTGTATATTTATGTGCATGTATATGTGTAACTCTATCTGTATATGTGTGTATGTGCATGTATATGTGTATATGTAGGTATGTGCATGTGTGTGTTCATGTGTATATGTGTGTGTACGTATGTGCATATATATGTGTATATATGTGTATAATGTATGTATATGCATGTGTATGTGGATGCATTTCCAATTGCATCCATGTGCTTGCATGTGAATGTGCATGCATGTGGATGTGCATGTACATGTATTTGCGTATATGTTAATGTGTGTATGTATATATATATATATATATATATATATATATATATATATATATATATATATATATATATATATATATATATATATATATATATATATATATATATATATATATATATATATATATATATATATATATATATATATGCAATAATGCATGCATGTAAGTCTTTTTACGTGGTTGTAGAAATGTTTGTGCATATGCATGTGTATATGTGTGTATGTCTAAGTGTATATGCACATGTATCTTTGTGTATATATGTGTGTGTATGTGCATGTGTATATGTGTATATGTGTGAAAGTGCATCTTCATCATGTATAAGTGTATAAGTGCATATCAATAAGTGTGAGCATGCTATTTAATGAAAATAACACAATTCAAATAATATACAAAGAATAGAAATTGTACTTACAATAGTCCGCCATACTTTTTGCTTGGTTAGGTTCTTGAATAACTTGCGATAAGGAGAGAAAGAAGAGAGAGAGAGAGACAATTCAAAGAGAAAGATGTAGAAAGAGAGAAACAGAGACAGAGGGAGACAATAAGAGAGAGCTTAGGCAGAACAAGAATTTTGCATATAGTTGCTTCAGCTCGTAAGCGTAGCGCAATTGCAAACTTTGGAGAGCTCTTCAATCAGATGCGTGAAAATGCCAATCGAAGAGCCTCCAATGTTTTAATTTTTTCCCGTCAACAGACCATGGTGTAAGCGATGCTAGGGGCGACATGTTTAAAGCATCACTTATGGGATGGAAAAAAGCATCACATAAACGTTGCTATTTAAAACCATCGTGTTAGGGACGCTCTATAGGAGCATCGTAGACCCTGTCGCACCACAAGTTGCAGTCGTTTGGCTCGTCGTTTAATCGACGGTGTACGCGTGACGCTCATTACGATGCATTTTGCAATTTTAGAGCGACGAAATTGTGTCGCCTTAACCATCGCTATGCGCCCGTATTCCTTGTAGTGAGCATAGTTACATGGATTCTTTTTTCAAAATGGCATTCATTTTCCCCATGACCTTTCTTTCCACATGAATAGCACTCGCCTCTCTTGCCTTAATTGTTGTAACCACCTATGCCTCTATCTTTGGTTCTTTCCTTTGCCTTCACCATAGGATGTCCTAGTTTCATCTTCATTTGTGTGTCTTGACCTATTTTTCCTTCATTTGCCTCTTCCCTTGCCTCTACCATTCCCTCTATTTCCTTCATACAACATAGATTGAGAACCTTCACGTTTGTTTCCTCCTTGAAGCATCTCCTCATTGATCATGAGTGTGGTAAGTTGATCAAGATGAGACATGTTCTCTTTAGCATACAAAGAAGAAGTGAATAGCCTCCATTTGTCATCCTCCTTGAGAACATTCAAACAATAGGCCACCATGTCATTATCATCCACTTGGGTACCTATTGTTGCAAGGCTATCCCTAATGTTTTGGTCTTTCATAATGTACTCATAGACTGATAGATTAACTACCTTCTTGAGGTTGTTAAGCTCATTCTTGATATGCACCTTCCTAACTTTGGTGTTAGTTGTAAATATCCTTTCCAAGTAATCCCACATGTCCTTAGCTATCTCCATTGATTGAATATGTCTTATCATGGTATTACTAACAAATTTTGAGATCATGAACATTAGCTTTGTGTTTTTTATCTCCCAATCTTTCATGGCCTTCAATTCAATTGTGGTATGTGCCATAGGATCCAATGGTACTACCTTAACATCTGATTTATCATGGATGCCACCTAGATCCTTTCTTAATATGAAATTGAGCATGCTAAACCTCGAATGCTGGTAGTTTTCCTTCTCAAGATTCTCAATAGAAATCTAATTATCAACCATGATAAACATAGGTGTGTTTTACCTCTATAGAATTTGTAAATAGCTTCACTTCTCTAATGTTGAGCACAGCTTCTGATGATCCCCCTTGATGTAGCCGTCAAGTACTTCACCTTGTTGTCTTGCTTCACTTCAAGTCTTCTAGCACTCAGCTTGATGTCTTCAAGCTGCTTCGATACCATTGATGGAAGATTTAACCTCCAAACACACAACAAGAAGCTTGGACCCCACCTAAGATCTAGCTGCTCTCAGAGTACTCACTAAAACTAATATAAATCTACATCCCCAAATCTGATTGTTTTAGCCACATACACTTGGCACTAGGCAATTTCCAATGAGCTATTAAGGAATGGAATTGGACACCTATAATCCAATCAACACACTCACACTAGGTAAACTAGTTTCTCTTTGAAATTTTGGGATAGAGCAGTAGAGAAAGAAATAGCTATAAATCATAGTAGAAGAAGCACTTTCCAAAACCCTTTTGGATATATAACTATTGCTTTATAAGCTAACAACTCTTAAAATGGAGCTTCCTAAAGAGAGAGAATGTGCCTAATAGGTTGGTATAGTAGTTCAGTAGCCTTTGGAAAGGATAGAGAGATATACAAGTGAATGTGAGCTCATATGATAGACAATGGCTGAATAGCACATGTATAAGCAACATCCTAACTTCCTACCATCCAGAAACACTCATAAGGATCTTGGATGGTGCTAAACAGCCATTAGAGCCTTCCATGTCTCTTCACATGCCCTCCTTCTCTTTTCAGCTACCTTGTGACTTTGTCCCTTCATTGGAGTGCCTTTTGGTGGATCAATGCCTCCTTTTGGATAAGGTTTCACATTCAACCATGTGCTTTGACTTTCCTAAGGTTCAAAATCCTACAAATAAAGGTATTTAGTGAAGAAAATATTCTTGAACTTGCCCTAGATATACATAACCTTTAACAATCATAACTGCCAGATTTGCATGCATTCTCTAACAGGAAATAGGTGGTTATTTATGAAACTCGTGTGTTTAATAGTGGTTTTTGATTCATGCTTGGTAGCTCATGCAAAAATATAGCATGTACAACCAAACACTCATGTGTGGCACGTCTAGTTTTTTTTTTAACCAAGCTTTATATGTCATTGAAACATGTAGAAGTGTTGTGGGTGTTGTGTTCATGATGTATATGGAAGTGGTTGCTACATCAGCCCAATAGAAGTTTTGGCTTCCTATCTCCTTTTTCATAGCCCTAGCATATCCTTCAATATACCCATTCCCCCTTTCTACTACACCATTTTGTTTCAATGTGAGATTGCATGTGATTTGTCTCTTGATGTCGTTTGACTCCAAGAATTTAGAGAACTCATGGAAAATCTCTTCACAAAAATTGACCTTCGAAGATACTACAACCTTGTCAGGATCAGAGAAGAAGACGAATGGAAGACAACATTTTGAACAAGGTATGGGCACTTTGAATATGTAGTTAGGCCATTTGGTCTCACAAATGCTCTAGTTGTCTTTCAACACATGATGAATGATATCTTTCGAGAGTATTTAGATGACTTTGTGGTAATATATCTCGATGATATCCTGATATTCTCCGAGATTCTAGAGGATCCTGAATATCATGTAAAGATAGTCCTAGAGAAACTAAGAGAAAAAGGGTTATATGCAAAATTGGAGAAGTTCTCTTTCCATCAGGTAGAAGTGGAGTTTCTAGGATACATTGTATTAGAGAAAGGAATCTTTATTGACCCTAAGAAGATCAAGACAATCCTTGATTGGCAACCACCTTCTTGTGTTCGAGATGTACAATGTTTTTTAGGGTTTGCCAATTTTTACAGGATATGCATAAGAGATTACTCCAAGATAATGATGTCTCGTACCAAGCTTATAGGAAACTCGAAATTCTCATGGACCCAAGAAGCAGAAAAGGCCTTTAAAACCTTGAAATTAGCATTCACCACTACTCCAATTCTAATCCATCTATCCTGAATCTCAGATTCCATGTGAATCCTATATCTATGATTGGTTTAGATTTAGGAGAAACTCATGCTTCCATTGCGTGTGGAACGTGCCAAAACCCTAAGATCGGTTGTCTTCTTGCTTCATTCTAACATCCATAGACCATGCTTCAAATTGATGACATCATCAATTCGTAATTGCCCTTGAACCACCCTTGGAGAACCTATATAAAGAGAGTTTGGCCACATTCATTCTCAATCTTGCCAATACTAGCCTTTAGAGCTCAAGGAGTCATGAGCGCCATGTAAGTACTCTCCAAGTTCCAGTTCTTCTCTTGTTCCTTGTTCCAATCTTGTCTAGTCTAGTTCTTGGACATCCTATCTTGTCCTCTTGTAATCTTGTAGTACAAGATCTTGTCAAGTTCTTTCTTGTATCTAGTTCATCTCCTAGAAGCAAGTTCTTATAATCCAGATATCTTGCTCCATACTTATGATTCGTTGTTGTGGGATCTCCTGTATCATCTCTAGTCTAGTTTTCCTTACCTATCGGTCCCGGTTTATGGGACGTATTGTGTTAGTTACGCATTCTTGTATCATTTTCCCTAGGTGGGTGCTCCTGTAATCAGAAATGTATTGCCAAAATATTGTCTAGTGTAGTCGGAGAGCACAATCAAGTGCTCCTTTGACACGTTTGGTGTTTTTTGTTGTTGTTTGTAAATATCTTGTCAATTTTTCTCATTTAATGAGTGTTCTTTGTTGTAGGACTACGAATATAGATGTTGTGATCCCTTTGGGCATGTGTATGGTAGTGGTGTGCCCCAATTCGGTATTTGGCTCATATATGGCATTGGTACACTAGAATTTTTCATTTGAGTGCTTTGCCACATTTCATATTTGGCTCATATTTGACAGTAGTTCGCCACAATCTTGTACATGCTTCATTTATGGAATATATAACTCTTTTGTACATGGCTCATGGTTCATTTTTCTCATCTTTTTTGTGTCCGACATTGTTTTGCTTTATCAAATCATATTTTGGTTACCATTAGAGTACATGTCACATGTACTCGGTTTTTTTTAGTAGAGTGTATTATCTTTTTCTACAAAACATCATGGTAATGTTGCTATAGCAAGAGACAACACACTCTACCCATAAAAAATGTTGCAGGTCTGGTCGTCGATATAAGAATCGGTATGCTCTTCGGCATATCCAAGCTTATATTGATGCTTTTGTTTGGGGGATTACCGATGCTTATACGGACACATATATTGACGCATATACCAACACATATACTGAGGCTTATATCAGTGCTTTGTTACTGATGTGTATGCCAAAGCTTACATCGACATCAAGGTAAAATCGCACCCGTGCATTTGCCTTGGTAGAAGCCTTGGTATATGCCACCATGTCCACCATGACTTGAGGGTCCCATTTAGGGTTGATATTTCCTCTCTTTCTTTGAACTAACACTTTACTAATCAGACCACATAAGTTATCAATCCAAGGGTAAAAGACAACGAGAAGGTCTGAAAACTCCACCCACATAGGGACCTTAGTGGGTTTAGTTCCCCTAGGGGTAAACCACAAACCACTTGAAAAATGTTATGGGGGTGGATTTGATGAGCCATTGTCCCTCACTTGGCTTTTTAAGCACTTATTCAATCTTCATAGTAAAATAAAAATTAATTATTGGGTAGATATTATATATGCCTCACAAGGAGGCCTTTGCTTTCCTAGTTGGATTTTACCCAATGTGTTAAGGTATCAAGGGCTGGTCTTCGATCATGACACAATCCAATGACAACCTTAGCTATGGATTTCGTTTTCCAATTCATAAAGGAGTTGTTATCTATCAACAATGTAGATTCTTCGTTATTAAGCATTTTAGAATCTATTTTTGATTCACGAGCACCTTCTTCTTCAAACAAATTCTATTTACTTTTATCACAAAATACAAAGGGGTATGGATCGGTATTACCTTGATTCCCATTACTATTGTATAGTGGATTCTCATAGGAACTTTGAGATTTCAAAGCCTCTTTGAAGGACTTGGTAGGAGATCTCCCACTCGAGCCTACAACATCAGAAGATGTCAAACCTAGATGAGCATTTGGTATTTCAGTAGTGGGGCCTCTTCTAACTTCATGGTTTTGGACCCCCATCAAAGGGGAGTGATTCATCGACATGTAGTCATTGCATGTAGCATCCTGTAGAGACATCTTGTTGAAACAAAGGAATGAGCACTAAGATTAGGGTATCTAGCCCTAACAAGCAAGAGATCATAGATTCTCAGTGCCCTCGTAGGAAGGGCTTGGAACCCTAACCCTAACGGGTAGGAAATCATAAGTTCTCAACACCCTGACGGGAGGGGCATAGAGACAACTTGGGAAACCCTAGCGCAACATCACTCTCATAGGGTTTCATGGGCTTCAACTCAGGTTGACGAACATATTTACTACGCACGTCTCTTCATTATTATATTCGACCAACAATTGAATCTGCACAATGTTTCTTTAAAGGCTTTTATTGAGAGAGAGAGAGAGAGAGAGAGAAATTGAAGCGAAAGGTTGGGACCCTCGAGATACAAATTAAAAGAAATGGGTAGGAAAAACTAGATTGAGTTGACTCGAAAGGAAAGCTGAAGAAAAATACAATGAAGAAAAAAGATAGTTTACTGATAAGTGCCTTCAAACTTTAAGGGTCGTTCGTGGGGGATGAATCAATAGTTATACATGGTTTAATATACAATACACGGTTTAATATACAATACATGGTTTAATATGTTGAGAATGCGATGCCAAAAAGTCACATACACAAACTATTCCAAAGATATGTTTTTGAAGCAAAGGCTTTCTTTGATCTTTTAGAAGCTTGAACTAGACTAGCTGAAGACGAGCCTTTAACCTCATCATGTTTGACATGTGCAAAATATAAATGGTACAAATTTTGCAAAAACGTAGCTTAACCTTCTTCTATGGAAAACCACATTCTTTGTCCAAACTCGAGGACTCGATCTACTTTTGGCCCTTTTTTTGAAAAGCCAAGAAAAAGAATTATATTTAATGCAAGCACTTTACAATCTCTATGGAGGGTAGGCCCCGAGGAGAAATCAAAGATACAATTCTCGTAAGATAGGGAATAAATCATGGCAAATCCCTATATTCTGTTGCTTTCTATATAATCTGCAAGATTCTTCAACAAAATCTAGAAGCTATTTCCTTTATCGATAGCTCTATACGTTACCAAAGCTTGAGTTAATGCTGCTCAAATCAAATAAAATGCTTGTTTCTTTTAAGAAACAGAGATAAAAATTGAATTTAATGAGGTTTGTTACATCTTGAGTAAGGGACAGGTCCCCACTATAATCATACAACAAACTGTAACAGACCATCACTCAAGATCTTATTTATACAAACCCTTCAAAAATAAGACTAGGGTGCGTGAACATCATAATAGCAGAACAGTAAGACCACGCAAACAAGGAATTCAATAGTATAGAGAGTTTCAACACAAATCTGTCCATAAAATACAATGATAAGAGTTTGGATCTCCATTGATGAGCTTTAGTATCTTTACACAATGATCGTCAGTTAAAGTCCTTGGGAACAACGTCTTTGATAGAGCTGATATCGAATGTAGGATTCCTTATCCATTCTTGGTTACAAGAGAAAGCAAAGTCATTGTTTGCACTTTGAAAGGCACTTTCATTTCTGATTATCCATATACACCAAAGAATCTAAGATCTCCACAAGTGCCAATGGCCCAAGTCCATCTTGCTACAAAATCCAAGGAGAACCTCTTTGTATCCAAGATTTTTCAGACTAGTAGTTTGTACTTATTGATATGTTCCAAAACTTTTGAGCATGGTCATAATTCAAGAACGAATTGGCAAGATCCTCCTCCTTACCAAAAAAGTAGCAATTCCCATTACTAACATTACAAATTTTAGTTTTGCTTCCAGTCCAAAGGCCATTTTGGGCAATCGCCATTGAAGAGTTGAGTGCTTAATGGCATAAGTGAATTCCAACATAGCTTTAATTATGTTATTCCATTGATTCGGGGATCACAAAGTACTCAATCTCATATTCAACTTGTTTATGAGGCTAGAGATGGAGGTGAACTTCTTCTTTTACTACATATATATGTCTTCAATCGATTTCTATAGAGAAATATGTTTGTTATGCGTACACTTTGTCGCCTTACTTCTCAACAACTCCTTATGCTCAATCAACATTCTTTTATAGGCACTAAAAAGGCTAGTTAAATTCAGAATCATAAAATCATCCATAAACGCACCTAGCACTAAGAATTTGTTCTAAGTAGCGAATCTAGCTTTTCTGCATTTATTCTTCCTGATGCATAAGATACTACAATTTCATAATGTAGCCAAAAATTCCAAATGGATTGTTGAAGAAAGAAAAAGAAGTAAAAAAAAGTCAAAATTCTAATTGAGAAGACATCTTGGCTTCAATTGATAAGACATACTGTAGAATAGCCTTTTACATATGGGCATATAGAAAGTGGGTAGCAAACGATATCCCAAAATTTATGATTCTTAACATAAAATTTATCACAATTTCTCTTAATAAGATAATCCCAGAAGTCAGTGGAGTGAGTTGCTCTAAGAAACCGCTTAGCTAACATTTTATTAGCCATTTTAATAGGACATCACACCAAGGCCCCCTTCTTCTTTTCTCACACAACAAATTTTTCATGCCACTTTAGGAAATCTAGTATTATTGGTGGTACCTACCTAGAAAAATCTTTTGGACAAGGAGATCACCTACATAAGTTACTTTTTAGTGGGCATCCAACAACATAAGATTAAATAATAGAAGTAAACATGTAATGATTCAAGCAAAAAGCACAATTAGAAATGCAACTCTTTAAAGACATCCATTTAAAAACCCTATTTCTAAATTTTTGCATCAACTTGTCCCATCCTTGATCAAAAGACACTTTGAAACCTAAGGGAATGCCAAGCAATCTCAAAATAAATCCACCTTGAAAGATATCACAACCCAACAACACATGTAAGAGTATGATTATTAGAAGACTTAAAAGAGGTTTTTTTATTATTAACAAGGGAACCACTTGCAATAGAAAACAAGTCCAGACACTTAAGGAATTTTATTGCATACAAACCACTAGCAGGAGTAACATCTTAGTTTCATCAACAAACATCTATAACCCAAGCTAAGATTGATCATGAGGAATTTCAATATCTTTGATAGTATGGTTGGACATGCAGTCTTTAACAAGCTAACCAAGAGCATCACTAGTGATAGCAAACAAGAGGGGAGGCAAACGAAAGCCTTGTCTAATGGAGTTGTAGATACTAAAAGGACAAGACACTTACTCATTCATGGAGACTCTAGAGAAAGCATTAAAAATTAAGAGAATACTCACATATCTGATAAAGTTCCTACTAGCCCAATGTCATGTAAAGACACGATGAAGAAACTCCAATCAATATGGGCATAAGCTTTGTCAAAGTCAATCTTAAAGAAGAAAAAATATTGACTTATCTAAGTAGTATAGTCCATAGCTTCCCAAAGACAGACAATGGCATCCAAGCTGTATCTACCTCTAATAAAAGCTTTCTTGTCAAGGAGAATGATTTTATCGATAATGGGGCTCCATCTTCTAGCCAAAGTAGAAGAAATCATCTTATAGACAGAAGTGAGACACGTTATAGGTCTCCGGTTGTTTATGTTATCATTGAGTATTTTTTTATGAATATGATTGATCACACCTACATTGATAAAGGCATAAAGAGCACCTCTCCTCATGGCATCTTTCCAAGCCAAGAGAATATGAGGAATTAGAAAATCCCTAAGCACCAAGAAGAACCCATCTCGTATCCCATCAAGATTAGGGGATCTCCAAGATTTCAATTTACTAATGGTTTTTCTAACCTCATCCATAGAGAAGGTAAGGTACAGGATACAGGCCATGTCCTGAGGAATCATCTTTTTCCTTTTAACGGCAATATGGACCCTATATCGCTAGATGTCCTTCCCCCACTTGGGAAGCCTAGAGAAAACACTCGTAAAGAAGTTAACAACCTTTTGTAAGTTCTCCTTAATATTAATATCATGACCTCCTAGACACTTTTTAAGCATAAGAATATGATCTTAATCTTTTTTTTTTTCATCAAATCAAACATGTTCTTTTTAGTTTTATCAACCTTAACATCCCAAAATTCTCTTGAGGAACCAAGAAAAGCATAAACCAAGTGGTAATCTTCATGTCTTAATCTATCTTGGAGGTTTATGAATTCCTGAGTGCAACTGGAGTCTCTAGAGAGACAAGACTTGATGTCTTAAATCTCTTGTATGATCATCATCCTTCTCTTATATCTAATCTTCTTAGCTAGCATCTTGTAATAGGTAAAGATTTTTTGAAATTCCATCATAGACTTCTCCCAAGGAGAGCGAGACAGTGGAAATATTAGAGGAGAAGAAGTGCATAAAGATGTTTTTGGTCTTGCTAATGATACAAGGAATCTCCAGCAAAGTGGTGTCAAGGTGGGGCCAACCTGATCTATAATCAAGGTAGTTCCTAAAGGGTAACTAGCTAGAAGTAGATCAATATTTCAAGAGGAAGAAGGAATATCTAAGTTCTTTGTATGTTAACATAGGTTGTACATTTTCATTTAAAAGAAATAGAGAAGTACTTTGGAAAATGTGTAAGATGCTACCTAGAACTAGCCTAGCAACTTAACATGATGGAGTGGGGAATCAAAAGATTATGATTACCATGGATTTATGAAAATCATGTATAATTTTCATGTTGTTGAGAATCTCATGTTTTATAAGATGATGGTTCAAAAGCTTCATATCCCTTGTCAATCATTTTTTATTGATTGTCCATCAATTTTAACCTTTCAATCAGTGACATGGACTCAATACCTTGGATTCAAGAAAGAGAGTAATCTCACTCCTCTTTGGCTTGAATTTCAATGTTGAAAATCAAGATCCAACTTTTGGAGCATATGAATCTCCTCACTTGTTGAAACTTGAAGCATCATGAAGTAAGTAGCCAAAAAAGAATCCCCTTCATTAATCTCTCAAACATCTATCACGCTTGGTGTTATGAAACCTATTTTTCTCAAAGATTACTAGCTTATTAAAACTCTATAGTAATAACACTGGATTGATCTTACCAATTCAAAGTGTATAGTGTGTTTATATGACTTGGTAAAGGTTCTTTAAATGAACAAGATTCATATTCAAATTCAAACTTGAATTTGAACCCCCTTCATTACTCTCTCAATCACCTGTCACACAAGTGTGATGAACCCTAATTTCTTAGACAAGGGCATGCTATAATTTAGGGAACCTTTTTAAAGTCATATAAACACATCATGCACGTTGAATTGGTAATATCACATGTGTGTTACGACTATAAAATTTGAATAAGCTAGTAACCCCCTTGCTAAGTAAGCCTTCAATTTGCTTGACTATTTCATCAACTCTTTGAGTAGCCATAGTTCACACTCTAATTTGTATATCAAGGTGTGAAATAGATTTGAAATTTGAGGAGACTTCCCTCTTCTCATGATATTAGTTTCTTGTAACTTATGTACACATCTAGTTAAAGCAATCAGTAGCATATCATGGAGACATTGGTTCTTAGAATATAAGAATTTCTTTTGAGTGGAATAATTTGCATTAGCAGTCTCATACTATAGTTGAAGTAACCAAAAGATATTAGGCCAATTCCATAACAACTAATGGAACCATTGATTTGATTGAATAGACATAGTTCTTAACAAACCTATCAGATTGTTCATGCTTTAAGCTTCAAAGGTAAGGTGTACTCCATGGTCACTTTTGAAAAAGTACATATACACTATCCATTTAGCCATGAGTAATCAATTAAAAGAACATACTCATTCGAGTTATTATTGTGCTTTCTTCAAGGCTCTTGGAGTCCTGCAACACCTCCATCTATCATAATTAACTTAGAAATACATTTACATCAAGTTTCATTATCTTCATTGCTGAATGGTTACTATTGGATTACATTCCTCTTAGTCCGTCAACTTCTCTAGGTCATTGAACACTTATACATGATGAAGATGCACGTTCACACATATACACATGTAGATACACACACATATATACACACAGATACATGTACACATACACTTACACATGCATTATTGCATATATATATATATATATATATATATATATATATATATATATATATATATATATATATATATATATATATATATATATATATATATATATACATACACACATTAACATATACTTAAATACATGTATATGCACATCCACATGCATGCACATTCACATGCATGCACATGAATGCAAATGGAAATGCATCCACACACACATGCATGTTTCATACATATACACATGCATATACATACATTTGTATATGTTTATACACATACACATACATATGCACAAATGTCTATACGCACACACACACACATACACATATATACACATATATATGCACATATGTACACACACATATACATGTGCACACACATGCACATACATACATATACACATATACCAGCACATACACACATATACACATAGAGTTACACATATACATGCACATACATATACACACACATATACATGCACATGCACATACTCATATACACACATATACACTTACACATGCACATGCACATACATAAATATAAACACACTTACACATGCACATACATACATATAAACACACATGCATATACACTTACGTACACACATGAATGAATTATATAATTAAAGTACTAAAACACATGCTTAATATAAACAATAATAATAATCAATAGAACAAAACTTCTCATTACTTAATACCATACACACAAGTTTCATTATCTTCATTGCTGAATGTTTACTATTGGATTACATTCCTCTTAGTCCATCAACTTCTCTAGGTCATTGAACACTTATACATGATGAAGATGCACGTTCACACATATACACATGTAGATACACACACATATATACACACAGATACATGTGCACATACACTTACACATGCATTATTGCATATATATATATATATATATATATATATATATATATATATATATATATATATATATATATATATATATATATATATATATATATATATATATATACACACATTAACATATACTTAAATACATGTATATGCACATCCACATGCATGCACATTCACATGCATGCACATGAATGCAAATGGAAATGCATCCACACACACATGCATGTTTGATACATATACACATGCATATACATACATTTGTATATGTTTATACACATACACACACATATGCACAAATGTCTATACACACACACACATACACATATATACACATATATATGCACATATGTACACACACATATACATGTGCACACACATGCACATACATACATATACACATATACCAGCACATACACACATATACACATAGAGTTACACATATACATGCACATACATATACACACACATATGCATGCACATGCACATACTCATATACACACATATACACTTACACATGCACATGCACATACATAAATATAAACACACTTACACATGCACATACATACATATAAACACACATGCATATACACTTACGTACACACATGAATGAATTATATAATTAAAGTACTAAAACACATGCTTAATACAAACAATAATAATAATCAATAGAACAAAACTTCTCATTACTTAATACCATACACACAAGTTTCATTATCTTCGTTGCTGAATGTTTACTATTGGATTACATTCCTCTTAGTCCGTCAACTTCTCTAGGTCAATGAACACTTATACATGATGAAGATGCACGTTCACACATATACACATGTAGATACACACACATATATACACACAGATACATGTGCACATACACTTACACATGCATTATTGCATATATATATATATATATATATATATATATATATATATATATATATATATATATATATATATATATATATATATATATATATATATATATATGTATATATATATATATATACATGCACACATTAACATATACTTAAATACATGTATATGCACATCCACATGCATGCACATTCACATGCATGCACATGAATGCAAATGGACATGCATCCACACACACATGCATGTTTCATACATATACACATGCATATACATACATTTGTATATGTTTATACACATACACATACATATGCACAAATGTCTATACACACACACACACATACACATATATACACATATATATGCACATATGTACACACACATATACATGTGCACACACATGCACATACATACATATACACATATACCAGCACATACACACATATACACATAGAGTTACACATATACATGCACATACATATACACACACATATACATGCACATGCACATACTCATATACACACATATACACTTACACATGGACATGCACATACATAAATATAAACACACTTACACATGCACATACATACATATAAACACACATGCATATACACTTACGTACACACATGAATGAATTATATAATTAAAGTACTAAAACACATGCTTAATATAAACAATAATAATAATCAATAGAACAAAACTTCTCATTACTTAATACCATACACACAATTCAAAACATAACTGAAATGAAAAAAAATTAAATCCTAATCATCATCATCATTAGCATCATGATCATCCTGATCATCCTCATCCTCATCATCATGATCACTCTATGACGATTGAGATCATCCCTCTTGTGTCTGTCTCTCCACCTCATCCATATCTTCCTCTCCATAATACTCCTGTATTAAATATAACAAACATAAATAAGTAAAACAATTAAACCATTCATAAAAATAAAATAATTATATAAAATTTACTAATACTCACAAAGGCATATGGATGATCTCGCATATACTCGCTCAAACACCGATATAGCAAATGTGTAGCATACTCGACCTCATGTTTTGTAGGATATTGGCCATAATCCTTTCGCTGCATTGAAAGAAATAAAAAAGATTACTTTCCTTGCATTTTAACTACAATAAAAATAGACTCATAATAACACATATACTTACAAATGTAGCTACAAAACCATGATGGCCCATTTGGCCTAGGTGCGATGTGTGGCCGGACTCAACTCTCTTATTTGTAGCAGCCTGCTTATTTAAGAAAAAAGAAATACATAAATTGATCGTAAAAAATTACTAAAATATATGAAAATTATAAATATAAACTATTAATTTTTATACCTTCTACTGAGGAAATGACTCTTGAAGACGTAGCTATCTACAAAAAAACTTCCACGTCTCAAATGGTATGTTAGGTCGCCTCTTATTTTTCTCCACCATACAATATGTTCTATCAATTTAATCTCAAAGTGAAAAAAAAAACAGAATACATACACATATATACACACACATACACATACACATACCCACATACACATATACATGCAAACATATATGCATACATATACACATATACATATACATAACATAAACACACATATACATATCCACATATATACATACACACACATGCATGCACATACACTCATTCATACAAAATACATGCATTTATCCCACAATAATGTGTATTTGTGTATATGTGAATATGTGTGTATGTGTAAATGTGTATATGTGAATATGTGCATATGTGTAAATATGTGTATGTGAATGTTTATATAGGTAAGTAATCAGATTCTTAATATCAAATACCATTATTTGTAGATTCTGATCAATCAGATGGAGCTCCACCACCATCTCCTCATTGTGCAATGACTATATATTGTAAGTATATAAAGCATTTAATTTTAAATATATTTGATGGATACATAACTAAAAAAATTTTTTGTTTCTTATTATAATCAGATTGTGATCAATCAGAGGGTAGTCCACCACCTCCTACCCATGCAACAACTTCACATGTGTCCTCCGATAGGAATTGAATTTTACTATCAAGAGCATATTATATGTTGGTGTAACTCTCGTTATGGCATGTATCAAAGACCACGATTGGAATGTATTGAACATGAGGCAGAGTATGGTACTTTTGAGCATGGACCATCACCTAGTCAACGTGATAATCCTTGGGTATGTATTTTTTATATAAATTAATGTCATTATTTTATTTAAAAACCATATACAAAATCAAATTACTGTTGATATACGGGAATACTTGCTCGATGATGGTGATGATGATAATTTTTCTCATAATTTTAATATACATCGTACGCGTCATGGATTTGTTATTCATCAATTACAAGTAGAGTTTTGTAGATATCCTCCACCTCCTAGTTTAGAGACTGAAACCGCTCGAGATTATCCATTGCCAGCTCATCATTGTTGTCTAGTACAAACATATGATAAAAGAAGATATGGAGGATGGAATAGAGGACCCCTTCCTTTAGATGGAGAGGTTTTCAAGTTTGGGGTAAGCGCTATATGATTTCTTTATCCACTATTACTAATGTTGGTTGTGGTCTCTTTATTGTAGAGGATTTGTATGTGCCTTCGAACTCTGAAGTCACTCTTATGTCATTTTGTGGTCCTATATATGGATGGGGAGATTGGCATCGACTTTCACATTATGTTCAAAGCATGAGTGCTTACGGAATATGCTTGAACACAACATCCCTTACTAGTAGAAGGATTTTACATGCAGAAAATGAAAGATTATATATTGATGGAAGACCTTACACACATGGAAATATAGCAGGTTTAAAAAATAGTAGTCAAAGGTTACATAATAGTTCAAGGACTAATTGCACATTTGAGGAGCGTGAAAATAGTCATGAATCACCATACATGAGTAGAGATGTATCAAGATACATAGTTGTCAATGTAATTACTACATTACATGCTCGTGATGAAATATTAGTGAATTATGGATGGCATAGACCTCCAAGAGCACCTTCTAGTTAGAGAGAATAAAAATTTCCTATCCATATTTAATAACCTATATATTTAATTTTATGTTTAAAGTTTACTTTTTATTCATTTATGGAATACTAATGAATTTTATTTACATGTGTAGATTCCAATGTATGATGTTGATGATATTCCTCCACACCATTCACAATTGCCAGTAAGACCTCATTTATCAAAAGCTTCTATGAGGAGGCTATGCAAAAGTGATCCTGTGGAATATGCAAGGTTGAAAGATCTATATTCAAAAGAAGATAACGTACAAGATTTGTGCGACAATGATGAAGATGATGGCATGGTAGATTTTATTGAGGATTGGTATCAAAATGACACTGAGAGCATTGATATTTCTAAAACTGAGAAATATCTTTGAGACGAATGTCTAAAGCATGTATATGAAGGAATTCCTTTGACACGACTAAGTGCGAGCTTACTTATTCTCAATCTTCAAAATGATTTTGGATGGAGTAATGTATCTGTTTCGACACTATTAATGTATAATTTTCAATTTTCTATCTATTTATATATATATATATATATATATATATATATATATATATATATATATATATATATATATATATATATATACATATATATATATATATATATATATATATATATATATATATATATATATATATATATATATATATATATACATATATATATATATATATATATATATATATATATATATATATATATATATATATATATATATATATATATATATATATATATATATATATGCATATACATGAATGTATACACACATATAAACATACACACACACATACAAATGTTATGAGAGTAAGGTCAAATTATACATACCTATATCTAATGAAGATGTTTTGTCCATCTAGCCTTTAGAATTGTCCACCCTATTGGTGCCAGTCACAAGCCTACACATTTGGCTTGAAGGATAAATTAAAATCCATACACATATGGAGAAGCATAGGAACACATGCTAGTGGTTAATTACCACTTTACTTTCTTATAAAAGTCACATTTGACTTGGAATCTTTGTAAACACCTACCAAAAGGAAAAAGGTTAGCTTTGATTGATGGAATATCTCCTAGGATATAGGATCTTGGTCATAGGGAGCCAAAAGTTTGAATTTTAATTCAAAATGTTACTCAATCACTATAAAAATGATCATGAAAAAGTCGCGGTAAGACCTCAGCGTTCCCGAGCTTCTCATTACCCTTTTTGAGTGTGTGTGTGGCCTACACTCTAGCCCACACCTATCTACACCATTTGGCAATGATTTTCATGCCAATGGTATTGTATACAAGTGTTCATTAATACATATATCCATATTGTTCATTTCTGAGTTCTATGTCATAGTACTTGAAAGTCTGTCAACTTGTGGATGGCATATCTCAGTCATTTCTTGACCAAATTCAAAGACCTGTTGATATATTTAGGAAGTGATGTGTGTGAATACACTAGGACCGCCTGGGCACTTTTTTCCCTCTTTAGGAGGTTTTTTCCCCCGGCTTGTATATATGCCTATTGCCCTAATGGGCTACTTATCTTTGTACATTCTCTAGTAATACATTCAATATTGTGTGTTGTGCTCCAAGCTTCTTCTTCTTCCTTGTGCTGTTCGCGTGCCTCCATAGACGTCTAACTCCAACAATTGGTATCATAGCAGGTCGTCGCTTCATCTAGGGCGCCGTCGACACTCCTCCGTTTGCAGTCTCGGAATCGCACGAATTTTGGAGAGCATACTCAGCGTGTTTTTGAGATCAAAATAGCTTCGTTTTGTGGTGCCGAAATCGCGATCTGAGCTCGTTTCGGCCTCCGAACGCACTATCGCAGCGCTTGTGTAGGCGATTTTATCTTTTTGTGCCAAAGGTATATACTAGTTTCTGTTCGCCAGTTTAAGTGTCTCGAAGTTTGCTATAGGTCTAGCAGAACGCGTCTGGGCAGTTCTGTTCAACTCTTTGAGATACAGTCAATTTTCTGCATCAAGGTATTTTAGTCACCGGCCATGGCTGAAAGCAGTGATGTATTCTGTATGTTCGCTGTTGAGGATAAGTTGGATGGTACCAACTACCCATTATGGGCTTATATGATGCGACATGTTTTGGTTGCAAAAGGATTGTGGAACATTGTGCAGTGTGTTGAAAGACGTCTTGTTACACCTATAACGACAGGTACTACAAATACAGGTGTTGGAGTTGATGAAGATGGTGTCGAAGATGATATTCCGTAGATTCGTGTTCGTGCTACTGTTTCTGTTGCACCTACTGCAGAGCAAATTCATTGGGATGGCAGAGATGCCTAGGCACATGCATTGATAGCTTTGTCTATCAAACGTGCCATTATTCCTCATATTCGCTCTTGCAGAACAGCTAGGGATGCTTGGGATACACTTACCACATGGTACCAAGCTGGGAATGAGGCTCGTGTTGCTTACCTCCGAAAATAGTTGGAGAGTGAGCACATGAATGAAGGTGATTCTATGGACAGTTTCTTAACGAAGATCAAAGATTTGAAGGAACAGTTGATTTCTACTGATGAGGTTATACAAGATAGCTCACTTGTGCAGACCGTTCTGAATGGTCTTCCTGATTCATATAAGAGTTTTGCTTCTACTCTTCGGTTGATGATGAAAGGCAATCCGAATGCCTTATCATTTGAGGAGTTAGTCTTTGTTCTATTGCATGAAGATCAGTCGAGGCAGAATAGGTCCATTATGCGTGTTGTAGATCAAGCTTTCCTAGCTAGTCAGAAGGGCAAAGGAAAACTTGTTTTGGAAGTACTGTAAAGGGAATGATCATATCATACAGAACTGTCCAAAACTCGCTGCAAAAGAGGCAAAGAAAAAGGAGGCTGTAATGGTTGTTGCAAAAGCCTCTACACCAAAAACAGAGTCTACTAATCTTGTGCAGGAAGAAGAATGGGCATTTACTACTGTTTGCAGTTTTGACCCATCTTCTCATGAGCAGTGCATGTCTGCAGTGGACTCAGATGTTTAGTACTTTGACACTGGAGCGACCAAACATATTACCTCGCAGCGCAGTTTCTTCTCTTCACTCGAGTCTGCCCCTACAGGGAATACTGTCACATGCGCCAACAACTCCTCTTATCCTGTCATGGGAGTTGGTAAGATCATTATGACTACTGTTGATGGTAGTTCTTTCACCTTGTCAGATGCTTTATTTATGCCAGGGATCAAGAAGAATATGTTATCAGTTTCTGCATTAGCCAAGATTGTGCAGTTCATGATTCTCAGGCTATGTTAGATGCAAAGCTTTGGCATGCACGCTTTGGTCATTTGAATTTTGCTAGTTTGCTATGCCTGCAGAAATCTGATATGGTGTCTTCTTTGCCCAAGCTTGAGGCACCTGGAAAACATGTATATGAAGGCTGTATTTTGGGCAAACTGAAGCGTTCCTTCTTTTCAAAAGATGGTTCAGTTCGGGCTACGCAGAAATTGCAGCTTGTACATAGTGATGTCTGTGGTCCTATGCAGACACCCTCTTTTGGGAATTACCTTTACTTCGTGACTTTCATCGATGATTTTTCCAGGCATGCATGGGTATATCCACTCAAAGCAAAGTCCGAAGTGTTCATGTGCTTTAAACAATTTTTGGGTTTGGCTGAAAATCTGTCAGCATATAAAATGGGCACCCTCCGTTCTGATCGTGGGAGGGAATATATGTCTTTTGATTTCAATGCATTTCTGGCTGATCGTGGGATTGAAGAACCGAGGAGTGGGAGGAGTTCTTAATGCAACATGTAAGGTTTCTTCCATGGTTCAGTCGTTACTGTGTGCGTTGGTACTTTGCCACGCAATCAAACTTAAAATTAAGGGTTTTCTATATGGATGAAAAAAGAGATTGCCCTCTGTCAGTAGAATTCTATCATTCATGCATTCTTCTACCTTATAGCAGCATATGTAACTGCCAATTCCAGGAAGAAGATGGTCAAGACGTTATAGTTCCATCGGGCCTTATTATTTACCACCAAAATGGGCACTGAATTTTTTTGAGTGATTGTGATCTTATTTTAATTCAGCAAGTAGTGTTCGCCGCCTTAAAATCCAGTTTCAAATTTTCAAACCAATACCTAACATTCCTCGTGGAGTTCTGAGTTTTTTGGAATACTGTACGTCATGGATTTTGCCAAACTTCTGTAGCTTTATTGCTTAAGTTCCACTCGTAGGTACATGCTATCCATATACGAATTTTGATGACTACAGGTTGTTGGTGCAATTCACAAGCCTACACATTTGGCTTGAGAGATACCTTGAATTTCATACACATGAAGAAGCATAAGAACTATTGCTAGTAGTTAATTACCTCTTTATCTTTTTGTAATAGTCAGATTTGACTTGGAATCTTTGTAAACACCTACCAAAAGGTATTCGTGGAACAAAGTTAGCTTTGATTCATGGAATATCTCCTAGGATATAGGAGCTTGATTATAGGGAGCCAAAAGTTTGAATTTGAATTCAAATTTTTACTCACTCACTATAAAAGTGATCATGAAAAAGACGTGATTAAGACTCATAATTCCAGAGCTCATTACTGTCAATTCTGAGTGTGTGTGAGGCCTACACTCTAGCCCACACCTATCTACACCATTAGGAAATGATCTTCATGCCAATGGTATTGTATACAAGTGTTCATTAATACATATGTTTACATTGTTCATCTCTAATTTCTATGTCATACTACTTGAAAGTCTGTCAACTTGTGGACAACATATCTCAATCATTTCTTCACCAAATTCAAAGATCTATAGCTTGTTGGAATCAGCCCCGTGTTTTCTACAGGCTATCTAAATTTAAAGATATTCTAATCAGCCATTGCAGAGAAAAGCTCGTCGAGGTGATCACTGGTCATTGTCTGCAACAGTCCGAAAAAATCGGGGGTAAAGGTTTATTTGCTAAATTGATTTCTCTTAGCATAGTTAATATTTTTACATCATTTCACTTGGAATATTCAGCTCGGTAAGCTAATTAGATACTCCTAAAAGGAAATTTTCCAATTCCTACTGTGCTGGTCATACTGAGCAAAAGATCTAGCAGGTGTCAAGGAAAAAAGAAGGTTTTTCTAGATCTTTAACTCCAAAGTTATTTGTTTTGATTCAATCTTTACACATATAATTTCCAAAGTACATAGGCTGTTTTATGGTGTCATTGGAATGCTAAGGAGGTCCACTTATCAATTCTGAAGCATCAAAGGGCTGGTCCAAAGCAGGATTTTGCAGCACCTACTCAATCTCTTGGAGTGTCCATCCATCTTTCCCAACAATGGTATCAGAGCAAACTAAGGTAAAATGGGAGATGGTTTTCCTTCATTTATTGATAAATTCGACAGAAACAACTATCACGCATGGTCTCTAAGGATGAAGACATACCTACAAGGAAGGAGTCTCAATGGATACATCTCACGAGATGAGGAATTGCCCTCATTCAAAACAAGAGGATTGCCAACAAAGGAAGAACATGAAAAGCTCAACACATGGTGTGCTAAGGATGCATTAGCAAGGTCCTATTTACTCAACTCCATCTCTGATTTCCTTTTGCCACACATTAGGAACTGTAAGACATCCCAAGAGACTTGGGAGACCCTGTCATCTTATTTCTCTTCCAACACAAGGGCTAGAAAAAATCAGTTGTGGATTGAATTCACCACATTAATGAAGAAACCTAAGCAAGCTATTTCAGAGTTTGTAACCAAAATTAAAGATGTAGCAGATCAGTTAGCAAGCATAGGAGAAGAGATTGAAGAAGAGCAGATTGCAAGCCAAGTGATCAATGGGATCAAAGCCGATGCAAAATGGGAAAGCTTCACCACTACCATGGACCTTTACATGGACATGCAGATTCAATACCTTACCACTCTCATTGGACAATTATTCACTCATGAAGCAAAGCTCAACAAGAATGGAGATGCATCCAAAGGTAATAATTCTTCTGCCCTATATAGTGATAAAGGTAAAGCTAAGGATAAAGGCAAGAACAAAAAAGGAGAAGATGAAGGCTCTACCTCCCAAGCTAACTATGTAGGGAGAGGTAGATCATCAAGAGGAAGGGGCAGAGGAGGTAAGCAAGGTAGGGGGAGATCCTATAACTCCTCACAATGCAACATTTGTGGTTTATCAAATCATACTACAGATGAGTGTTTTAGAAACTACAAAAATCAGAGAGGAGGAGGATATCAAAGAGGTGGATACTCACAATCAAGGGGTAGATTCAACCATCACCAAGGCTACAACAAGAACTACAACAACAATTACAGCAACAACTACAATGGCAACTACCAAGGAGGATTCAAATCCAGAAAGGACTACAACAACTATACAGAAGAGAAAGATGATTCTCTTCTGATCATGAACATGACTTCAAAGCCAGCTACAAATGATGACCATCTATTCTACATTGACTCAGGATGCTCAAATCATGTGGCTGGCAATGTAGCACTACTCTCTGATCTTGAGGAACCAAAAGTCAAGCATCAAGTCCAAACAGGTGATGACACCAAGCACGCAGTAATTAAAGTTGGAAATGTTAAGACTTGTGATGGAAATCAAAACTTGTTGAGTAGGGTACTCTATGTACCAACCATTACCAGAAATCTGATGATTGTTGGGCAGATTGTGGAGAAAGGTTTGCAGGTTAGATTCAACCAATTTGAAGCATTTGTGGAGGATCCTAAGGAGATGTTCAAGAGGATTGCTAAAGAAGGAAAATCATGTAGACTTTTTACTTTTGAGCTAGAAGGCGCAAAGCACATTGCACTATACAATTATAAAGATCAAACACTTTTAGAGCTTGAGATTTGGCACAAGAGATTAGGGCATGTAGGAGAAAGAACTTTGAAGCAGATATGCAGGGATCAATGTGTAATTGGAATACCCAATGTTTCCATGCAAGACATGATATATAAATGTAGTGCTTGTCAATTTGGGAAGTCTCACAGGTTACCCTTCTCAAGGAAAGGCTACATGCATGAAGATTACCTAGAGCTTGTCCATACAGATGCATGGGGACCAAGCAAAGATCCCTCAATATCAGCATCAAGGTACTATGTATCTTTTATTGATGATTATAGCAGATGGACTGTATTGTACTTTGTGAAGCAGAAGCTTGAAGTGTTTAATTGCTTTAAAAAATATCTTGCACTAGTTGAAAATCAGACAGGAAAGAATTTGAAGAGACTAGGGTCAGATGGAGGAGGTGAGTACTTCTCTAATGAGTTTGAAGACTGCTTGTAGGACAGAGGCATAAAAAGAGAAACCACCACAAGGTATACCCCTGAACAAAATGGAAAGCTCAGAGAAGAAATAGGTTGATTGTTGAGTCACATGCCTATGATTGTAAAGTTATGATTGTAAAGTCACATGACTATGATTGTGATTGAGATTATGATTGTGAATGAGAGTGTGAATGAGAGTGCGAGTGTGAATGAGATTGTAATAGCTCGGGGGTGGTCGGGAGGTTGACGCTTCTTCAAGAAGCTATTTTGCAAACCTATTGTATCGAGAATGAAGGGGCTTCATTCATAAGCTATTGATGTAATTGGAATCTGACATCTTAAGATTTACAAAATAAGATCTCTTTATTAATATATATATTTCTGATTTAAATACTTTTTTCTAATTTGTTCTTTTGATAATGAGACTAATGTTGCTTTTATGTTTTGTATGTAGGAATGCTCGTTTTCATGGGATCATCATTGGAGGATTGTTACAAGTGGTATCAGAGCCGAGTTGGATTCCGGGACAAGATGCAAAGAAAGAAACCGAAAGCAACGAGGGGATAGCACAAGTCAATCAGAGCTGAATCCAACAACAATTGCTGATGCAAATGATTAAGATAAGTGTTTGATATTATGAAAGAATTGTAGTTGTCTTTATATTATGGAGGAGGTGAATAAATAATGGCGTTGATGTGTATTTGTTTTTGCTATGTAAGATTGTAAATAGCTTCTGATTCAGAAGTGATGATACATGCAATATTGATCTATGACTTAGATGTACAAACCATCAATCTCAGACGAGATGGCTTTAGCATGTATATAGAGAATATCTTTGTCTTTTCCATAGCTAAAATTATAGAACTAAAATCAAAAGATCGTATCATCCGAAAATTTTGGAGAAAAATAAACAACTATTTTAAGATTAAGGAATGTGCGCAAAGATTGATTTCGGGGAGACTCTGTGTTTACATGGGCACAAAACTGGAGAGAGAAAGAGCATGGCATGCACGAATCGCTAGTTCATGTGTACAGAAGATATGACGGGCCCTTGATATCCTCTTCCCATATAAAGGTATGCCTATCCATTCTTCTGTATGTTTTTCTTTGGGGTAGCAGATTTCAGGCGTGATTCAGATTCGGAATTCATAAAGTGATGTGTGCACATAAATATAGTGTGGATCTAAGATAAGAAAGCAAAAGTCGTAGAACTCATCAGATATACAAAGAGGTGGATGTCAAGAGCATATGTGAAGTAAATCACATGTACAACGAAACGCAAAAGAAAGTCAAAGGCGGATCTATGAGACGTTATAAGAAGAAGGAATATCTTATATCTACTACAAGTGTGCATTCATAAAGGAATTCTAAGTATGTGAGTGAACATGTGTGGATAGTTTTCGTTGTTTCGTGCTGTCTCGATTACAGCGAACCTCCATACTTTGCATTGTTCTGAGAATTGATGTGTGAAGCATTAAGGATGAAGGGAACACATGCGATGATATAAAAGATCATTGACCATGATTTCATATTTGAGAGAAATTTTGTGCAATAGGTATGTATATTCTATAACCTCCATATTTACATCAAGAAAGCTCATATATGATCATACATTACCTGCTTATGGATATCTTGAGCACTGTGCTCAAAGGAAAGTCTTATTTTGTTATCTCTTGATCTCTATTTAAATGCAGAATAATTGTATGTTTTTTTTAGTAATTAAGGTTTATGAGTATATTGTAGATTTGTGCTAAACAAATGTAATTCCTTTGAATAGGATAATTTCATAATTGATACAGATTGAGTATAGTCTTTCCAACTCTGAGGACAGAGTTCTTCAAAGAGGGGGAGAATGTAATAGGTCTGATGCTTGTGAATGGGTGAATTCTATTAAGTCAAGTAAGGCATCCTTAGTGTAGGCCATAGAGAACACGATATTCTAATTCTACCACAGGAACTCCTCGATAACCCATAGGTTGGGAGTAGTACGTGCATAGCCATCTGCTCATCGTCTTGCATGATGAAACATCTTGCATGTTGTGTTTCAATACAATTTGGTTTGGTTAACTGATCACTCTCGAAGTGATGAAAACTCATGTTTTTTTTATATAGCTATTTCAAAACTCATACTCATGTGTTATGTGTAGATATATGAACCCATGTATACATTATGTAATGTCTGTGTGTTTATTTCGTTTGAATATGTATGAGAGCATGGGTGTGCAGATGAATGTGTATTCATGTGGATCCATGAGTGCGTGTGTGTGTCTATGCTTGTACAATGGATGTCCATGCGACCCTACTGTGAAAGTGATAAATTCAAAAGTAAAAGTATAATAAGCGAAGAAGAAACGTGAAGCATAGGTGATCTGAAGAAAATAAAACTAACGTAAAAATAGGAAAAAGCCACCGCTAAAAATAAACACATAGAGGGCATGCAAACACAAGTATTTGGGCTGTCGTAGTTGAAAAAGGGCATTCAAGGGACCAACCTACGCATGACGATCATAGAGAAACCTATTCTTTTTGTGCGCGCGAAACTCAATTCCTCGTCATGTCTTGTTTGTTTTGATTTTCAATGCTCTGTGTTTGATAGACCTTGAGTCCGATACGTTCTGTAGGCTTCTCAACTCTATAGACAAACATTATGAAAGTACGTTAATTCTATCTAGCACGGACACTCCAAGCGTCAAAGATGTGATCAAAGTTTGATTGTTTATGGCGAGAAGATCCGAAGTTTGACTCCTAGGATTACACGTTTCAACATGTTTCACTTGCACGTCGTATGTGGTTTTTTACACAGAATCCAAGCTCTGGGTGAGTATCGCACAGCATATGATGCGAAGATAGAGATGTTTGCTGCCGAGCATCACCCCTTACACGATAACTTGAAGAAGGTGAAGGCCGAGCTACAATCAGTGAACGTGTTCTAGGCTGAAAAAGAATACATAGAGGAAGAACGGATCATCGTCATCAGAGGATTGCTGTTCAAATTAATCAAGATGATGGTAATTGTACCCAATCAAGACTTTTACAGGACCCTGAGGGAGACGCACGTACATACGATTGTGAAGGATCTCTACAAGAACTCCGCTGCCTGCATAAGGAAGCTCGTGAAAGGTCTTGATGTGTGCTTGGGGGGGGGGGGGGGGGCATGCATCCTCCAAAATATTCAAGAAAGATCGTCATCCACTATGGAGAGAAATTGATCTTCTTCACTCGCTGATGAAGAATTCCCCCTGGCAAACGGTTCAATCAAAAGTTAATGTGAAAGACCTGCAGAAAAGGCTTCGTCGCAAAAGCACACTGATAATACGCCTACCTCCTGCGTAAGAAGTAAGCCTGTTCCGACATGTTGTTGCTGCACAAGAAATAAAAAGCCTAGCCACCGCACTTCAGCGCCCCCTCTGAAAATCTCAAACTCGGAGGCTCAAAATGGAAAAGATCATGTGAAGGGCATGCAAGCGAGCAGGAGGAGCAAACGTATATCATAAAGGTCTATTACACGCAGCTCAACTGCACATAAATCAAATTCGTTGGAATGCCTTTCTCCACTGCGGTCTCGTCAGAAACCAAAGCTGAAATACAAGGATTATTCGCAATGTCACATGTGTCTATCAGAAGGACAAAGTGCTTGTGCCATGGCTTTTCAGAAATGACAATTCCAAAGCAAATCGTTTAGCCTTCGCACAAAATGACGATTGTAAAGCGAATCATTCAGGACATGGAACTGTAGTCAGAACTGATTAGGACCTTGATACTGAAGATTAATTAGATATGAGGGATGATAGGAAACAAAGATAAAGATGTAGGAATGGAGATTGAAAAGGGACTTGTGGGAATTTTCTCTCAACAGTCAGCGATATTAAAAAGAATACTCCATCAGATTGTGATTGTGATTGAGAGTGTGATTGAGAGTGTGAGTGTGAGTGTGATTGAGAATGAGAATGAGAGTGAGATTGCAGTTATGATTGTAAAGTCACATGACTATGATTGTGATTGAGATTATGATTGTGAATGAGAGTGTGAATGAGATGGCGAGCGTGAATGATATTGTAATAGCTCGGGGGTGGTCGGGAGGTTGACGCTTCTTCAAGAAGCTATTTTGCAAAGCTATTGTATCGAGAACGAAGGGGCTTCATTCATAAGCTATTGATGTAATTGGAATCTAACATCTTAAGATTTACAAGATAAGATCTCTTTATTAATATATATATTTCTGATTTAAATACTTTTTTCTAATTTGTTCTTTTGATAATGAGACTAATGTTGCTTTTATGTTTTGTATGTCCGAATGCTTGTTTTCATGAGATCATCATTGGAGGAATGTTACAAGTGGTATCAGAGCGGAGTTGGATTCCGGGACAAGATGCAAAGAAAAAAACCGAAAGCAACGAGGGGATAGCACAAGTCAATCAGACATGAATCCAACAACAATTGCTGATGCAAATGATTAAGATAAGTGTTTGATATTATGAAAGAATTGTAGTTATCTTTATATTATGGACGAGGTGAATAAATAATGGCGTTGATGTGTATTTGTATTTGCTATGTAAGATTGTAAGTAGCTTGTGATTCAGAAGTGATGATACATGCAATATTGATCTATGACTTAAATGTACAAACCTTTAATCTCAGATGAGATGGCTTTAGCATGTATATAGAGAATATCTTTGTCTTTTCCATAGCTAAAATTATAGAACTAAAATCAAAAGATCGTATCATCCGAAAATTTTGGAGAATAATAAACAACTATTTTAAGATTAAGGAATGTGCTCAAAGATTGATTTCGGGGAGACTCTGTGTTTACATGGGCACAAAACTCGCGAGAGAAAGAGCATGCCATGCATGAATTGCTAGTTCTTGTGTACAGAAGATATGACGGGCCCTTGATATCCTCTTCCCATATAAAGGTATGCCTACCCATTCTTCTGTATGTTTTTCTTTGGTGTAGCAGATTTCAGGCGTGATTCAGACTCGGAATTCATAAAGTGATGTGTGCACATAAATCTGGTGTGGATCTAAGATAAGAAAGCAAAAGTCGAAGAACTCATCAGATATACAAAGAGGTGGATGTCAAGAGCATATGTGAAGTAAATCACATGTACAGCGAAACGCAAAAGAAAGTCAAAGGCGGATCTATGAGACGTTATCAGAAGAACGAATATCTTATATCTACTACAAGTGTGGATTCATAAATGGAATACTACAAGTGTGCATTCATAATGGAATTCTAAGTATATGAGTGAACATGTGTGGATAGTTTTCGTTGTTTCCTGTTGTCTCGATTACAACGAACCTCCATACTTTGCATTGTTCTGAGAATTGATGTGTGAAGCATTAAGGATGAAGGGAACACATGCGATGATATAAAAGATCATTGACCATGATTTCATATCTGAGAGAAATTTTGCGCAATAGGTATGTATATTCTATAACCTCCATATCTACATCAAGAAAGCTCATATATGATCATACAACACTTGCATATGGATATCTTGAGCACTCTGAGAATTGATGTGTGAAGCATTAAGGATGAAGGGAACACATGCGATGATATAAAAGATCATTGACCATGATTTCATATCTGAGAGAAATTTTGCGCAATAGGTATGTATATTCTATAAGCTCCATATCTACATCAAGAAAGCTCATATATGATCATACAACACTTGCATATGGATATCTTGAGCACTGTGCTCAAAGGAAAGTCTTATTTTGTTATCTCTTGATCTCTATTTAAATGCAGAGTAATTGTATGATTTTTTTAGTAATTAAGCTTTGTGAGTATATTGTAGATTTGTGCTAAACAAATGTAATTCCTTTGAATAGGATAATTTCATAATTGATACAGATTGAGTATAGTCTTTCCGACTCTGAGGACAGAGTTCTTCAAAGAGGGGGAGAATGTAATAGGAGTGATGTTTGTGAATGAGTGAATTCTATTAAGTCAAGTAAGGCATCCTTAGTGTAGGCCATAGAGAACACGATATTTTAATTCTACCACAAGAACTCCTTGATAACCCATAGGTTGGGAGTAGTACGTGCATAGCCATCTGCTCATCGTCTTGCATCATGAAACATCTTGCATGTTGTGTTTCGATACACTTTGGTTTGGTTAACTGATCAATCTCGAGGTGATGAAAACTCATGTTTTTTTTATATAGCTATTTCAAAACTCATACTCATGTGTTATGTGTAGATATATGAACCCATGTATACACTATGTAATGTTTGTGTGTATTTTTCGTTTGAATATGTATGAGAGCATGGGTGTGCAGATGAATGTGTATTCATGTGGATCCATGAGTGCGTGTGTGTGTGTCTATGCTTGTACAATGGATGTCCATGCGACCCTAATGTGAAAGTGATAAATTCAAAAGTAAAAGTATAATAAGCGAAGAAGAAACATGAAGCATAGGTGATATGAAGAAAAGAAAACTAATGTAAAATTAGGAAAAAGCCACCGCTAAAAATAAACACATAGAGGGCATGCAAACACAAGTACTTGGGCTATCGTAGTTGAAAAAGGGCATTCAAGGGACCAACCTATGCATGACGATCTTAGAGAAACCTATTATTTTTGTGCGCGCGAAACTCAAGAGTTCCTCGTCATGTCTTGTTTGTTTTTTTTTCAATGCTCTGTGTTTGATAGACCTTGAGTCCGATACATTCTGTAGGCTTCTCAACTCTGTAGACAAACATTATGAAAGGACGTTAATTCTATCTAGCACGGACACTACAAGAGTCAAAGATGTGATCAAAGTTTGATTGTTTATGGCGAGAAGATCCGAAGTTTGACTCCTAGGATTACACATTTCAATGTGTTTCGCTTGCATGTCGTATGTGGTTTTTAACACACAATCCAAGCTCTGGGTGAGTATCGCACAGCATATGATACGAAGATAGAGATGTTTGCTGCCGAGCATCACCCCTTACACGATAACTTGAAGAAGGTGAAGGTCGAGCTACAATCAGTGAACATGTTTGAGGTTGGAAAAGAATACATAGAGGAAGAACGGATCATTGTGATCAGAGGATTGATGTTCAGATTAATCAAGATGATGGTAATTGTACCCAATCAAGACTTTTACAGGACCCTGAGGGAGACGCAAGTACATACGATTCTGAAGGATCTCTACAAGAACTCGGCTGCTTGCATAAGGAATCTCGCAAAAGGTCTCGTGTGTGCTTGGGGGGGGGGCACGCATCCTCCAAAATATTCAAGAAAGATCGTCATCCACTATGGAGACAAATCAATCTTCTTCACTCGCTGATGAAGAATTCCCCCAGGCAAATGGTTCAATCAAATTTAATGTGAAAGTCCTGTAGAAAAGGTTTGGTCACAAAAGCACACTCATAATACGCCTACCTCATGTGTAAGAAGTAAGCGTGTTCCGACATGTTGCTGCTGCACAAGAAATAAAAAGCCTGGCCACCACATACTCGGAGTAGAAAACCGAGCTCCTGAGGCTGCACACAGTACTCCGCACAGAGGCTATAGAATACACAGAAAACACAGTACACAGGAAGCACGAAGACAGCCTTCTTAGGTCTTACAAATGCGGTCGAACTTACAGTCCGTGACTGACCAGGCCACTATATGTTTTATTAAAGAACATATACAAAGAAGTGTCCGATGGCCATTTGGTCTTTCATATGGACACTAACGGTAACAATCTCCCACTAAAGGCCAATATGGCTAGAGTAACTATCGGAGAAAAAATAAAGAATGATAAAGAATACCTGAGTCTAAGTATACAAACTATACCTCCCACCTGATGGGCATGTTACACAGTATACAAGTGACTGCGTAAGATCAAGAATCAAGTAACTCGCATCAAGGGACAACAGTGTCGAAAGCTATCATGTGGTAGAGCTTTAGTCAAAGCATCTGTAGCATAATCTCGAGTGTGAACCTTCTCAAGAATAATGCTCTCAGTGGCTAAGCAATCTCTAATGAAGTGATACCTCACCTCAATGTGCTTGGTCTTTGCATGATAGACCGGATTCTTAGCCAAAGCAATGGCACTTTGACTATCACTGAGCAAGTGAGGTACATGCTGAGGTAAACCCATATCACAAGCAAGACGAGAAAGCCACAATGCTTCCTTACATGCCTCACTTGTTGCAACATACTCTGCTTTAGTGGTGGAAACAAATGTACATTCTTGACGACGAGATCTCCAAGAGATAGCACCTCCAACAAAATGAAAAATGTACCCTGATGTAGACTTACGATTGTCTACACAACCAGCATAGTCAGAATCTGTGTAACCAATTATGGATGCTTTCCCTCTACCTAAGCATAGCCACTTGTCCTTAGTGCCACTCAGATATCTAAAAATCATTTTGATCGCTTCCCAATGTTTCTTGCGAGGATTAGACATATATCTGCTCACAACTCCCACTGCAAATGCAATGTCTGCTCGCGTAGCTACCATAGCATACATGAGACTACCAACAGCAGACTGATAGGGAATTTTGGTCATGAATTCCTTTTCCTTATCTGATATGGGGCAGTCATCCTTGCTCAATTTCACATATGTGGGTAAAGGTGTACTTAATGCCTTTCCACCCTGCATATTGAATCGGTGAAGTACTTTGGATATGTACTCACTTTGAGACAAGTATATGCATCTTTTACTCCTATCACGAGTAATTCGCATGCCAAGAATATGTTTGGCATCCCCCAAATGCTTCATATCAAATGTCTGACTCAACTTCTTTTTGAGAAGTGACAAATCATAAGAGGACTTCCTAGCAATCAACATATCATCGATGTAAAGTATCAAGCATATCAAGCTACCATCAGGACATCTCTTTGTGTAGAGACAATGATCCTCATTGCTCCGAGAATAGCCTTGGGACTTCATAAAAGCATCAAACTTTTGGTACCATTGTCTAGGAGACTGTTTAAGTCCATACAAGCTCTTCTTGAGCTTACAAACTAGACTTTCCTTGCCAAGAACTACATAACCCTCTGGTTGTTCCATATAGATCTCATCTGTAAGATCTCCATGCAAGAAAGCTATTTTCACATCCATTTGGACTAGCTCTAAGTCCTCCATATCAACGAGTCCAAGCAACATGCGCAAAGTAGTCATCTTGACCACTGGAGAGAAGATTTCCTCAAAATCAACACCATGTTGTTGCTTAAAACCCTTTGGAACAAGTCGTGCTTTATATTTTTGAGAAGCACTACCTGATGTGAATTTCAGCTTATATACCCATTTACATGGTAAAGCTTTTCTGCCCTTTGGCAAAGGTACTAAGTCCCAAGTACCATTCTTGTGAATAGAATCCAACTCACTCTTCATGGCACGCTCCCACTTGACATGATCCTCTGTCTGCATAGCCTCTTTGTAGCAAGAAGGCTCACCGGCATCTGTTAGCATAACAAAATCTAAACCTGGAACATATCTGTCAAGTGGATATGAGACACGTGCAGAACGTCTCAATGGTTGCTGAACACGAACATGTGCAGACTGATCTGAATGGACATTCTCTTGAACATCCCTATGTGCAACATGTTTATGCATTCTAACCGGAGGACTAGTATCCTCAAACACCACTCTTCTCACTTCAACCTCCTTAATGGGCTGTTTATGCATCTTAGACTCATTAAAAATGACATCACTACTTCTGATCACTAACCGTGTTTGAGGATCCCATAAGCAATATCCAAATTGTCCTTCTCGACCATATCCAAGAAAAATACATTTCTTTGACTTATGGTCCAACTTTTGTCTAAGATTCTTGGGCATATGAACATATGCTTCACACCCAAAAACTCGAAGATGATCATAATATGGTGGTTTCCCTGTCCATAGCTCTTGTGCCACTTTCAGACCTTTTGCAGTACTAGGTGAAAGGTTAATCACATGAACTGCAGCCAATACTGCTTGTGCCCAAAAACCTTGTGAGAGGTTTGCATGATGAAACATAGAGACTACTCTATCTTGAATAGTTCCATTCATCCTCTCAGCTACACCATTCTGTACTGGGGTATAAGGAGCTGTAAACTCTCTACGAATCCCTCTAGACTAACAGAAAAGGCTCAATTCATGTGAGGTATACTCAGCCCCATTATCTAAACGTAAAGCCTTAAGATTAGTTCCTTTTTTAGTCTCAACTGAAGCAAGCCATTTTCTGAAAGTAGGGAATACAACATCCTTTGATTTGATAGGATATACCCAGACTTTTCTAGTAGCATCATCTATGAAAGTGACAAAGTAAAGAGAACCACCTAAGGACCTAGTGGGCATAGGACCACACACATCTGTATGAACAAGATCTAAAGGCTGAATTGAAGAGTCAATGTGCGTTCTATGCACATTTCTGGTTTGCTTTCCATATTGACAATGCTCACAAAATGAAAAATCAGAGAAAGATAACACAAGTAAGTAGCCAGAACGAGAAAGATTTTCCATTCCACTACGACATATATGGCCCAAACGACCATGCCAAATACAAGCCATAGGTTGTTCAGTAACAGCTAACAAGTGCTCTTTCTATGATACAAATAAAGGATAAAGTGAGCCAACTTTGCTTCCCTTTGCAATAACCATATTTCCCTTTGATATACGGAAGGACTGAGCATAGAAGACCACCTTGTAACCAAGGTAATCAAGTTGACCAACTGACATCAAACTGCGTGATAACTGAGGTACATGGCATACATTATGCATAGTAAATTTTGAACCATCAATGAAGTGCACAACCACATCTCCAATCCCCACAACATCACACTGGTAAGAGTCACCAAGTCTCACGGTACCAAGAGACTTTGCTGCATAATTAGAGAACCATTCTCTATGTGGTGTCACATGGAAAGAAGCACCAGAATCTAGCAGCCAGGTGTGGGAAAGAGAATCGGCCCTAAGTGCCTCAGATGGCACAGCACTATCAAGTGTCAACACATCAACATCATCAAAAATAACATTAATTTCTTCAATCTTCACAGTCGATGTAGATGGTGCAGGTAACTGTTTAACATGCCCATCAACATTATGTCCTTTACCTTTAGCATTCTTTAATGCATAACAGTCTTTCTTCATGTGTCCTTTCTTATGACAATAATGGCATTCGATATCCCTCTTCCTTGATTTACTTCTACTCTTATTCCATTGACCATTCTTTTCCTTGTTCTTGCTCCTGCCACGTTGTTGATTCTTTCCTTGGTAAGAATCACGAACATTATATGCATCTCCACTCTGAGTGCCAACCATAGATTTTCTATGAATCTCCTCACTCAAGAGTGCTCCACATATGTCATCATAGACGAGTTTACCACCAGGTGCACTTTTGCTAATAGCCGTGCCAAACGTATCCCATGATGATGGCAGGGTGCATAACAGCAATACTGCTTTCATTTCATTATCCATATCCATTTTCTGAGCCTGTAACTCGGCGAATATAGCATCAAACTCATTTAGATGAGGAGCAACACTATCTATGTCCTTCATACGAAGGTCATATAATTTTCTCATCAGATACACTTTATTTGATGCCGTCTCTTTTTCATATGTATTGCATAACTTCTTCCAAAGCTCCTTTGCACTTTCACAGTCTAATACTATAAAGTAAACATTATCTGCCAAGTGCAAGCGAATGGTAGACCTCGCCATTTCATCTAACTCATCCCAATCATCTTCATCCATGTCAGCAGGCTTCTTTGAAATCCCATTTACTGGCTTCCATTGCCTCCTTTGAATCACCACATCTTTAATCTGATTCTTCCATATAGCAAAGTTTGTGCCATCAAATTTTTGGATCTCAAAATGGTCTTTGCCCTGCAAGTTATAGCTCCTCCTCGGAACACTAGCACTAGACCCTGATCCACCGGATGTGCCTGAGACCTCTGATGCCATGATCGTAGAGAACTGAAAAGAATGATAATGAGCTAGAAGAGTCCAAACACCAACAAATAAGTGTATGAAGGAGTAAATCGACCACTGTATAGTTGACTAAACCAGAAATCTGGAAAAATTTTGCCAGAGTATCCTCTTCAAAATTAGCATATGACTAGTGTCAAAGTATCATAAAACCGCAAGTACTGATATGTCTACCTGCATAGTGAATCAATGACTCCACTGCATATAATCAGTTACCCAATAGAAGCCAACTAGACTTATCGAGCACCTACGAACAACTATCATACATCTCCTATGGCGAGGCTAGGTAAGTCTTCCACCTGCATCACCGAAGAGACCCCGACATCTGGGTGTCTCCCAGTTAAGAAAACCTCACCACGACCCTCTTTATCAAACGTAAAAGGCTTTATGCAAAGAACGTAACCGCTATATCAATGACCACATGGACGTACATAAGCGGTATCCACAGAAGCATACATGGTGTCTATGTGCTCAATATATGCAGTAAAATGACACTAAAAGGCTGAATACACAGCCCAAAAACTAGCCAATAACACCTGCAAGTGTCTGTCAACTCTGGTGTTTTAGGCTTTAAAAACGTGCATAAATTTGCAGCGATTGCTCCCACCAAAACTGAAAACTCCTCGAGAAACCTGTAGTTTTACGAGTGTGGCTGAAAATATAGCCCCAAAGGTTGATATTTATTGTCTGAGAAGTACAAGGAACACTCTTCTTGATGTTCTTGGACCTGTGCGAAGAGAACTATGCGCGAAAGTACTCCGAAATGGCTCAAAAAACCACCCCAAAATTGCTTCAAAAATAGGCTTTGAAAGCAAAAAATGAAGCTTTGAGGGACCAAAACTTGTTCAAGGTAATGACAATCTTAGTCGTTCCCCTTCTTCAAACACCACAAGAGTGTAGCTTAGTGGCAAGAGATTGCCATGGTTAAGCGAGCTCTAGGGGGAGCATTACTGGGATGGGTGACCTCCCAGGAAGTACCGGGAACCTCTATATTCCTTGATCATTGAGGTCCTCCCTCGCGCGCATCCAACGACGCCAACGGTGACTTCGGTGACTCGGATGACAAGGTATGCCAAGGTATATGCCTTGGTCGCCGCCTTACTCATAAGCCTTGGAGAAATCCTGGGGGGGGGGGCTCGCTTTGCTCGCACAAAAGGAACAAAGCTTTTGCCTCGAACTGCTCTGATACCAATGAAGTGTTTCGACGGCGATGCACCACAGTGCGCTCTCCTTCTCGAGAGCTCCGCGACGATATGCTCAGAGTAGAAAACAGAGCTCCTGAGGCTGCACACAGTACTCCGCACAGAGGCTATAGAATACACAGAAAACACAGTACACAGGAAGCACAAAGACAGCCTTCTTAGGTCTTACAAATGCGGTCGAACTTATAGTCTATGACTGACTAGGCCAGTATATGTTTTATTAAAGAACATATACAAAGAAGTGTCCGATGGCCATTTGGCCTTTCACATGGACACTAACGGTAACAAAGGGCATGCAAGCAAGCAGGAGGAGCAACAGCATATCGTAAAGGTCTATTACACGCAGCTGAACTGCACATAAATCAAATTCTTTGGAATGCCTTTCTCGAGTGCTGTCTCTTCAGAAACCAAAGCTGAAATACAAAGATTATTCGCAATGTCACATGTGTCTATCAAAAGGACAAAGTGCTTGTGCCATGGCTTTTCAGAAATGACAATTCCAAAGCAAATCGTTTACCCTTCGCACAAAATGACGATTCTAAAGCGAATCGTTCTGGACATGGAACTGTAGTCAGAGCTGATTAGTACCTTGATACTGAAGATGAATTAGATATGAGGGATGGTAGGAAACAAAGATAAAGATGCAGGAATGGAGATTGAAAAGGGACTTGTGGGAATTTTCTCTCAACAGTCAGCGATATTAAAAAGAATACTCCATTAGATTGTGATTGTGATTGAGAGTGTGATTGAGAGTGTGAGTGTGATTGAGAATGAGAATGAGAGTGAGATTGCAGTTATGATTGTAAAGTGACATGACTATGATTGTGATTGAGATTATGATTGTGAATGAGAGTGTGAATGAGAGTGCAAGTGTGAATGAGATTGTAATAGCTCGGGAGTGGTCGGGAGGTTGACGCTTCTTCAAGAAGCTATTTTGCAAAGCTATTGTATTGAGAAAAAAGGGGCTTCAATCATAAGCTATTGATGTAATTGGAATCTGACATCTTTAGATTTACAAGATAAGATCTCTTTATTAATATATATATTTCTTATTTAAATACTTTTTTCAAACTTGTTCTTTTGATAATGAGACTAATGTTTCTTTTATGTTTTGTATGTCCGAATGCTCGTTTTCATGAGATCATCATTGGAGGAATGTTACAATGAAGATGAGACTATATTGATGTTTTACTAAAATGATGGCGATAATGAAAACATATGAGCAGATTAGATAGTAAATTCTACTCTAGTTATCGATCAATAACTTGAAGCTTCTCAATGGATATCAGATAATAGTTTATTTTATAAACTTGAATAATGATGAATCCTACTAGAGAGATGAAATCATGTTCTTTTAAGTTAGAACATGAAGCTCGTAGCTATGCCTGATTATTTTATATATAGACTTATCTTCGAGGAGCATATTTTCATCATGTATGTATGCATACATGTGTGTATTCATGTGTATTATATGTATACATATGTTAGTATGCATATATATGTATTTCATGTATATGTATGTGTTGGCATGTGTGTGATATATGTATACATGTGTTAGTATGCATATGCATTTATGTAAAATATTCATGTATTCATGTAATATATGCAAGTGTTTATAATTGTGTACATGTATATATGTATATGTGTCTATGTGTAAATATGTACATGTAAATATGTATGCATGTATGTATATGTTTATGTGTGCATGTAGGCATGTAGGCATGTGTTGTGTATGTATGTGTATCTATATGTGCATTTGCATGTGTTGTGTGTGTGTATATATGCATGTAAATATGATTATATGAGTCTATATGTGTGTACATATGATTATGCATGTGTATGTGTATGTGAGTATGTGTATGTGAGTATGTGTATGTGTATGTGAGTATGTGTATGTGAGTATGTGTATGTGAGTATGTGTATGTGTATGTGAGTATGTGTATGTGAGTATGTGTATGTGAGTATGTGTATGTGTATGTGAGTATGTGTATGTGTCTATGTGTATTCATTATATGTGTGTAATTGCATGCATGTGTATTTGTGTGTAAAAATGTGCATGTATGTGTGTGTATGTATAAATGTGCATGTATAAATATGCATGTATGTGTATATGTGTGTAAATGTGCATGTATGATGTATATATGTGTGTATGCCGTGTATTTGTACCTCTAGTCTCACTCTTTTCTCTCTCTTTCACATATACACACATACATACATGAACACACATACTCATATCTACATATATATACATAAAAGGAGTGCATACCGTGCATTATCGCGACAAGCCATAAGTGTTTGCATCTCTTTTAGACACCACTTAAGCGACCATCCTATCCCAAACTTTGTCTCAAGTGAACTAAGTACGTATTTTTTATCCCTCTCATCATGCTCACTACAAAAATAAAAAAATATATATAAATAAAACATAAGATATTCATTTCAATTTATATGTAAAATTTATACTTACTTCCATGGTAAGTGGACAAGGCGCAGGTAAGAGTCGCGTAATGCCCGCATTCTTCTCTTGAACTCCAATCCATTCCCCATGTAAACAATATTCCCCTCTGGCTCTATATCGCACTCTAGTCCTAAGGTGCCTATGCATGTCCTCATAGGCAACTCTGCTCTGCTATCATGATCTGGAGGTGGTATAGGTGTCCTAAAAATAGATAAATAAAAATAAATAAAAATATGTGTTATAATATCATTAAAAAAATTTATGAAAAAAAACATACCTATGAGTAGATAGTTGTCTTCCTGCATGTGGAGCCATAGAAGAGCCCTCCTCTCATCTGTGGGTAAGCATCTGGATCATATAGTACAGCTCATCATCAGACATCTCTGAGTAATCACGCATGATGGCCCTTAGACTATCAGACGGAACTCTTGCTCTCATAATACTTTTTATGAAAGTGAGTTTTGCCTTTCTCTCTCTACTAGGATCCATAATACCTAACATATAAGAAAAAAGGGTTAGAAATCAATACATCTACGTGTACATATATATGTGTGTATGCATTAAGTATGTGTATGTATGCATGTGTGTGTATGTATGTGCGTGTATGTATGTGTGTATGTGTGTATGCATGTGTATGTGTCTGTGTCTATGTGTATGTGTGTGCATCTCTGAGTGTGCATGTGTTTATGTGTGTGTCTGTGTCTATGTGTGTGTATGTGTCTATGTGTGTATGTGTATGCATGTATGTATGCATATGTGTGTGTATGCATTATGTATGCATATGTGTGTGTATGCATTATGTATGTGTATGTATGCATATGCATATGCATTATGTATACATATGTATGCATGCATGTGTATGTCTGTGTATGTCTCTCTATCTATGTGTGTACGCATATATGTGTGTGTATGTGTGTATGTGTGTGTGTAAATGTGTGTGTATGTGTGTATGCATGTGTTATGTGTGTGTATGCATCATTTTGTGTGTATGTGTCTATGTGTGTATGTATATGTATGTGTGTCTATGTGTATGTGTGTGTGTCTATGAGTGTGTATATGTTTATGTGTGTGTATGTGTCTATGTGTGTGTATGTGTCTATGTGTGTATGTGTATGCATGTATGTATGCATATGTGTGTGTATGCATGTGTATGTCTGTCTATGCATCATTATGTGTGTATGTTTGTGTGTGTGTATATGTGTGTGTGTATGTGTATGTGTGTATGTGTATGTGTCGCTGTCAGAGAGACTCTCTCTCCTATGTGGATATTACATTCCTTTATATTTACATATGAATTGCTTGGAACTTATTGATTGCAATATTGAAGGCATGATGCAGCAACAAAATGAGGAGAGGCCTTGGTTGACCGCTTAGAATTCATATTTCTATAATTTGGGAGCGGATGCAAAAGATACATTAAGAGGTGCAATCAAGGTGTTATCATCATGCAACATGCATAAGCATCTGTTATACCATAGAAAATATCATGGAAAGCAGTATTGATGCTTGCATATCAAAGCTTTGAAGTGGTGTATGGTAACTTAAACACTTTTTCACTCTATGTGTACTATGTGTTCAAGACCACATGTTTTGGGAGTAAAGTAAGGCTTTGTTATAGCGATGCATGACTAATGCATGATAAAGGGAGGTGCATCTGAACGAAGGAAGAAAAAATCCAATAAGCAACAATTCTGACCACGTTCAAAAAGGATGGCTCCGACAGTTTAAAAAAAGGAAAATCTGACGCTCGTGGGAATAGTGTTCGTCCTTCATCACAGTAGGGGGAAGGAGGCTGACAATTCACATGGGCAACACATCTGTTCTGCTTTGATGACAAGGAGGAGAAGGGGCTTCAAACTTCCATCAGAACATTGCGCATCTGCTCTAAAGATGATCAACGGAAGAGGGACGCCATAACACTCCAGGTAGAGAGGAGGTTTGGGAAGTTAATTTGGTCCGGCAGCTCAAGATTTGGCGGTTCAACTATTACTGTGCTATCTTGAAGAACCAAGGAGGGGGAGGAGTTCTTAATGCGACATGTAAGGTTTCTTCCATGGTTCAGCCGTTACTATGTGCGTTGGTACTTTGTCACGCAATCGCACTTAAAATTAAGGGTTTTCTATATGGATGAAAAAAGAGATTGCCCTTTGTTAGTAGAATTCTATCATTCATGCATTCTTCTACCTTATAGCAGCATATGTAGCTGCCAGTTCCAGGAAGAAGATGGTCAAGACGTTATAGTTCCATCGGGCTTTATTATTTACCACCAAATTGGGCACTGAATTTTTTTTCACTGATTGTGATCTTATTTTAACTCAGCAAGTAGTGTTCGCTGCCTTAAAATCCTGTTTCAAATTTTCTTATCAATACCTAACATTCCTAGCGGAGTTCTGAGTTCGTTGGAATACTGTACGTCATGGATTTTTCCAAACTTCTGTAGCTTTATTGCTTAAGTTCCACTCGTAGGTACATGCTATCCGTATACGAATTCTGATGACTACAGGTTGTTGGTGCAATTCACAAGCCTACACATTTGGCTTGAGAGATACCTTGAAGTTCATACACATGAAGAAGCATAGTAACTATTGCTAGTAGTTAATTACCTCTTTATCTTTTTGTAATAGTCATATTTGACTTGGAATCTTTGTAAACACCTACCAAAAGGTATTCATGGAACAAATTTAGCTTTGATTCATGGAATATCTCCTAGGATATAGGAGCTTGATTATAGGGAGCCAAAAGTTTGAATTTGAATTCAAATGTTTACTCACTCACTATAAAAATGATCATGAAAAAGATGCGATTAAGACTCATCATTCCTGAGCTCATTATTGTCAATTCTGAGTGTGTGTGAGGCCTACACTCTAGCCCACACCTATCTACACCATTAAGAAATGATCTTCATGCCAATGGTATTGTATAGAAGTGTTCATTAATACATATGTTTACATTGTTCATCTCTAATTTCTCTGTCATACTACTTGAAAGTCTGTCAACTTGTGGACAACATATCTTAGTCATTTCATCACCAAATTCAAAGATCTATAGCTTGTTGAAATCAGTCCGGTGTTGTCTACATGCTATCTAAATTTGAAGAGATTCTAATCAGCCATTGCAGAGAAAAGCTCGTCGAGGTGATCACTCGTCATTGTCTGCAACAGTCCAAAAAAGTTGGGGGTAAACGTTTACTTGCTAAATTGATTTCTCTTAGCATAGTTAATATTTTTACATCATTCTACTTGGAATAGTTAGCTTTGTAAGCTAATTAGATACTCCTAAAAGGAAATTTTCCAATTCCTATTGTGCTGGTCATATTGAGCAAAAGATCTAGCAGGTGGAAAAAAGAAGGTTTTTCTGAGATCTTCAACTCCAAAGTTATTTGTTTTGATTCAATCTTTACACATATTATTTCCAAAGTACATAGGCCATTTTATGGTGTCATTGGAATGCTAAGGAGGTCCACTTACCAACTCTGAAGCATCAAAGGGCTGGTACAAAGCAGGATTTGGCAGTACCTACTCAATCTCTTGGAGTGTTCATCCATCTTTTCCAACAATGGTATCAGAGAAAACTAAGGTAAAATGGGAGATGGTTTTCCTTCATTTATTGATAAATTGGACAGGAACAACTATAAGGCATGGTCTCTAAGGATGAAGACAAACCTACAAGGAAGGATTCTCAATGGATACATCTCAGGAGATGAGGAATTGCCCTCATTCAACACAAGAGGATTGCCAACAAAGGAAGAACATGAAAAGCTCAACACATGGTGTGCTAAGGATGCATTAGCAAGGTCTTATTTACTCATCTCCATCTCTGATTTCCTTTTGCCACACATTAGGAATTGTAAGACATCCCAAGACAGTTGGGAGACCCTCTCATCTTATTTCTCTTCCAACACAAGGGCTAGAAAAAATCAGTTGTGGATTGAAATCTCCACATTAATGAAGAAACCTAAGCAAGCTATTTCAGAGTCTGTAACCAAAATTAAAGATGTAGCAAATCACTTAGCAAGCATAGGAGAAGAGATTGAAGAAGAGCAGATTCTAAGGCAAGTGATCAATGGGATCAAAGCTGATGAAGAATGGGAAAGCTTCACCACTGCCATGGACCTTTACATGGACATGCAGATTCCAGACCTTACCACTCTCATGGGACAATTTTTCACTCATGAAGCAAAGCTCAACAAGAATGGAGATACATCCAAAGGTAATAATTCTTCTGCCCTATACACTGATAAAGATAAAGCCAAAGATAAAGGCAAGAACAAAAATGGAGAAGATGAAGGCTCTACCTCCCAAGCTAACTATGTAGGGAGAGGTAGATCATCAAGAGGAAGGGGCAGAGGAGGTAAGCAAGGTAGGGGGAGATCCTATAACGCCTCACCATGCAACATTTGTGGTTTATCAAATCATACTACAGATGAGTGTTTTGGGAACTACAAAAATCAGAGAGGAAGAGGATATCAAAGAGGTGGATACTCACAGTCAAGGGATAGATTCAACCATTACCAAGGCTACAACAAGAACTACAACAATAATTACAGCAACAACTACAATGGCAACTACCAAGGAGGATTCAAATCTAGAAAGAACTACAAAAACTATACAGAAGAGCAAGATGATTCTCTTCTGATCATGAACATGACTTCAAAGCCAGGTACAAATGATGACCATCTATTCTACATTGACTCAAGATGCTCAAATCATGTGGCTGGCAATGTAGCACTGCTCTCTGATCTTGAGGAACCAAAAGGCAAGCATCAAGTACAAACAGGTGATGACACCAAGCACATACTAGTTAAAGTTGGAAATGTTAAGACTTGTGATGGAAATCAAAACTTGTTGAGTAGGGTACTCTATGTACCAACCATTACCAAAAATCTGATGAGTGTTGGATAGATTGTGGAGAAAGGTTTGCAGGTTAGATTCAACCAATTTGGAGCATTTGTGGAGGATCCTAAGTAGGTGTTCAAGAGGACTGCTAAAGGAGAAAAATCATGTAGACTTTTTACTTTTGAGCTAGAAGGCACAAAGAACATTGCACTATACAATTATAAAGATCAAACACTTTCAGAGCTTGAGATTTGACACAAGAGATTAGGGCATGTAGGAGAAAGAACTTTGAAGCAGATATGTAGGGATCAATGTGTAATTGGAATACCCAATGTTTCCATGCAAGACACGATATATAAATGTAGTGCTTGTCAATTTGGGAAGTCTCACAGGTTACCCTTCTCAAGGAAAGGCTACATGCATGAAGACTACCTAGAGCTTGTCCATACAGATGTATGGGGACTAAGCAAAGACCCCTCAATATCAGCATCAAGGTACTATGTATCTTTTTTTGATGATTATAGCAGATGGACTGTATTGTACTTCATGAAGCACAAGGATGAAGTGTTTAATTGCTTTAAAAAGTATCTTGCACTAGTTGAAAATCAGACAGGAAAGAATTTGAAGAGACTAAGGTCAGATGGAGGAGGTCAGTACTTCTCTAATGAGTTTGAATACTTCTTGCAGGACAGAGGCATCAAAAGAGAAACCACCTTAATGTATACCCCTGAACAGAATGGGTAGCTCAAAGAAGAAATAGGTTGATTGTTGAAACAGCTAGGTCTATGTTGAATGAGAAAAACTTACCTAACTATCTATGGGTAGAAAGTGTTTCTACATCCACTTATGTCATAAACAGGTTACCATCCAAGTCCCTTGATGGGATGACACCCTATGAAGCATGGCATGGTAAGAGACCCTCACTAGACCATTGCGGGATATTTGGATGTGTAGCATATGTACACATTCCTTCTTTATTGGATATGAGGTAAGCTAGACCATAAAGCTGAGAAGTTCATCTTTATTGGATACGATTTAAATAAGAAAGGGTACAAGTTTACAACCCTTCCAATAAGGGATTCATGCTTAGTAGAGATGTTGTCTTTGATGAAAATGATTCTTGGTATGAGAATGAATGCAAGAAGTTCAAATTACCCTATGACTTGAAAGAGGCAAGTCTTGCTAAAAAAGAGGAACCTACTCAGAATGAAGACTGAAATTCAGATGATGAAGACATTATCGACCTTGAAGAGTTCAAGGCATGGATACATCTTTTGTTACTAAACACTCTGTTTTTCTTGCCAAAGATTTGTCAATTGAAGAACGAGGATCATATGAAGAAGCCATAACCAAGACAGAATGGAAAGAAGCTATGGATGAGGAGACTGAAGCACTCAAGGAAAGTGACACATGGGAGCTAGTACCAAGGAAGGAATCAATGAAGGTAATAGGATCCAGATGGATCTATAAACTTAAAAAAATTTCTGATGGGTCAATTAACAGGTACAAAGCCAGATTGGTAGCCAAGGGTTTTGCACAAACCCAAGGCATTGACTATGAAGAAACATTCTCTCCTGTGGCCAAGATGCCAACCATAAGAGTGTTGGTAAGTGTGGCTGCATCAGAAAATTGGAACATGTACCAAGTGGATGTCAAGAATGCTTTCTTGAATGGATGGATTTCAGAGGAGGTATATATGTCACAACCTCCTGGCTATGAGGACCCTAACAAGGTAACATATGTTTGCAAATTGAATAAAGCTTTATATTGATTAAAGCAAGCACCTAGGGCATGGAATCACAGATTGACCACTTACCTTCAAGACCAAGGTTTTGTCATGAGCAAGGCAGATACTTCTCTATTCATCAAGAGAAGTAATTCAGAGGTAATATACCGATGTGTTTATGTTGGTGACATCATACTTACAGGTAATGATGTTAATGGAATCTGACAAATCAAGAGCCAGATGATGAAGGAATTCAAGATCAATGATCTTGGTCTACTAAAGTATTTTCTTGCGCTTGAGTTAGTCTATACTAACTCTGGAATATACATTACTTAGAAAAAATACATACAAGATAAATTTTAGAAGTTTCACTTGTAGGATGCCAAAGCTGCAAGTACTCCAATGGAGGTAAACCTAAAACTAAGTGCCCATGAAGATGATGAAATTAATGACATTACATATTATCAAAGCATGGTGGATAGCTTAAACTATGCTACCTTAACAATGATAGATATTGCATATGGAGTTAGTGTGCTAAGTCAGTTTATGCACAAGCCAAGAGTACCTAACTTAGAGGCTACCAAGAGATTTTTGAAGTATCTCAAGGGTACACAAAATGATGGTTTTTATTTCCCTTACACTTCGGACATGGATATCAAGATCTATTCAGATGCAGATTGGGCAAGATGCAAGAATAATAGGAGGAGAACTTCAGGATACATTTCATTTGCAGGTGATAAGCCAATTTCATGGTCTTCAAAGAAGCAACCTATTGTTGCTTTGTCTTCCACAGAAGCAGATTATAGACGACTGGCTAATGCCACACAAGAAGCCATATGTTTCAAGCTTTTGTATACAGAATTGGGTTTATACACTAGGTCACCAATGATCTTTGGAGATAATACAAGCTCACTTCACCTTGCAGATAATCCTATCTATCATGCTAGGACCAAACATATAGAGGTCCATTACCATTATGTGAGAGAGAATTTATTAAGAAAGGACATTCAACTAACCTATGTATCAACCAACATGCACTGTGAAGATTTGTTGACTAAAGCTTGGATGGAACCAAACGTTGCAGGTTCAAAGCAATGATTGGATTGCAGGATACACATGAAGAATGAAGGATAAAGACCAAGCTAAAATGTTAGCTTTGATTGATGGAATATCTCCTAGGATATAGGAGCTTGATTATCGGGACCCAAAAGTTTGATTTTGAATTCAAATTTTTACTCACTCACTATAAAAGTGATCATGAAAAAGACGCGATTAAGACTCATCATTCCCGAGCTCATTATTGTCAATTCTGAGTGTGTGTGAGGCCTACACTCTAGCCCACACCTATCTACACCATTAGGCAATGATCTTCATGCCAATGGTATTGTATACAAGTATTCATTAATACATATGTTTACATTGTTCATCTCTGATTTCTCTGTCATACTACTTGAAAGTCTGTCAACTTGTGGAGAGCATATCTCAGTCATTTCTTCACCCAATTCAAAGACCTAAAGCTTATTGAAATCAGCTGGTGTTGTCTACATGCTGTGAAAATTTGAAGAGATTCTATTCAGCCATTTCAGAGAAAAGCTCGTCGAGGTGATTAGTGGTCATTGTCTGCAATAGTCCTAAAAGATAGGGGTAAAGGTTTACTTGCTAAATTGATTTGTCTTAGCATGGTTAATCTTTTACATCATTCCACTTGGAATAGTTAGCTTGCTAAGCTAATTAGATACCCCTAAAAGGAATTTTTCCAGTTCCTACTGTGCTCGTCATACTGAGCAAAAGATCCAGCAGGAATTTGCTCAATGATTTTATTTCTTTCTGATTGTTATCATTTGCCTGATCCAATTATTGCAAGAAAGATATCAATTATCCTTTGATAATGAAAACAAACCGTTGTGAACATCACGGAAGACTTCACAAAACAACTCTGAACAATTATCTTATTGATTTAGAATTTTATTTATTCATTTTCGTGCGCTTGTAAAAAGATGAATAATATGACATGCAAAGTTCAAGTTTAAACGTCCTCATTTGTTGAACATTACCTTGCATACTTATTTTCATAATTAATCTAGTTACAGTGATCGTTATGAGTACATGATTCTTTTGTGAACATCGTTGTATGTAGGAGTTGTCCAGAACTCGATTAGGGATAAATATGATTCGATTTGTAGCGCTGTTCAAGCTGATTGAAATTTTCCTAAAACATGAAATTTTGAATTAATATGAACCTTCCGAGTATGAGTTGGACATTATGTACCTCTTCTGTTGTCACTCATTGGAAACATCCTTGAACCTTGATAGATTCATGTGCATGAGCGGCTTCGATAAGTTTCCCATGACTTTTATGTTCATGTCTATATAACCTATAAGCTATAACTTGTTCTGACATCGACAGACTTCACTTTAACTAGTGAGCTTAGATTATCCATTTGTTTCTTTGAAATTATGATTAAATAGAAGATTGTGCCAATCACGAGGGAACCATCGAGTGAGTATTCGACCACTTTGATTTTTTTGACTCGTTTTACAATATATATGTGCGTTATCAATTGCTCATAACTTATTTTATTCTAACTCCTATTTTTATATAGGAATGCAACGTTGAACTGTGAGTCTTGTTATATGTTTATGCAGCAACAGAAGGAAGAGAGGCCTTGGTTGACCGCTTAGAATTCAAATTTCTATAATTTGGGAGCGGATGCAAAAGATACATTAAGAGGTGCAGTCAAGGTGTTATCATCATGCAACATGCATAAGCATCCGTTATATGATAGAAAATATCATGAAAAGCAGTATTGACGCTTGCATATCAAAGCTTTGACGTGGTGTATGGTAACTTAAAGACTTTGTCGCTCTATGCGTACTGTGTGTTCAAGACCACATGTTTTGGGAGTAAAGTAAAGGCGCATCCAAAGGAAGGAAAGAAAAAAAGCCAATAAGCAAGAATTTTGACCACGTTCAAAAAGGATGGCTCCGACAGTTTAAAAAAAGGAAAATCCGACGCTCGCGGGGATAGTGGTCGTCCTTCATCAGAGTAGGGGGAAGGAGGCTGGCAATTCTCATGGACAACACATCTGTTCTGCTCTGATGATGAGGAGGAGGAGGGGCTTGAGACTTCCATGAGAACACTGCGCAACTGCTCTGAAGATTATCAACGGAAGAGGGATGCCATAACACTCCACGTAGAGAGGAGCTTTGGGAAGTTAAAATGGTCCGTCCGCTCAAGATTTGGTGGTTCAACCGTTGCTATCCTATCTTGAAGAACCGAGGAGGGGGAGGAGTTCTTAATGCGACATGTCAGGTTTCTTCCATGGTTGAGCCGTTACTGTGTGCGTTGGTACTTTGCCATGCAATCAAACTTAAAATTAAGGGGTTTCTATATGGATGAAAGAAGATATTGCTTTGTGTCAATAGAATTCTATCATTCATGCATTCTTCTACCTTATAGAAGCATATCTAGCTGCGAGTTCCAGGAAGAAGATGGTCAAGACCTTATAGTTCCATCGGGCTTTATTATTTACCACCAAATTGGGCACTGAATTTTTTTTTAGTGATCGTGATCTTATTTTAATTCAGCAAGTAGTGTTTGCCACCTTAAAATCGAGATTCAAATTTTCAAATCAATACCTAACATTCCTCGTGGAGTTCTGAGCTCGTTGGAATACTGTACGTCATGGATTTTGCCAACCTTCTGCAGCTTTATTGCTTAAGTTCCACTCCCAGTTACATGCTATCCCTCTTAACCTCCATTTGTTGCATTTGATAAGCTTTGTTCACTCTATATTCCAACTTTATACTTCAACATTAAAGCAACTGTGGAAAAGCTAGTCATGCGCTTCTGTCACTGCACATTATTCAATCTATGCTGTTGCGGATAAAAAAACGATACAAAGGAATTTGTTGAACGATTTTATTTCTTTCTGATTCTTATCGTTTGCCTGATCCAATTATTGCAGGAAACATATCAATTGAATATCGTTTGGTAATGAAAACAAACCGTTGTGAATATCACGGAAGACTTCACGAAACAACTCTGAACAATTATCTCATTGATTCAGAATTTTATTTATTCGTTTTTCGTGTGCTTGTAAAAAGATGAATAAAATGACGGAAAAAGTTCAAGTTTAAACGTCCCCATTTTTTGAACGTTACCTTGCATACTTATTTCCATAATTATTCTAGTTACAGTGATCGTTATGAGTACATGATTCTTTTGTGAACATCGTTGTATGTAGGAGTTGTCCAGAACTGGATTAGGGATAAATATGATTCGATTTGTAGCGCTATTCAAGCTGATTGAAATTTGCATAAAACATGAAATTTTGAATTAATATGAACCTTCAGAGTATGAGTTGGACATTATGTACCTCTTCTGTTGTTACTCATTGGAAACATCCTTGAACCTTGATAGATTCATGTGCATGAGCGGCTTCGATAAGTTTCCCATGACTTTTATGTTCATATCTATATAACATATAAGCTATAACTTGTTGTGACATCGACGGACTTCACTTTAAATATTGAGCTTAGATTATCCATTTGTTTCTTTGAAATTATGATTAAATAGAAGATTGTGCCAATCACGAGGAAACCATCAAGTGAGTATTCGACCACTCTGATTTTTTTGACTCCGATTACAATATATCTGTGCGTTATCAATTGCTCATAACTTATTTTATTCTAACTCCTATTTTATTTTATTCTAACTCCTATTTTATTTTATTCTAACTCCTATTTTTATAAAGGAATGCATTGTTGAACTGTGAGTCTTGTCATATGTTTATGCTAATTGTCTTTCATGGTAAGTGTTTGCAAATTGTAAAGCTTGATATCCTTTTCTATACTCAAAGTTATTTTGAGTTTGAACTTATGGGCTTGCATTTATGATGAATTTGAAACATAGATTAATTAAAAATCTCGCAATTGAATGTCTAATTGATTTCTTTGAGTCTCCACTGCACCTAAGTTTGCTCCAAGCACCGAGCATGCACCTATCGATCTCGTGGTTGGCCTCATCCACCAACCCAGCATTCGAAACTGCCCGACATCGCTACACATCTATGAGTGTGTATGTGTCTATGTGTGTGTGTATGTGTATCAATGTATGTATGCATATGTGTGTATGTGTGTGTATGCATTATGTATGCATATGTGTGTGTATGCATTATGTATGTGTATGTATGCACGTGCATTATGTATGCATGTAAGTATGTATGCATATGCATATGCATTATGTATGCATATGCATATGCATTATGTATGCATATGCATTATGTATGCATATGTATGCATGTATGTGTCTGTGTGTGTATGTCTCTCTATGTGTGTGTGTGCATATATGTGTGTGTATGTGTGTGTATATGTGTGTGTATGTGTGTATGTATGTGTATGTGTGTGTATGCATCAGTATGTGTGTATGTGTCTATGTGTGTATGTGTGTGTGTATATGTGTGTGTATGTGTGTGTGTGTCTATATGTATGTGTGTGTATCTATGAGTGTTTATGTGTTTATGTGTGTGTATGTGTCTATGTGTGTGTATGTGTCTATGTGTGTATGTGTATGCATGTATGTATGCATATGTATGTGTATGCATGTGTATGTGTGTGTATGCATCATTAAGTGTGTATGTGTCTATATGTGTATGTGTGTGTGTATATGTGTGTGTGTATGTGTGTGTGTCTATGTGTATGTGTGTGTGTCTATGAGTGAGTATGTGTTTATGTGTGTGTATGTGTCTATGTGTGTGTATGTGTCTATGTGTGTATGTGTATGTATGTATGTATGCATATGTGTGTGTATGCATTATGTATGCATATGTGTGTGTATGCATTATGTATGCATATGTGTGTGTATGCATTATGTATGTGTATGTATGCATGTAAGTATGTATGCATGCATATGCATATGCATTATGTATGCATGCATGTGTATGTCTCTCTATGTGCGTGTGTATGCATATGTGTGTGTATGTGTGTGTGTGTATATGTGTTTGTATGTGTGTATGTGTGTCTATGCATCATTATGTGTGTATGTGTCTATGTGTGTATGTGTGTGTGTGTATATGTGTGTGTATGTGTGTGTGTGTCTATTTGTATGTGTGTGTGTCTATGAGTGTGTATGTGTTTATGTGTGTGTATGTGTCTATGTGTGTGTATGTGTCTATGTGTGTATGTGTATGTGTATGCATATGTGTGTATGCATGTGTATGTGTGTGTATGCATCATTATGTCTGTATGTGTCTATGTGTGTATGTTTGTGTGTGTGTGTATATGTGTGTGTCTATGTGTATGTGTCGCTACACGTCTATGAGTGTGTATGTGTTTATGTGTGTGTATGTGTCTATGTGTGTATGTGTCTATGTTTGTATGTGTATGCATGTATGTATGCATATGTGTGTATGTGTATGTGTATATGTGTGTATGCATTATGTGTGCATGTGTGTATACAACATTATGTGTGTATGTGTCTATATGTTTGTGTATGTGTGTGTGTGTCTATGTGTATGAGTGTGTGTTTCTATGTGTGTATATGTGTGTGTATGCATATGTATGTGTGTGTAAGTGTGTGTGTGTGTGTGTGTGCATACCTGGCTTCAAGGAGATGCATGTGTCTCTCTCTCTCTCTCGCTCTCTCTCTCTCTCTCTGTCTCTCTCTCTCTCTCTCCCTCTCTCTCTGTCTCTCTCTCTCTCTCTCTCTCGTTCTCTTTTTTCTCTCGCGTGTTAATCCCGACACAAATGTGCCAGGAGAAAGCAATTTTTTTTTTAACATTCGAGAGCGTCGCATATGCGATGCTATCTAGTTTTCCAACGTCGCAAATAGCGTCGCTAATTAGCGATGCTATCTACGATGCACTTGTTTAGAGTCGCATAAGCGATGCAGTCATCGCTTATGCGACAAATGCTCGTGAGAAAAGTATCCAAAAATAGGACCGTCGCTTATGCGACGCTAGCATCGCATAAGTGACGATGCTCATTTTTTTTTCAATTCGGGGGCGTTGCTACGCCCCCTATTTCTTGTAGTGGCTTCTATTGAAGGTAATGACCAAGCATTATCCATGATCCATGCCAATAGGGATTATTTGCAAGAGAGAGATGAAAAGTGGTACACTACAATATATCAGGGGCATACCGATGTTGCCCATATCGACGGTCATGCCTCGGCGTCGGTATGACTGTTGAAAATGCTTGAAAAACCACGGATGCAATACCGACGTTCATTTAATCATCGGCATAAGTGTCGGTATACATGAGCTTTGGTTCTGACGCCTACACTGATCCTTACACCGATGTCACGGAAAAATTGCACCCATTCATTTTCCTCAGTAGAAGCCTCGGTATACCCCCAATATGTTGTAGTGGTACACAAAAAGTGCTTGTAGCAACCACATGTCATGTATGATAGATATGATCACTAATTATTAGTTTCCTAAGGACAAAGGGTGTGTTGAGAGAGGTGATAATATCGAGCATGTCATTAGAGCTATCGGAGACATGAGCTTTCCAAATGGCAACAAGAGCACTACACTGAGGTATTGCATGTTCCCACTATTACTAAAAATCTGATTTCAATTGGCCAGATGGTAGAGAAGGTTACCACATGAAATTCAATGACAAAGGATGCTTCATAGAATATCCAAAGAATGGCTGTAAGCTCATGTCCAAAGGTGAAAAGCGAGGGAGTCAAGGTAAATTTTAGTAATTATATGTTCATTCCATGTGGGTCATCTAAAATTGCACCTCCCTATCTATGGTGTAGATAGGTGTGGGCTAGAGTGTAGGCCTCACACACACTCAGAATTGACAATAATGAGCTCGGGAATGATGAGTCTTAATCGCGTCTTTTTCATGATCACTTTTATAGTGAGTGAGTAAAAATGTGAATTCAAAATCAAACTTTTGGGTCCCTATAATCAAGCTCCTATATCCTAGGAGATATTCCATCAATCAAAGCTAACTTTTATCCACGAATCCCTTTTGGTAGGTGTTTCCAAGGATTCCAAGTCAAATCTGACTTTTACAAAAAGATAAAGAGGTAATTAACTACTAGCAATAGTTCCTATGCTTCTTCATGTGTATGAACTTCAAGGTATCTCTCGAGCCAAATGTGTAGGCTTGTGAATTACACCAACAACTCCCCCTCAATTCAAACATTTTGGTTTGGTCTTCATCCTTCATTCTTCATGTATATCCTGCAATCCAATCATTGCTTTGAACCTGCAATGTTTGGTTCCATCCAAAGCTTTAGTCAACAAATCTGCCCACTGCATGTTGGTTGATACATAGGTTAGTTGAATGTCCTTGCTTAATAACTTCTCTCTCACATAATGGTAATGGACCTCTATATGTTTGGTCCTAGCATGATAGATAGGATTAGCTGCAAGGTGAAGTGAGCTTGTATTCTCTCCAAAGATCATTGGTGAACTAGTGTATAAACCCAATTCTATATACAAAAGCTTGATCCATATGGTTTCTTATTTGCATTAGCTAGTCCTCTATAATCTGCTTCTGTTGAAGACAAAGCAAGAGTAGGTTGCTTCTTTGAAGACCATGAAATTGGCTTATCACCTACAAATGAAATGTATCCACAAGTGCTCCTCCTATCATTCTTGCATCCTGCCCAATCTACATCTGAATAGATCTTGATATCCAAGTCCGAAGTGTAAGGGAAATACAAACCATGATTTTCTGTACCCTTGAGATACTTCAAAAATCTCTTGGTAGCCTCTAAGTGAGGTACTCTTGGCTTGTGCATAAACTGACTTAGCACACTAACTCCATATGCAATATCTATCCTTGTTAAGGTAGCATAGTTTAAGCTACCCACCATGCTTTGATAACCTCTAATGTCATTAATTTCATCACCTTCATGGGCACTTAGTTTTAGGTTTATCTCCATTGGAGTACTTGCAGCTTTGGCATCCTGCAAGTGAAACTTCTTCAATATATCCTCTATGTATTTTTTCTGAGTAATGTATATTCCAGAGTTAGTATAGACTAACTCAAGCCCAAGAAAATACTTTAGTAGACCAAGATCATTGATCTTGATTTCCTTCATCATCTGGCTCTTGATTTGTCAGATTTCATTAACATCATTACCTGTAAGTATGATGTCACCAACATAAACACATAGGTATATTACCTCTGAATTACTTCTCTTGATGAATAGAGAAGTATCTGCCTTGCTCATGACAAAACCTTGGTTTTGAAGGTAAGTGGTCAATCTGTGATTCCATGCCCTAGGTGCCTACTTTAATCCATATAAAGCTTTATTCAATTTGCACACATATGTTACCTTGTTAGGGTCCTCATAGCCAGGAGGTTGTGACATATATTCCTCCTCTGAAATCCATCCATTCAAGAAAGCATTCTTGACATCCAATTGGTACATGTTCCAATTTTTTGATGCAGCCACACTTACCAACACTCTTATGGTTGACATCTTGGCCAGAGGAGAGAATGTTTCTTCATAGTCAATGGCTTGGGTTTGTGCAAAACCCTTGGCTACCAATCTGGCTTTGTACCTGTTAATTGACCCATCAATAATTCTTTTAAGTTTATAGATCCATCTAGATCCTATTACCTTCATGTATTGCTTCTTTGGTACTAGCTCCCATGTGTCACTTTCCTTGAGTGCTTCAATCTCCTCATCCATAGATTCTTTCCATTCTGCCTTGGTTATGGCTTCTTCATATGATCCTGCTTCTTCAATTGATAAATCTTTGGCAAGATAAACAAAGTGTTTAGTAACAAGAGATGTATCATACCCATATCTGATAGGTTTTTTGTTCTCTTCAAGCTTCTTCATTTTGACTTTGCCCTTGGACTTCCATGCCTTGAACTCTTCAAGGTCGATAAGGTCTTCATCATCTGAATTTGAGTCTTCATTCTGAGTAAGTTCCTCTTTTTTAGCAAGACTTGGAAATTCCTCTTTCAAGTCATAGGGTAATTTGAACTTCCTGCATTCATTCTCATACCAAGAATCATTTTCATCAAACACAACATCTCTACTAACCATGAATTCCTTATTGGAAGGGTTGTAAAACCTGTACCCTCTCTAATTTAAATCATATCCAATAAAGATGCACTTCTCAATTCTGTCACTGCACATTATTCAATAAATGTTGTTTTAGATAAAAAACGATACAAAAGAATTTGTTGAACGATTTTATTTCTTTCTGATTCTTATCGTTTGCCTGATCCAATTATTGCAGGAAACATATCAATTGAATATCCTTTGGTAATTAAAACAAACCGTTGTGAATATCACGGAAGACTTCACGAAACAATTATGAACAATTATCTCATTGATTTAGAATTTTATTTATTCGTTTTTCGTTCGCTTGTAAAAAGATGAATAAAATGACACAAAGTTCAAGTTTAAATGTCCCCATTTGTTGAACGTTCCCTTGCATACCTATTTCCATAATAATTCTAGTTACAGTGATCGTTATGAGTACATGATTCTTTTGTGAACATCGTTGTATGTAGGAGTTGTCCAGAACTGGATTAGGGATAAATATGATTCGATTTGTAGCGATGTTCAAGCTGGTTGAAATTTGCGTAAAACATGAAATTTTGAATTAATATGAACCTTCAAAGTATGAGTTGGACATTATGTACCTCTTCTATTGTTACTCATTGGAAACATCCTTGAACCTTGATAGATTCATCCTATAACTTGCTATGATTAAATAGAAGATTATGCCCATCATGAGGAAACCATCGAGTGAGTATTCGACCACTCTGATTTTTTTGACTCTGATTACAATATATTTGTGCGTTATCAATTGCTCATAACTTATTTTATTCTACCTCCTATTTTTATAAAGGAATGCATTGTTGAACTGCGAGTCTTGTCATATGTTTATGCTAATTGTCTTTCATGGTAAGTGTTTTCAAATTGTAAAGCTTGATATCCTTTTCTATACTCAAAGTTGTTTTGAGTTTGAACTTATGGGCTTGGATTTATGATGAATTTGAAACATAGTTAAATTAAAAATCTGGAAATTGAATGTCTAACTGATTTCTTCGAGTCTCCACTGCACTTGAGTTTGCTCCAAGCACCAAGCATGCACCAATCGATTTTGAGGTTGGCCTCATCCACCAACCGAGCATCCAAAACTTCCCGGCCTCGCTACACATCTATGAGTGTGTATGTGTCTATGTGTGTGTATGTGTCTATCTGTGTATGTGTATGCATGTATGTATGCATATGTGTGTATGTGTGTGTATGCATTATGTATGAATATGTGTGTGTGTGCATTATGTATGTGTATGTATGCATGTGCATTATGTGTGCATGTAAGTAAGTATGTATGCATATGCATATGCATTATGTATGCATATGCATATGCATTATGTATGCATATGCATATGCATTATGTATGCATATGCATTATGTATGCATATGTATGCATGTATGTGTATGTGTGTGTATGTCTCTCTATGTGTGTGTGTGTATGCATGTATGTGTGTGTATGTGTGTGTATATGTGTCTGTATGTGTGTATGCATGTGTATGTGTGTGTATGTATCATTATGTGTGTATGTGTGTGTATGTGTGTGTGTGTGTCTATATGTATGTGTGTGTATCTATGAGTGTGTATGTGTTTATGTGTGTGTATGTGTGTGTGTGTCTATGTGTGTATGTGTATGCATGTATGTATGCATATGTATGTCTATGCATGTGTATGTGTGTGTATGCATCATTATGTGTGTATGTGTCTATATGTGTATGTGTGTGTATATGTGTGTGTGTATGTGTGTGTCTATGTGTATGTGTGTGTATCTATGAGTGTGTATCTGTTTATGTGTGTGTATGTGTATATGTGTGTGTATTTGTCTATGTGTGTATGTGTATGTATGTATGTGTGCATATGTGTGTGTATGCATTATGTATGTGTATGTATGCATGTAAGTATGTATGTATGCATATGCATATGCATTATGTATGCATGCATGTGTATGTCTCTCTATGTGTGTGTATGCATATATGTGTGTGTATGTGTTTGTGTATATGTGTTTGTATGTGTGTATTTGTGTGTATGCATCATTATGTGTGTATGTGTGTATGCATCATTATGTGTGTATGTGTGTGTGTATATGTGTTTGTATGTGTGTGTGAGTGTGTCTATTTGTATGTGTGTGTATCTATGAGTGTATATGTGTTTATGTGTGTGTACGTGTCTATGTGTGTGTATGTGTCTATGTGTGTATGTGTATGCATGTATGTATGCATATGTGTGTGTATGCATGTGTATGTGTGTGTATGCATCATTATGTGTGTATGTGTCTATGTGTGTATGTTTGTGTGTGTCTCTATGTGTATGTGTCGCTACACGTCTATGAGTGTGTATGTGTTT
>CM035426.1:155527604-155585104 GCA_020310875.1 Ceratopteris richardii | reverse complement strand
GTTGAGAGAGGTGATAATATCGAGCATGTCGATAGAGATATTGGAGACATGAGCTTTCCAAATGGCAACAAGAGCACTACACTGAGGTATTGCATGCTCCCACTATTACTAACAATCTGATTTCAATTGGCCAGATGGTAGAGAAGGTTACCACATGGAATTCAATGACAAAGGATGCTTCATAGAATATCCAAAGAATGGTTGTAAGCTCATTTCCAAAGGTGAAAAGCAAGGGAGGATGTTCACACTTGGAGTCAAGGTAAATTCTAGTACTTATATGTTCATTCCATGTGGGTCATCTCACATTATGACGCTATTATGAAGATTGCCACTATGATTTGTTGTTTGATTCCGTTACTCTTTCAAAATCTTCAAACTTTGTTAATGTAACCCACCACCACCATCCCTCCTCAAGTTCTTCATCTTCTACAGCAAGCTAAAGCCATTCTTCAGACCTAGGAAACACTTGAGCCTTATCATGAAGGAAGTAAATCCACATCTTCCTACTATAGTCACCCATGAGTCACATGAAGTAGGAAGATCATCCCAATGCGTACCTAAGTAAATTTTTGCATAAATTAGCATTCACCAACTCTAGAGGATATCTTTGACCTATTCTTGCTTTTGTGGAAATGCCTTTTCTCTCTTGCTTGACCATCATGCAAGCTTCACATGGTTCCTTCATCTACGCAATTAATGGTAGGTGCGCAATCATATCCCTATGATGCATCTCCTTTGATATACGGTGTTCGATATGGCTGAATCTCCCATTCCATAGCCTACTTGTTCCCACACCTTTAGTGGTTGTAAGAGGAGACAAGTCAAATAGGTTGTTCCTCCTTATTCCAGTCCCAAAAATTTTGGTTTTACTATTTGTAATCTGAGCTCTTGTCTTATTGAAAGATACCTCATTACCTTGACTAGTTATAAAAGCTATTGAAAGTAGATTTTGTTTGATTTGTGGAACATACAACACATTTCAAAGATTCGTTATATCACCGTTAGAACTAATGAAAGAAATTATACCTTCACCCTCTATAGGGCATCTTGCATTACTATCTACCTTTGCTATGATGGGTTCCTTAAGAGGTTGTAAGGAACTGTGAATGTGTTTTCTGTTCCTCATGTGATGAGAAGTAATACTATCCAACACCCATGAGTCAACTATTCTAGAATGTTCAGCTCAAAAGCATACCTTCTCTATCATAACAAAAAAATCGAGCTCTATTTCTCCACTTTTGGTAGACTCTTTGCCCTTCCTACCATTTGAAGAGACATTCTTCCCTTCTACCTTCATGCGATACCATTGAAGGTTTTTAAAGGTCAAAGAGATAAAAGATGGTTGAAGTTTTAAAGATACAGATGCAAACAGATAAAGGTGTATATATCCATTTGTGTATATGTGTCTATAAACATACAACATACATGTAAGCATACATAGAGATGTGCGTGTACATGTAAACTTTTGTGTATGTGTCTTTACATGTACTTATATGTGTGTATGTGTTTTTACACACACAGACGCATATATACACATCACACAAACTTACATACAGGTGTAGTGTACATGTACATTTGTGTGTATATGTACTTTCAGGTACTGGTGAATGTGCGTATACGTATGATGTCTGTATATATATTTCTATTTGTGCTTTCATGTGGATGAGCTACGGACAGACCTAAATTGCAGCCCTGTGCTATAGCATAGCACATCGAAGGAAAGATCATATGTGGAATAAAAGACCAAAGTATATGCTCGCAATGAGATTAATGAATTTTGCTTAGTCCTAGTATGACGGCCCTAGACTATGCATGCGATGTTCCTTATCTTTCTGGATTCTGTCCTTTCTCGCTACTACGATGTTCTCGCCCTATCCATGTGTGGACCTTGAAACGCTTTCCGTGTGCCATCCACATTTTCTGAACAATGAAATAGGAATAGTCAAATCCTAAGCAGCATCGGAATTATAACGTTGGATAGTGTATAATAACGGATATACATAGGCTGACTATTTCTCTCTCTGTAACGTATCGTTGCGACAAATCTCGCCTTTACCACTATAAACAATTAAAGTCAATTTTTCCTCGCTAACTCCGCATGCACGTGAGCATGTGCTTCATCACAATGATGCATCGTTGGCAGACTAACACAAGAGTGGAATTCATCGTTGGTGACTACAATGTCTGATGAGAATTCAACAGATGACTAAATATAAAGGGACATGATATGCGAATAGAGGAAACTAAACAACTGCAACAAAGTTGAGCAAACAAAAGTGAGCAATCTCTTCTCGAAGACGTAGTAAATGCAATCTAAACACTTTCTGATCTTTTGTCATAATAGTTTGCCATTGTTTGACATGTGAGTTGTGTCATAATCGAAGCTCTCTGTTCTTCTAATTGACCTTAGAGGTGGATCTTGTGGCATTGTCATAAAGCATTGCTAATTATTAGTCAGGAGTTGTTGCATTATCATAAAGCATTGTTAATTATTGGTTAGGAGTTGTGGCATTGTCATAAAGCCCTATGAAGCGCGGTGAGTGGGCATCAGTTGGGGGGAGACAGAAAGGATGAGGGGACAAAATACAAACTGGGCAAATGTCGAGGAACTGGAGAGAGAGAGAGAGAGAGAGAGAGAGAGAGAGAGAGAGAGAGAAGAGGAGAGGCAGTCGCGTGCACCACCAATGTACTGTGTGGCATTTATAAAGATTTGCACTGAAAGGGGGCTTGTCGTTTATGCTTTTCTCTTCCTCCTCTCTCTTGTCCCTTCAGGTGAACTAAGTCTGGACTGTGTGAGACATGTTGAGGACTGCCTCAAGCCTTAACCGTGCCAGTCCCCGCGCTGACTAAAGCCTCTCCCTCCACCCTTCCTTCATCCGCTCTGGAGCTTCAGCTATCACTACCTTCAGCGCCTCCGTTGCTGCTGTATTGGTTGACTGTTCCTGCCTTGCATGCTGCTGTATTGGTTGACTGTTCCTGCCTTGCATGCTGCTGTATTGCTGCATACTATGTTATTGAGGGGACGCAAAGGGTGCAAAGAAAGATTCTAAGGTGCGGGAATCAGTCTGCGCTTCAGTTTCTCGTACCGCTTTCACGAGACTTGAACTCCTTGAGAGAGTGCGTGAGTGCAAGAGGTCGTAAGCGGGGGTTAGAGAGAGTGAGAAAGAGAGACAATACAGGGTTCAACGAGGCCCCAAGGCGCGGTCAACATGGCTGGGGGAGACGGATCCACATCGTCGTCGTCGTCGTGGCTATCTCTTGTGGTTCTGCATACCGCGCTACTCTTGGCGACTGCAGGTGGGTCTGGCTATCAGATCATAACACGGGTGGCGCTTACAGGCGGGATGAGCCCGTTCACCTTCGCTGTCTACCGAGGCGCCATAGGCCTCTGCTTCCTCATTCCCGCTGCCCTTTTTCCTTGAGAGGTGACATCTATGCACATGCATTCAATCGCTCTTGTGGTCGCTTTTTGTACGTCTGTCAATCTCACGCAGTCATGATCGTGATTCGTTAGTAATCTGAGGAATTTATCGATCGCGAACTTCAGCACTTCGGACATCAATGGACGAACCGTGCATTAGTTCTATTAATGATGGCAATAACAGTATCGCTTAGTAGAGTTATACTAGACCCTCTCAACTGCCTTCATCCTACTTTAATACTCGCATTCGCTCTGGTACCTCGATATCAAAGGAATGGCTGAAACGCAACATTTCACCATGCTCTCAGCTGAGTTGAAGGTGCTCTTTAACAAATTATATTGTAGCAATGGAGTTGCTTAATTTTAAGCGTCGAGGCTCCATTTTTGAGTTAGCCTTGTACTTCATGAGCCGCCAGTTACTTATGCATGCACAACATCGCACTGCGCAAAAATATATTGAGTGAGTCGATGACGGAGTAGTCTAGATGCATCCGACATTATCTGCAATAGGGTATGTGCATTGGCGGTTTCTAGTTCATAAGGTTATCAATATTAGATGCGATCAACTCGGTTGTTTTTGTCTTCGTTCCAGAGAGACGGAGAATCAATAGAGTTTTGATCCCCTGTGTTCTTAATCAACGCGCATTGCCAAGCCACGACGAGGGTTGCTTGGCAATCACAAAGCATGATCTCCTATTCTTGCACTTCACTGTTAGTGGATTCTAATAAAGCACGTCGGACAGAATTTGTTTTCGCATCGAAAACCAGAGTAATCGTCAATTCACATAACTTGTAGATCATGTAGAAAGCACATATCTTCGAAAACCCTCTTCGTTTGGTTCACCCTTGAAATCAAGTTTGCTTTTCTAAGCTCACCAGTAGAATAGATGCTTGCTAATACTAGATTGACCTGTGACATTATGTCTCCAGGAACAAGCGTCCACCTCTGACATGGAGACTACTTGGTCACTTCTTTCTTCTTGGGCTTACAGGGTTTGTTCTCTCTCTCTCTCTGCACAAATACTGCCATGTGGCTGTGTACATGACCATTAGAGGATATAAAAGCTGTGAAATGGAAATGTTCACGATCGTTTTTACTCATACCCTGTTTCCTGTAAGCTTGTGCTCTTTAGATGCTTAATTTATTGTTTCTGAAATCGATATAGGGTATCTGTGACTCAAGCGTGTTTCTTGGAAGGATTGACATATACATCACCAACTTTTGCTTCTGCGATTCTGAACTCAATACCTGCAATAACGTTCATTATCGCTGTTGCATTTGGGTAATCGCTCTTACAATGGTAAAAAACTGCTCTTTTCTTTGGATGCATATAGATTTAGCCTACCATGCTTGCCCATCAGGAGCTGAAATTCTTTATGCATTTGGAGCTAAACTCATCCAAATTTCATGAAAAAGAAAGCTTCATAGTCATAATATTCCATTCCTGAAGAATGCGTTGACATTAACACGACGAACACCCTGTAGTGATCGCGCCTTTTCTTTCTCTGATTCTGTATGTTCGCTTTGTCACGAAGGCAAGAGACGGTTCACGTAAAGAGATTGGACGGACTCGCCAAGATTATGGGTACTCTTTTATGTGTCATTGGTGCGACAACCATGGCATTTTACAATCTTATTCATGAAAAAGTCCCCAACAATGACATAAAAAATTGGAGATGTATAATGTGTCTGACTTCTATCTATAAGATTGTTTCTTCTACTTCGGCTAGGAGATTGAGCCCTATTATGGATAAAATCATTCTCCTTGATAAGAAAGTTTTTCTTTGAGGTATATACAACTTGGATGCCATTGTCTCTCTTTGGGAACGTATGGACTCTCCTTCTTAGAGAAATCAAGAATTTTTCTTCTTTAAGGTTGACTTTGACAAAGCTTATGAAGAGATTGATTGGAGTTTCATCATCGTGACTTTACATGACTCGGCTAGTAGGAACCTTTCTCTAGAGTCTCTATGAATGGGGAAGTTTCTTGTCCTTTTAGGCTCTACAAATCCTTTAGACAAAGTTTTCCTTTGCCTCCCCTCTTCTTTGCGATCACAAGTGATGCTCTTGATTAGCTTGTTAAAGACTTGCATGTTTAACGGTACTATCAAAGGTATTGAAATTCCTATTGCTTGATCTAAGCTTGGGTTATAAATGTTTGCTGATGACACTAATATGACTACTCTTGGTAGTGGTTTGTATATAGAATACTTCCTTAAGTTTTTGCACTTGTTTTTCTTACATGTGTTGCATAGTCTCCTAATTATCATAGTCTTGCATGTGTTGTGGAGTTGCGCTATGATCCTGTTTTTTTTCTTGAATCACTACATATTTCCTTCTATTATTTATTTGTTATCTTGTTGGATGCCCACTAAAAAATAACTTATGCCGATGATCTCCTTGTCCAGAAGATTTTTGTGGGTAGGTACCAGTAATAGTACTAGATTGCCTAAAGTGGCATGGAAAATATGTTGTATGAGAAAAGAAAAAGGGGGGCTTGGTATGATGTGTCCTATTAAAATGGCTAATAAAATGTAAGCTAAATGGATTCTTAGAGCCACTCACTCTATTGACTTATGGGCTTGTCTTATTAAGAGAAATTATGATTAATTTTATGTTAAGAACCGTAAGGCTTGGAGTAATAATAAATTTTGGGATATAATTTGATCACTCACTTTCTATATGCCTAGAAGAAAAAGGGTGGTTTGCAGTATGTGGAGAGGATGGATGGAAGCCAATATGTTTGATAAATTGAACTTTGAATTTTTTTATATCTTCTTTTCCTTTCTTCAATAATCCATTTATAATGGTTGGCTACATTATAAAATTGCAACATCTTATGCATCAAGAAGAACAAGTGCATAAAAGCTAGATTCACTGCTTAGAACAACTTCTTAGTGCCATATGAGTATATGGATGATTCTATGATTTTGAATTTAACTAGACTTTTTAGTGCCTATAAACAAGTGTTGATTGAGCACAAGGAAAGGCTGAGAAGTAAGGCTACAGAGTGTAAGCATCATAGACATATTTCTCTGCAAAAAGTGGTTGAAGACACACACACACACACACACACACACACACATATATATATATATATATATACATATATATATATATATATATGTATATATATATATATATATATATATATATATATATATATATATATATATATATATATATATATATATATATATATATATATATATATATATATATATAAGTTGAATATGAGATGGAGTGCTTCATGATACCGGAATCAATGGAAGAACATATTTAAAGCTATGTGGGAATTCACTTATGCCATTAAGCTTTGAACTCTTCAATGGATGATTGCCCATAATGGCCTTTGGATTCGAAGCAAAGCTAAGATTTGTAATGTTAGTAATGGGAATGGCTACGTTTCTAGTAAGAAGGACGATCTTGCCCATTTGTTCTTGAATTATGACCATGCTCATAAGTTTTGGAAAATCATCAATAAGTACAAAATACTAGTCTGACAAATCTTGGATACAAAGAAGTTCTCCCTGGAGTTTCTAACAAGATGGACTTGGGCCTCTCGCACTTTTGGAGATCTCATATTCTTTGGTCTATATGGATAAGCAGAAATGAAAGTGTCTTTCAAAGTGGTAACAAAGATGTTGCTTTCTCTTATAAGCAAGAACTGATAAGGAATGCTAAATTCAATATCAGCTCTATCAAAGAAGTTGTTCCCAAGGACATTAGCTTCCCGTCATTCTGTAAAGATACTAAGGCTCATCAATGGAGATCCAAACTCCTATCATTGTATTTTATGGATAGATTAGTGATGACATTTTCTATAGTTTAGATTGCCTTGGTTCCCTATTCTTAGTGTTCTACTTTTATGATGTTCATTCACCCTATTGTGGGTCATGGATTCATACCATCTGCTAGTCTTACTTCTGGAATTTTTTTATAATTAAGATCCTTGGTGATGGTTAGGTTATATGTGGCTGTATGATTATAGTGGGGACGTGCCCCTTACACAATATGTAACAATCCTCATTAAATTCATTCTTTTTGAGAGAACAAGAAGTTTAATAAAAGCGCAGAAAAAGAAAATTACAACAGAGAAAACCAACATCAAAAGAGGTCAGATGCAGGTTTCCAAAAATTGCAGCGTGGAAAGCCTACCGTGGGAATACATAGCCAGTAGAGAGTACTTCCATCTATTGGGTCTCAACCCGTTTAAAACAGGAAAGGGGCTGAAGTTTCTAGTCTTGGTATCCCTAGTAGAATTTTTACAAATCTGAATAATGTTCTTAATTCCCTGATTACAAGAGAAAAAATAATCCTTAGATTTCTTGGAGAATAAATGCTGATTCTTGTTCTTCCATATGTGCCAAATAATGTGAGCTCTCAAGTTTTTGCTAACTCCCAAGAGAATTTCCTTGTAGCCAAGAGGAGGGCAAGAATTGACTGAGCAATACAAGTTTAGCAGTCTCTGTCTCTTTTAGAAAAAAAAATGCATCTTACTTGGTTTGAGCTGCATTAACTCAAGCTTTGGTGACGTATAGAGTTATCAGCAAAGGAAATAGCTACTAGATTTTGCTGAAGAATCTCGCAGTTCATATAGACAACGTAATAACGTAATAACGTATGCAAATAATTACATGGCCGAAAGTAACAGAATATAGGAATTTGCTATGATCTACTCCCTATATTCTCGTGGGGGCCTGCCCTCTGCAGAGATTGTAATATGCTTGCATGAAATATAATTCTTTTTCTTGGATTTTCTGAAAAAAAGAACATGGCCAGAAGTAGATCGAGTCCTCGAGTTTGTACAGAGAAGGCGGTTTTCAAATTTCCATAGAAGGTGAAGCTACTTTTTCGCAAAATTTGTTTGTACATGTTAAAGATGAAGAGGTTAATGGCTCGTCTTCAGCTCGATGTATGTGTATATTTCCTCTGTAGATTGACAAAAACCAATTGAAGGTTATTCGTATCGTTGCGCCTAAGTATTTTCTGTGGCTGCGGCTGTGCAAAATATAGTCATGTGCCTAGCACAAAAGCATCCGTCTTCGAGTCAATTCTCGGGTAGAAGTCGCTTGGTAAGTGTCGGATTCTCCTTGGTATTATCATCGAAGATAACGCGCGCAAGGTTTGCTTTTCCACCATCAGTACACGGTACTATGCTTGTGGGAAGAAGGCTCGCGGCGAGCTTCCTGTCCTTTCCTTGTCCCCAAATCAGGAGATATAGTCCCCCTATGATGAGCAAACCGCCGACCAGGCTGTATTAAAGATTGAAAATCAAGAATGCTGTTAGCAAGTTTGAAGAGATCGCCTTCTGTGGTTATTGTTATTGATTCTTTGATAAAGGAAACACCTTCCAAGGAAGAAATCGTCTCTGAGGAACAGAAGGTGAGGACGGCGACAATAATGGTTTGCACAGGTTGATACACTGCCGTGATAACAGCACCTCCTTTTTGAACGCACCACATTTGGAGTGAGAACACAAGCCCTGATGCGACGAGCCCCTGTACACCCACCGAGCCGCTGTTAACCTTAAGATGGCTTAATAATCCAGAAACACTGAACATCACTACTTGTTTTAAAACTTGCTGTACCAAACTTGCTGAAAAACTGAGCATGACCGCTGGTACTTGAGTACAAATAAACCGCATGCAAGATAAAGAACTGTCCATAATGAAATAGGGAAAGACTGTTCATACAGAAACAATGTCTCCGCTTGGACTCGACAAGAAAGGGTAAATACTTAAGACAATCTAGAATCAATCAAATCCCTGATGTTCACATCAGGATGAACGAGTCAATTATTCACGAGTTAAATGATGGAAGGCAGTTTCTTGATCCAGGTGTACTTTGAAATGCGTTGAGTCTCAAACAGTAGAAAGCAGTAATGAATCTATCCCAAAAGGAAAAGAAAGAACAATCTGAGTGACGATATGAATTGAATAATTTGAGTAATATCCTTCGGTGATATTGAATGATCTGTTCCTTCATCTGAGAATGTTCTCTGTAATACTACTATGCTATTGCATCTGAATGATGATAAGAATTGAATAGTTTTGAGTCTAGACTTCATTATTAAGAATCACGGTTTCTTGCAACTTACAGCATATAGAACGCTGAGTACTTCACGTGCTTCCGTCAAAATCCATTTTGATGGATTCCTCTCTATGCAAAGCGCAAGGACAAGAAGTTGCAATGTTCCGAAGAAGCTTGTAATCACAGTCACTGAAAGACGGGCCGGATACTGCTTTATGACAGGACTCTGAAAAGATTTAGCGCAGTTAGTAATCTCAAGAAAACGTCCAGAAACATTGAAATAGCTGAAATTCGAGGTGCGGATATTTTTACTGTGTTCTTCTCGAACAATGGTATAATAGGGGGGAGGAGAAAAGATATGTTTCTTGAAGTATGGCAGATATTACCACAGAAAGCTGACAGCTGCCCTTAAAGGGAGACACTCTAGCGCGCATATTGTAGAACATACAGAATAATGCTTCTAACTTTGGCGATCAAGTTTGTCGTTAAGCTTGCAGCGTGCAAATCATTTCTAGCGTACTTTCGTTATAAGCGTACTTTCCATTCAATGATGTCCTCTGATCTTCGTTACCTCTCAGATTGAGTCAGGATAATTAAAAGGTTGCATGCATCAGATACACGATACGGTTGTGTGTGTGTGTGTGTGTGAGAGAGAGAGAGAGAGAGAGAGAGAGAGAGAGAGAGAGAGAGAGAGACGTATATACGCCTACCTCGCTTGAGCTCCACGTTATGTGAAAAATAATTCAGCGATAGCAGAAACTGAGTGGTTATTGTGACATACCTTCGTTTTATATGTCATCTGAATCTTTGACATCACTTCTTATGCTGATTGTTTTGCTGTGAGGACACATCTTGTTCTAGATAAGCGTGAACGCATTGTAGCGCGTGTTAAATTAGTGAAACCGCTGCATCCATTCACATCTATTAAATTAGACATATTTCTATGCCTGTCTTCAGCATCTACGGTAGTGTTGAGAAACTTGAAGCGATGAAGAATTGAGCACTTCCTTCAGGGAAGGTAATCTGAAGTCCTTTCTACATGGATATCAAAAAGAGGAGCGTACCGTGATGATAAAGCTATACAAGGAATGCGATGGATACAGCTGATTCCCGAAATCTCTTTCTATTCTTTTAACGTATAGACGCTCGGAAAAAGGAGGTAAAGATAAAGCTATGCCGCTCAAGAAATACGTGCAGGGTGATCTGGAAATCTAATTGTTTGAATAAATGGCATCATAGCTGGCCAGCAAAGTTTCGATGAGCTATCCCGTATAAGTTATCTTCTTCCCTCGTCTGTGTTAGGTTGGAAAGACTCACGGAGCACCAAAACCAGTCATACAAGATGGCCGCAGGCGCTGCCTTCACAGGGGTAGGACATGGATATATTTTTGGGTGGGAGCACATGGACGTTTTCTGAACTGATAATGTCATCTGCTATCAGTTTATTGTTAAAAGAGAACTTGACATAACTGATAATGTCATCTGCTATCAGTTATGTTTTCTGAACTGGAGCCGGAGTTCATCTACGGTTTGTGATTAGTGTTGCCAAAGTTCTTAACTTATTAAAGAGCGATAAATCTTCGGAGGGCATGGAAAATCTTAATTAATCCAATCATCCCGAAGAAAGACTTCCTTTGTTCGTCACTTTAGAGCCCTCACTCATCCAAGCGTATAGATTTCGCAGCGATCAGAAATATCACGCTGATTATTCTTTTAGACTCGAAATTTATTACCACGTAGTCAGCGTTTGAAGACTTTCAAATTCCAGATTTGTGAACAAATATTCAGCGGGATAAAAGCCATGGAATACCTGAATAACAAGCCAAGAGGAAAAGGCAATGCACGTGCCCATGTGGAAGAATGCTCCGATTTGCCAACTCTTGCTTCCATGAAGTAACTCGGAGGCGTTCTCAGCTACAGGAACGCTGGTTAGCCCAAACGCCAAATCAAGGAATTAGAAAATCCCTAGGCACCAACAAGAACCCATTTGGTATCCCATCAAGATTAGGGAATTTGCAACGTTTCAATTTACTAATGTTTCTCTAACCTCACCTGCAAAGAAGAGAAGGTACAAGATAGAGTCCACACCCTGAGGAATCATCTTTTTCCTTTAAAGGGCAATATGGGCCCTAGCTCTCTAGATGCTCTCCCCCCTGTTGGGAAGCCTAGAGAAAACATTTGTAAAGAAGTTAAGAACCTTTTGCAAATTCTCCTTAATATTGATAGGATGACCTCTAAGACACTTCTTAAGCATAAGATTAGAATCTCTAGCTTTCTTTTTTTCATTGAATCAAACACGTTCTTGTTAGTTTTATCAACCTTACCATCCCAAATTCTCTTGAGGAGGCAAGAAAATCATAAGCCAAGAGGTAATCTTCATGTCTTAATCTATCTTGGAGGTCAAGTAATTTTTTACTACAATTGGAGTCTCCAAGGAGAAAAGACCTGATGTCTTCAATTTGTGTCATGGTCAATATCCTCCTCTTATATCTAATCCTTTAAGCCAGCATCTTGTAATAGGTAAAGAGCTTTTGAAATTCCATTATAGACTTCTCCCAAGGAGAGAGAGAGAGGGAGAGAGAGAGCGGGAGTATTAGAGGAGAAGAAGTTCATATAAAAATGTTTTTAGTCTTATGAATGATACGAGGAATCTTCAACGAAGTGGTGTCAAGGTGGGGCCAACCTGATTTGTAATTAAGGTAGTTCTTGAAGAGTGTAATAATTAAGGGAGTTTGATCCGAGAGCTTAAAAAAAGGGGTTATTTTCAAAAACAAATTCCCAGAGCTCTTGAAGTCTACTAAATTCCATATACCCTTTATCTAACCTAGCACTTAGAAAGGTACTTTTGCTTCTATTGCTTTAGGTGAGGCCTCTGTTATTAGAAAAGTCAAAAAGGTCCTTCGTATTGACAAGGTTGATCCAAGCAAGCTTTTAGTGCCTTGAATAATGTTATTCTTCTCACCAACCCGATCTTTAAGGTCAATCATCATATTGAAGTCCGCAAGTAAAATAAGGTCACCAAAAGTTGATGAAATATCATTCCAACACATAGCTCTATCCATAGAGGAGTTGGCAACATAAGTAATCGTTAAGCTAAAGCTAAGAGGAAAGCTACACTTCAGAGAAATCCATTCATTAGTAGGCCTTACCAGTGATAGAGCAAGACACGCTCTCATACCATTGATGGAGCAAACGAGGGTGTGGGTGGTGTGTCGATGCGCAAGGGTATGTGAGCACACAACCTTACAAGGATCTTTGAAAATTGAATTTTAATCACGAACTTAACCACATTACCATACATCCTCAAATCTACACATTCGATGCATCATTCTCCTCAAACAACTTGCATATCAAAACTTCATAGAGTGTCATGTTTAGCATGCATTCATATACATCACAAGAGCATAAAATTACCACTTATCAATGAAAGCTCATCTGCATACTCCAGAAGACATAGCCCAAGTGAAAGCATTCCATTTGCTTTTCTAGTTTAAGAGAAACCACTTTTTCAAGTTGCTTACTTTAGCTTAATCACTTTCCAGTTTTGACAAATACCCATGACTTTAAGCAATCATAAAATCCAAAGTACAAATGCTAATTGTATGACTCAACTTTGTGCTAGTAGCAGAACCTCTGAGCTTTAATATCCTACAAATTTCATGCAATTTGGATCACTAGATCAAATTTGAGGATCTTTGCAAATCACCCTTCTGTAGCTTTATTTTCCAGCACCTAGCAACCATGCTTAGTACCCTTTCTTTGAAAACTCATAAAATGCAAACCACTTTGCAGCTTCAGTGATTTAACTTGGAAGTGCAATAAAATTGAATGCACCGTAATATCCAACAAGGATTACCCAATTTGAAGCTCTGCATCAGATTTGAGAGCTTCTGCAAGTTACCTCTCTATAAGTGGGGAGCCCTGGAAACAATGCTCAGCACCTCTACTTTCAACACTCATAAAATTCAAACCACGAATGCAAATTGAGTGATTCAATTTGGAACGGAATGTAAATTATGTGCACTGTAATATGCAACAAAGATTACAAAATTGAGATCTATGTTTACGATTTGAGAGCCTCTGCAATCTACCTCTGTCTGAGTGAGCAACCTTGGAAACAATGCTCACCACCTCTACTTGCAATACTCATAAAAAATAGCAACAAAACATGGGAATTGTGTGATTCAACTTGGATCTAAAATATGATTCAGTGCATTTTAATATAAAACAAGAATTACTCAATTTAGAGCTCCACATCAGATTTTAGAGCCTCTGCAAGTTACCCTTCTGTAAGAGGGAGTCTTGGAAACAATGCTTAGTACCTCTACTTTGAATGCTCATAAAATCCACATCAAGAGTGATATATGAGAAATTCCACTTGTAATTAAAACACATATACTGAATATTCTAAGTCACTATTAGAATTCAATATTCCTTTAGTAAACAATGAGAGAGAGAAAGAGAGATAATGTAACTAGCATAAAGCTTATGATAAAAAAACTGTACAATGAAAATATGTATCACATATCACTCCATAGTGTATGGGAGGATAGTGAATGCTTCTCTACACAATGAGAAGAGTTCTAACAGGCATCACAATGATAAGGAGGACAATCAAGGATACTCCTATTGCTAGGTGGATCTCAAAGAAGTAGTGGGCTGCCCTTCTCTTTATAAAGATGATGAGAATTGGCTCTTGAGTTCACTGAAGAGGTAGACTTAGTGAGAAAGAGAGAATCTCTCAATCAATCATACAATTTACTCCTAATTCTCAGCACTAACCTCCTCCAAACATAGGCGCCTTTAGGTGATGGATTTAGGTGATGATTGAGCTTGATTAGCTCTTTAATTTCCATGTGCAAGCTTTTTAGAGGCCTCCGATTTGATTCAGGTATCTTTTCAACTCTTCTTCATTCTCCAAAGCTTATTTATAAGCTATGCTCATAATTTAAATGAGTTAAGGGAAGATTCACATGCTCTACACAAGGTGAACTTGTTTTAAGTGAAAATGGATGATGCAAGATCCTAATGAGATGCAAAAATTGAACCTAGACTTCACAATTGAAGCTTGCATAATTTTCAACACTCCCCCTCAAGATACAATTGGGAAGCGCCATGCAATTCTCCATACGAAGTCCTCCTTCTTGAGATCTTCATATGCTTCCTTTGTGAGTTGTAGCCGCAGTCGGATTATACTTGATCTCCCAAAGCTACTTTGATTTTGAACTCCAAGAAATCTAGAAGTAGATAGATGATGGGTATTTAGCCAAGATTTCATCACCTTCAAGGAAACTTCATCTTCTTTGTTCACTATCTCCAAATGAGGATTCTGGAGAGTAGACAAGCATGTGATCCATACATGAGTGTATCGAAGAAGGGAAGTTGAATAGAAATGTGTCTTGCTTCCCAAGAAAGATCTATCCATGCTTGGCTCTTTTCCTTCATCTTCCAAGCTTGACTCTTTGTCCTTATTCTTTATTTCTCTCTTCACCTCTTCATGGCCTTCGTCTTCTATCTTTGAAAGGAACTCTTCAATGATGTCTTCTTCTTCTCTCTTTGACCTTTGTCTCTCTCTTCTTGAATTCTCTTGTATTCGCAAATCCTCTTCTTTATGATCTTTTTTTCCTCCTCGTTACTTTGCATTTGCTTTGAAAATCTTCTTTTGGCTATCCTTTGACATCAAATCTCTATGTTCAACTTCTCGTTCTTCTTTGCTCTCTATCATCTTCATCCTTGCTTCAAACGGCCTCTCTTGGCTTCCTCTTGGCTGAAAATCTTTGTCTTCAAACTTTCACTCTTCTTTGCTTCTCCTTAGCTTAATCTTCTCTTCAAAAAAGTCTTCTTGATCCTCTTCTACATAGTGGGGTGCTGAAAATTGCATTTCCTCTTTGTCTTCTCGATAGCTTGATTCCCTCGCGTCCTTGGGCTCTTATCTATCAATGGTGGCTGATCTACTTCACTCTTCGAAGCTTCTTTTATCATGTCTTTATATGGATATCTTCCTCTTCGTAGATGGCGGCCGGTTCTTTCTCTTTTGAGCTCTTTAGCTCTCTTCCTTTTCTGAAATTCTTCCATAAAATATGGACTCAATTTTTCGGTATTTCAAACACATAAAGATTACCTTGACTTTGTCGTCTTTGATCATTTACTCTTTCTGAGTCTCCCCCTTGATGTGAGGGCGTCTCCTCGACATACCGGTAGAATCCTTCTTCAAGCTTCTCTATAAGACTGAATGTCTTCAACGACATCTTGGCATTCTTCTCCTAGTCTTCAAAAAACTCCTTGCTCTTTGACATGCATGACCAAACCTTTACTTTATAGCTGCACTTTTGACTTCGGTTGTTTCTCACAAGGGATTTCTTACTTCCTTTGTCTTTGACTTGGGTGCTCCAAACACACTCCTTCTTTGATGATGGTGAAGACCCCTCCCACAAGCGTCCTACTTCTCCAAGCTTCAAGGGATGTGGTTCCCAGTTACCTTCCCTTTTCCTCTTGAGGGCACTCAATCTTTATACCTGAAAATAAGAACACTTCTTCCAACCAACCATCAACAAGAAAATATCTTTGTCTCTACAAGAGAGCTTCTTGCTTCCAAAATGAAAGGGTCTTGGCTTTTTCTATTGGTTCAAGCCTAACCACATCTTTTTATGGTTCAAGCCTAACCTCTCAAAAATGATCCTGTAAGCTTTTCAAAAAACACGAACAAGAGATACATACAATAAATAGGCATGTTACAAATAGGCAGCTCTTCTTGGAAGTCTTCAACTTCCTTGCTTGTCCATGTCTTCCTAAGACCATAGTCTTCCAATGTCACACAAAAGTGACTTAGCAAATACTTATGTCTTCCAATGTCACATACAAAAAGACTAGCAAATGCACATGCACTTAATAGTGCTCTTCCAAATTACCGAAACCAATCACTTTTACCTTTAGGGGGTTCCAATGCAATGAGCGGTAGCTTCTCTTCTCCTTGAGTCTTTGTTTTGAGCTTCAAAACCTCTTGGATTATCTTCATCCTTTGGAAGGCTTTGCCCAATGCCTTTGTTCCTGTTTATGTCAAAAGGGACACACCACAATTCTTCTTGCAAACAACTCACCCTTCTAGGCAGAAATGCCTCATAAGCATACAAGTTTTGATTATCAAACCTTAAATGCAAATACCAAACCTTTCATATAACCTTCAAGTGCTCTTCTTAAAACTCTAGTGAATTGTTTGAGACCTCAAAGCATGTATGAGGCTGTGATACCACTAATAGAGCAAAACAAGCTCTCATACCATTGATGGAGCAAACAAGGGTGAGGGTGGTGTGTTGATGCGGAAGTGTATGTGAGTGGAGAGCCTTACAAGGATCTTTGAAAATTGAATTTTAATTGCAAACTTAACCACATTACCATACATCCTCAAATCCTCACATTTCATGCATCATTCTCCTCAAACAACTTGCATATCAAAACTTCATAGAGTGTCATGTTAAGCATGCATTCATATACATCACAAGAGCATACAATTACCACTTATCAATGAAAGATCATCTACATACTCCAAAAGACATAGCCCAAGTGAAAGCATTCCATTTTCTTTCCTAGTTTAAGAGAAATCACTTTCTCAAGTTGCTTACTTTAGCTTCATCACATTCCAGGCGGTCACAACCCCTAGTGGAGAGTACTTAACTGGTGGTCATGACTCCTTGAGCTCTAAAGGCTAGTATTGGCAAGATTGAGAATGAATGTGGCCAAACCCTCTTTATATAGGTTTTCCAAGGGTGGCTCAAGGGCAATTACGAATTGATGATGTCATCAACTTGAAGCATGGTCTGTGGATGTTAGAATCAAGCAAGAAGATAGCCGATCTTAGGGTTTTGGCACGTTCCACACACAATCGAAGCATGAGTTTCTCCTAACTCTCAACCAATTATAGATATAGGATTCACATGGAATCTGAGATTCAGGATGGTTTCCTTTGTCCATGACATCACCTCCCTCTCAAGCGACGAGTTCCACGAGGATCGATCATGTTCTGGGGTCTAGGCTTCATTGGATTTCACTTATGGAGTTCTCGAACCTTTGATTGGTGCTCTTTGAAGATTTTTTGCAGGTTCCCAAGTACGATCACTCATGTCATACCCTTTCCAATGAGTAAGGTACTCCAATTTTCCTCGGGATATTCTCAAATCTAGGACATGCTCGACTTCAAATTCTTCATGATCATCAATCTCGATAGGTGGTGAAGGACTAGGTCTCTCCCCCCCCAATGGTGAAATCTGATATGGCTCCAACATGGATACATGGAAAACTTAATGTATTCTCATGGTACTTGGTAGGTGGAGCTTGAAGGTGATTGGATTACTCTTGGCCAAGATGATAAATGACCCAAATCTTTGAGGATCTAACTCTCTAGAAGGCCTTGAAGTTTGCACCTTCTTTTTGAGTAACCATACTTTATCTGCAATTTGATACGATGGATTCTGGACACGATGTTGATATGCATAGTACTTATACTATTCTTGAGCTTTATGGATCTCTTCCTTCAGTTCTTTATGAATGTCCATCAGCCTGGGTATTGGGCCTTGTCTCTACCAGCTAGGCTCTTGACATGATTTGAGAGTTGTATATCCACCCTTGGATGTTTTCCATAGTTTGCAAAGAAGGGAGTTCCCTTAGTAGATGCATGAACACTATTGTTATAGGAAAACTCTACAAAGGGTAACAAATCAAACCAATAATTTCGGTGATAGTTGCTAGTGCAATGGAGATATTGCTCTAGGAATTGGTTCACTTGTTCTGTTTGTATATGAGTCTGTGGATGATTTGTTGTAGATAGTTTAACTTGAACACCAAGGAGCTTACAAAGACTGTTCCTAAAACTAGATATGAAATATGGACCTCCATCACTGACAATATCATCAGGCAATCCATGAGGCCTAAAGATGTATTTAAGAAAGTATCTAGCAGTGGCGGCACCTATGATTGCCTTTGTAGTTGGAATGAAGTGTGCCATCTTTGTAAATCTATCCACAATAACAAGAATGTCATCATACTTATCTGAATTTGGTAGATCTATGATGAAATCCATAGACAATGAAGCCCGTGGCCTTTTTGGAATAGGTAAAGGTTGCAAAAGGCCATGAGGTTTATGTCACAGTACCTTAGATCTACTGCAAGTGTCACACATCGAATATATTCTTTGAATTCCTTCCACATTTGAGGCCACCAAAAATCCCTTAATATTAGTTCTAGTGTTTTATTCACTCGAAAATTTTCTACTGCAAGGTTTTCATGATGTTGTTGAAGTACTCGGATCATGGGCTTTCCTAGACGGACATACAATAGGTTCTTATAGAATAGTAACACTCCTTTTCCTAAAATTCAATTAATTCTTGGACTTTTCCTTCTTCATTTTTTTGCTTAACATTACAAAACAATTCATCTTGTGGTAGATTCTCATAGATCAAATGATTCAAGACTGAATCTTCATGATGGGTTGAAGAGATAGCTGCTAACTGGAGATGCTCAAGCTTGAGTAATACACTCTCTTGTTGATCGAAGGCCTCTTCACCCTTATTTGGTGCAAGCTAAGATCTTCTCAATAAGGCATATGACTGACATTGTTGACATCCTCGATGGTAGGTGATGACAAAGTCCAACCTAGATAGAAAGTTACTCCATCAGGATTTCCTTCTATTGAGGAAGGGTGGTCATAAAATACTCCAAGTTCTTGTGATATGTATACATAGTAACTCTGTGAGTTGCTGTACAGATGGTGACACGTGGTATCAAACACATCTACTAATGGAAAGAAGTTCTTAATCATGGATTTCATAATTAATATCTAGAAGGGAAAATTTCCTTCAATGATATGCAACTAGATGTTGGTGTCCATCATCTCCATATTGGGATAGAATGACCCCTAGGGTGAAGTCTGATGCATCTATCTCTAGGAAGAAGGGATTGCTAGAATCAAGCTGGACTAGAATTGGAGTTGTGGTGAATGCTAATTTCAAGGTCTGAAAAGCTTTTTCTGCTTCTTGGGTCCATGAGAATTTCGAGTTTCCTGTAAGCTTGCTAAGAGACCACTATCTTGGAGTAATCTCTTATGAATATCCTATAAAAATTGACAAACCCTAAAAAACATTGTACATCTCAAACACAAGAAGGTGGTTTCCAATCAAGGATTGTCTTGATCTTCTTAAGGTCCATAAAGATTCCTTTCTCTAATACAATGTATCCTAGAAACTCCACTTCTACCTGATGGAAAGAGCACTTCTCCAATTTTGCATATAACCCTTTTTCTCTTAGTTTCTCTAGGACTATCTTTACATGATATTCAGGATCCTCTAGACTCTTGGAGAATATCAGGATATCATTGAGATATATTACCACAAATTCATCTAAATACTCTCGAAAGATATCATTCATCATGTGTTGAAAGACAACTAGAGCATTTGTGAGACCAAATGGCATAAATACATATTCAAAGTGCCCATACCTTGTTTGAAATGTTGTCTTCCATTTGCCTTCTTCTCTGATCCTGACAAGGTTGTAAGCTCTTCGAAGGTCAATTTTTGTGAAGATATTTTCCATGAGTTCTCTAATTTCTTGGAGTCAAACGACATCAAGAGACAAATCACATGTAATCGCACATTGAAACAAAATGGTGTAGTAGAAAGGGGGAATGGGTATATTGAAGGATATGCTAGGGCTATGAAAAAGGAGATGGGAAGCCAAAACTTCTATTGGGCTGATGTAGCAACCACTTCCATATACATCATGAACACAACACCCCCAACACTTCTACATGTTTCAATGACATATAAAGCTTGGTTTAATAAAAAACCAGAAGTATCACACTTGAGTGTTTGGTTGTACATGCTATATTTTTGCATGAGCTACCAAGCATGAATCAAAATCCACTATTAAACACACGAGTTTCATAAACAACCACCTAGTTCCTGTTAGAGAATGCATGCAAATCTGGCAGTTATGATTGTTAAAAGTTATGTATATCTAGGACAAGTTCAAGAACATGTTCTTTACTAAATACCTTTATTTGTAGGATTTTGAACCTTAGGAAAGTCAAAGCACATGTTTGAATGTGAAACCTTATCCAAAAGGAGGCATTGAACCACCAAAAGGCACTCCAATGAAGAGACAAAGTCACAAGGTAGTTGAAAAGACAAGCAGGGCATGTGAAGAGACATGGAGGACATATGAAGAGTCATGGAAGGCTCTAATGGCTGTTTAGCACCATCCAAGCTCCTTATGAGTGTTTGTGGATGGTAGGAAGTTAGAATGTTGCTTATACATGTGCTATTCAGCCATTGTCTATCATATGAGCTCACATTCACTTGTATATCTCTCTATCCTTTCCAAAGGCTACTGAACTTCTATACCAACATATTAGGAACATTCTATCTCTTTAGGAAGCTCAATTTTAAGAGTTCTTAGCTTATAAAGCAATAATTATATATTCAAAAGGGTTTTGGAAAGTGCTTCTTGTACTTTTAGTTATAGCTATTTCTTCCTCTACTAGTCTATCCCAAAACTTCAAAGAAAAACTAGTCTATCTTTTGTGACTATGTTGATTGGTTTACAAATGTCCAATTCCATTCCTTAATAGCTCATTCGAAATTGCCTAGTGCCAAGTTTATGTGGCTAAAACAATTGGATTTGGGGATGCAGATTTATATTAGTTTTAGTGAGTACTCTGAGAGCAGCTAGATCTTGGGTAGGGTCCAAGCTTCTTGTTGTGCCTTTGGAGGTGAAATCTTCCATCAGTGGTATCGAAGCAGCTTGAAGACATCAAGCTGAGTGCAAGAAGACTTGAAGTGAAGCAAGACAACAAGGTGAAGTACTTGACGACTATAGCAAGGGGGAGCATCAAGAGGAGTGCTCAACATCAGAGAGGTGAAGCTATCTACAAATTCTATAGAGGTAAAACACACCTATGTTTATCATGGTTGATAATTAGATTTCTATTGAGAAGCTTGAGAAGGAAAACTGCGAGCATTCGAGGATTAGCATGCTCAATTTCATATTAAGAAAGGATCTAGGTGGCATCATTGATAATTTAGATGTTAAGGTAGTACGAATGGATCCTATGGCACATACCACAATTGAGTTGAAGGCCATAAAAGATTGGGAGATAAAAAACGCAAAGTTAATGTTCATGATCTCAAAATTTGTTAGTAATACCATGATAAGACATATTCACTCAATGGAGATAGCTAAGGACCTGTGGCATTACTTGGAAAGGATATTTACAACTAACACCAAAGTTAGGAAGGTGCATATAAAGAATGAGCTTAAGAACCTTGAGAAGGTAGTTAATCTATTAGTCTATGAGTACATTATGAAAAACAAAACATTAGGGATAGCCTTGGAAAAATAGGTACCCAAGTGGATGATAATGACATGGTGGCCTATTGTTTGAATGTTCTCAAGGAAGATGACAAATGGAGGCTATTCACTACTTCTTTGTATGCTAAAGAGAACATGTCTCATCTTGAGCAACTTACCACACTCATGATCAATGAGGAGATGCTTCAAGGAGGAAACAAAGGTGAAAGTTCTCAATCTATGTTGTATGCAGGAAATAGAGGGAATGGTAGAGTCAAGGGAAGAGGCAAAGGAAGGAAAAATAAGTCAAGGCACACAAATGAAGATGAAGCTAGCACATCCTATGGTGAAGGCAGAGGAAAGAACCAAAGATAGAGGCTGAGGTGGTTACAACAATCAAGGCAACAGAGCCGAGTGCTATTCATGTGGAAAGAAAGGTCATTGGGAAAATGAATGCCATTTTCAAAAAAGAATCAATGTAACTATGCTCACTACAAGGAATATGGGCGCATAGTGATGGTTAAGGTGACACAATTTTGTCGCTCTGAAATTGCAAAATGCGTCGTAATGAGCGTCACGCGCACACCGTCGATTAAATGACGAGCCAAACGACTGCGACTTGTGGTCCGAGGGGGTGTGCGACGCTCGCATAGAGCATCACTAACACGAGGCTTTTAAATAGTGTCGCTTATGCGATGCTTTTTTGCATCGCATAAGCGATGCTTTTTTGCATCGCATAAGTGATGCTTTTTTGCATCGCATAAGCGATGCTTTTTTGCATTGCATAAGCGATGCTAAAACATGTCACTCTCAGCATCGCTTACACGACCGTGTGTTGACGGGAAAAGATTAAAACGCTGGAGGCTCTTTGATGGGCATTTTCACGCATCTGATCGAAGAGCTCTCCAAAGTTTGCAATTGCGCTGCGCTTACGAGCTGAAGCAAGTATATGCAAAATTCTTGTTTTGCCTAAGCTCTCTCTTATTGTCTCCCTCTATCTCTGTTTCTCTCTTTCTACATCTTTCTCTCTTTGAATTCTCTCTCTCTCTCTCTCTCTCTCTCTCTCTCTCTCTCTCTTCTTTCTCTCTTTATTGCAGGATATTCAAGAAGCTAACCAAGCAAAAAGTATGGCAGACTATTGTAAGTACAATTTCTATTCTTTATATATCATTTGAATTGTTTTATTTTCATTAGATAGCATACACAGAGATACATGTGCACATACACTTAGACATACACACATATACACATGCATATGCCCAAACATTTCTACAACCACATAAAAAGACTTACATACATGCATTATTGCATTGTACACACACATATATATATATATACATATATATATATATATATATATATATATATATATATATATATATATATATATATATATATATATATATATATATATATATACATACACACATTAACATATATGCAAATACATGTATATGCACATCCACATGCATGCACATTCACATGCATGCACATCGATGCAAATGGAAATGCATCCACATACACATGCATGTTTCATACATATACACATGCATATACATACATTATACACATATATACACATATATATGCACATACGTACACGCACACATATACACATGCACACACACATGCACATAACTACAAATACACATATACATGCACATACACACATATACACATAGAGTTACACATATACATGCACATACATATACACACACATACACATGCACATGCACATACTCATACACACATATACACTTACACATGCACCTACACATACATACATATACACACACATACACATGCACATACGTACATATACACACACATACATTTAGACTTACTTACACACATATGAATGAATTATATAATTAAAGTATTAAAACACATATACACATGCACACACAGATGCACATACCTACATATACACATATACATGCACATATGTACACACATATACACATAGAGTTACACATATACATGCACATACATATACACACACATACACATGCACATGCACATACTCATACACACATATACACTTACACATGCACATGCACGTACATACATACATATACACACACATACATATGCACATACATACATATACACACACATACATATACACTTAGGTACACACATATGAATGAATTATACACATATAAACATGCATAGACACATGCACATACCTACATATACACATGTACATGCGCATACACACATATACACATAGAGTTACAGATATACATGCACATACATATACGCACACATACACATGCACATGCACATCCACATACTCATACACACATATACATTTACACATGCACATGCACATACATACATATACGCACACATACACATGCACATACATACATATACACACACATACATATACACTTAGGTACACACATATGAATGAATTATATAATTAAAGTATTAAAACACATGCTTAATATAAACAATAATAACGATCAATAGAACAAAACTCTTCATTACTTAATACCATACACACAGTTGAAAACATAACTGAAATGAAAAATATATAGATAATATATGTATATATATATATATATATATATATATATCAATGTAAATACATATAATCAATGTCATTATCAACTAAAATCCTAATCATCATCATCATCATCATCAGTAGTACATGATCATCTTGATCATCCTCATCATCATCATCACCCTATGACGATCGAGATCGTCCCTCGTGTCTCTCTCTCCACCTCATCTATATCTGTCTCTCCATAATACTCCTCTATTACATATAACAAACATAAATAAATAAACAATTAAACCATTCATAAAAATAAAATAATTATATAAAATTTAGTAATACTCACAAAGGCATGAGGATGAATTCGCATATACTTTCTCAAACGACGATCTCCAAAATCTGTAGCATACTCGATCTCATGTTTCGTAGGATATCGGCCATAATCCTTCTGTTGCATTGAAACAAATAAAAAGATTAGTTGGTTGCATTTTAACAAAAATAATACATATACTCACAATGACACATATACTTACAAATGTAGCTACAAAACCATTATGGCCCATTTGGCCTAGGTGCGATGTGTGGCCTGACTCCACTCTCTTCTTTGCAACAGCCTCTTTATTTAAGAAAAAAAATACATAAATTAAATGTAGAAAACTACTAGAATATATAAAAATTATAAATGTAAACTATTAATTTATGTACCTTCTGCTGAGGAAATGACTCCTGAAGACGTAGCTGTATACGAAAAAACTACCACGTCTGAGGTGGTATGTTAGGTCACCTCTTATTTTTTTCCACCATACAATATCTCCTGTTAATTTAATCTCAAACAGAAAAAAAAAATTGCAATACATACACATATATACACACGCATATACATACACATACCCACATACGCATATACATGCAAACATACATGCATACATATATGTATACATATACACATATACACGTATACAAACACATGACATAAACACACATATACATATCCACATATATACGTACACACACATGCATGCATATACACTCATTCATACAAAATACATGCATTTATCCCACAATAATGTGTAGTTGTGTATATGTGAATATGTGTGTATGTGTAAATTTGTATATGTGAATATGTGTGTATGTGTAAATATGTATATATGAGTCTTTTGTGTATGTAGATACTCAGATTATTAATATCAAATACCATTATTTGTAGATTCTGATCAATCAAATGGAACTCCACCACCATATCCTCATCGTGCATTGAGGACTGGTATCAAAATGACAGTGAGAGCATTGATATTTCTAAATATGATAAATATCTTCGAGAGGAATGTCTAAAAAATGTATATGAAGGAACTCGTTTGACACGACTAAGTGCGAGCTTACTTATTCTCAATCTCCAAAATCGTTTTGGATGGAGTAATGTATCTGTTTTGACACTATTAAGGTATAATTTTCAAATTTTTATCTATTTATATATATATGCATATATACATACGCACACACACACATACACACATATATATATATATATATATATATATATATATATATATATATATATATATATATATATATATATATATATATATATATATATATATATATATATATATATATATATATATATATATATATATATATATATATATAAACATACACATAATATACATGAATGCATACACACATATAAACATACACACACATATACACACATTTTGAAGGATGGAAAAATAATTTTAAAGGATGGGCGAACAAAAAGTGTCCATTCAATGCAAGTTTTTATTCTTACTTTAGATAAGGTAAGAACAAGAACTTGAATTGAATGTACACTTTTTGTCCACGCATCCTTTAAAACTATTAATGCATCTTTCAAAATATGCACAAAAAATTTGATTGTTTGAATGGCAGAATACGATTGTTTGTTTTGGAGGATATTAAGTATGTACCTTCATTGAATGATTTGTCGGTTCTATCATATGTTCAGTTTGAAAGTGTGAGAATCCGATTTATAATTTCTATTCAAAGAATGTGGCACTGTTTTTAGGCCATACAATGTTGACATGGATGAATCCAATGCATAGAGGTTACTCAAGATAGAGCAACCTGATTATAATGGACTAGTGCAAGCAGGATTCCTAGGGTATGCAGTAAACCTCTTGCATGTCAATGATGAGCATCTGAACTTTAGGATACAAAGTGGAAATCATGGTGGCTTGAGAGGATCACTTTTATACAGCTTGTTCAAAGAACTTCAGTGTCATAAACCTGAAGTTCTTTGAACAAGGTGTATAAAAGTGATCCTCTCAAGCCACCATGATTTCCACTTTGTATCCTAAAGTTCAGATGATCATCATTGACATGCAAGAGGTTTATTGCATACCCCAAGAATCCTGTTGGCGCTAGTCCATTATAATTAGGTTGCTCTATCTTGAGTAACCTTGTGCATGCGATTCATCCAGGTCACCATCGTATGGCCTATAGACAGTGCCAAATTCTTTGAATAGCAATTATAAACCTGCTTAAAACAAACAATCGTGTCCTGCCATCCAAAAGAATCAAATTTATCGCGAATATTTTGAAAGATGCACATAAGCATACACATATATAAAATTATATGCATATATATATATATGTATATTTATTTATTTACTTTTTTTAATATATCTTTTTTTGATGAACTTACAGGTTATTATCTAAAAAGTTTTTACCAAGTCAGAATATTCTTCCTACCTCACATGATGAAATGAAGAAGATAATCAAAAATCTTGGTATAGATTATCAATGTATACATGCATGTCCTAATGATTGTATTTTATATAGAGGTGAATATGCAGACTCTTTGACATGTCCCAAATGTCAATCTCCTCGATATAAGGGCAAAGAAGGTATGACCAATTTTTGATAGACATCGACAAGAAACAACTTATGCACCTGCTATTTGGGTACTTACAACAAAACAGACACAGACTATCAACAATAGAATTCAATTGATTAAGACTCCTACAGGATATGGAGCATCTTTTCAAAACATGTTTAGTATGGATGATAAGAGTTTATCAGGGTTAAAGACCCATGACTAGCATAACTTTTTGAAACATATTTTACCTTTGGTTATCGATGGATGTACAATGAAAGGAGTACAAGATGTGATCTATCGTCTTGGATCACTTATAAGGTAATTATGATACTTTTATATTTAATATGTATGAATATTGGATATCTTTTATTTTTTAATTGACTTCTTTATAATTGTTTTTATGATATGTATAGGTGGATTACATCCAAAGAGATTGAAAAAAACTCGATCCCATAAAAAAAACGTGAATGCAAAGAGCTACTATGTTTGATGGAAAAAGAACTTCCTACTTCATTTTTTGATATTTAGGTTCATTTATTAGTCAATCTTTTAGATGAAATAGAGACTGCAGGTGATGTCAACACTGGATGGATGTTTTGGGTCGAGCGATTTACGAGAATATTAAAAGGTTATGTGTGACAAAGAGCGAAACCAGAAGGATCCATGGCAAAGGGTTGGATGCTTGAAGAGTGCATGTATTACGTTAGTGAGTACCTTGAAAGAGTTCATGAAGAAGCTCCATGTGCATGGACCAACGAGTCTTCTTCAAAAATAAGAGATGAGGTATTATCAGGTAAGGGAGTTCCATTCTTATTTACATTTCAAGAAAAAAATGAGGTTTCTAGTTTTGTAGCATATAATAGCGAATGCATGCAAGAATTCCTTAGCGAGTACAAGGAACTTCAAAATCTCCAAAGTAAAAGGCAAAAAAAACAAAAGATATAGACGTAATCTCCATAATAATGAGATTACAGATATATCTTCTTTCACGGATTAGCTATATAGTCGTTTGCAACGTGCCAACGTAAATAATGAAGAAATCTCAACTGAGCAAAGAGAGTTAATGATAGGCTCTGAACGAAAGGTAATTTTATTAAAATAATATTTTATTTTTTTCATATATGTATATTAGTTTCTATTTACTAATTGACATTATTTTGCAGGCTGGAATGTTCACTAATATGTGGGCTTTTGGACAGGATATTAGAATCAAAGCCATTGATTCTTTACGTAAAACAGAGGATTCTAGTATTGTTGCTTCTTTCAAGCAACTATCACGTGCTATCTCAAAAGACGAACCTTATAGATAGCGAACTTGGTTACGTAGGAAGTATTGTTGGTATCTACGAAATTTCATTTCGTACATTCAAACACGTAGAAAAAAGTTTATATTTTTTATGATAGAGTTAGTTATTTCTTTAAGCACCTAATAATGCATTTTTGTTGTTATATATTTTGATAGGTCATTTTGAAGGTTGACTAGTTTCGAGCGGAAGCTTTTGAATGGATATTAGATAATAGATTCTTTTATGAACTTGAATAACGATGAATCCTACTAGAGAGATGAAATCATGTTCTTTTAAGTTAGAACATGAAGCTTGGGGGTATGCCTAATTATTATATATACAGCTTTATCTTCGAGGAGCAGATTTTTATCATGTATGTATGCATATGTGTGTGTATTCATGTGTATTATATGTATACATATGTTAGTATGCATATATATGTATTTCATGTATATCTATGTGTTTGCATGTGTGTGCTATATGTATACATGTGTTAGTATGCATGTGTGTATATATGCATATGCATTTATGTAAAATATTCATGTATTCATGTAATATATGCAAGTGTTTATAATTGTGTACATGTATATATGTATATGTGTCTATGTGTAAATATGTACATGTAAATAAGTATGCATGTATATATATGTTTGTGTGTGCATGTAGGCATGTATATGTGATGTGTACATGTATATATGTATATATGTCTATGTGTAAATGTGTACATGTAAAAATGTATGCATATATATATATATATATATATATATATATATATATATATATATATATATATTTATGTGTGCATTTAGGCATGTATGTGTGATGCATAATATATCTACTCCATTTTATATTTATATATGTGTATCTACATGATGTGTATATATCTTTATATATATTATGATCCTTGTTGATTCGACTAGCTATATATAGAGGCATAACGTTGGGAGGAGAGACATCTCTCTAGTAAGACGTCGGAGGAATAGATGCAATGTGTACATATACTTCAAGCATATGGCTAAAAGGTTGAATTAGAGTTTTTAAATTAGGAGTTTTAAAACCCTAATATCAAAATTAGTGTTTTGAATTTAGGATTTTTGAAATAGGATTTATTTATTTATGCATATGCATGTGTTGTGTATGTATGTGTATCTATATGTGCATATGCATGTAAATATGATTATATGAGTCTATGTGTGTGTGTACATATAATTATGCATGTGTATGTGTATGTGAGTATGTGTACGTGTATGTGAGTATGTGTATGTGTCTATCTGTATTCATTATATGTGTGTAACTGCATGCATGTGTATGTGTGTGTAAAAATGTGCATGTATGTGTATATGTGTGTAAATGTGCATGTATGATGTATATGTGTGTGTATGCGTGTATTTGTACCTCTAGTCTCACTCTTTTCTCTCTTTCTCTCTCTGTCTCAATACATACATACATACATACATAAACACACATACTCATATCCACATATATATACATAAAAGCAGTGCATACCATGCATTATCGCGACGATGAGCCACAAGTGTCGGCATCTCTTTTAGACACCACTTAAGCGACCATCCTGTCCCAAACTCTGTCTAAAGTGAACTACATAAGTATTTATTATCCCTCTCATCATGCTCACTACAAAAATAAAAAAAATAATGTAAATAAAACATAAGATATTTATTTCAATTTATATGTGAAATTTAGACTTACTTCCACAGTAAGTGTACAAGGCGCAGGTAAGAGTCGCATAATGCTCGCATTCTTCTCTTGAACTCAAATCCATTCCCTATGTACACAATGTTCCCCTTTGGCTCTATATCACACTCTAGTCCTAAGGTGCCTATGCATGTCCTCATAGGCAACTCTGCTCTGCTATCACAATATGGAGGTGGTATATGTGTCCTGAAAATAGATAGATAAAAATAAATAAAAATATGTGTTATAATATGTAATAGTCCTCTTTTCTAGTGAAATAATTCATTTTGAATTTGCTGAATTTCATTGTGGGAATAATGCTTAGAACGAATAATTAGGTCATTTTATGCATGTAGGAAAAATTTTGGGTTGACAAGTTTCATATTCTCTCTCTAGACCTTAATTGCATCATGTTTTCTAGTGGGATTTTGAAGGTGAAGATGAAAGAATTAAGGAAAACTCTGTATGAGGGAAAGGTAGAGCAAGTAGAAGAGAATAAAAGTGCCTGTGTGAGATTTTTGTGAATCATGTTCTAAGTACCTCGATCAGGGTCCTACGTTTAGTTCATTCTAAGAAAATGCCTTGATTTTACTCTCTCTCTAGAATTTTAAACCTTGCAAGGCTCAAAAGTGGCATTTGGAGGTGGATTTGGACTTCAGACGTCTCTAACACTATTGTGCAGATCAAAAAATTGAATAAAAGTGTCTCTCACAAGCTTAACCTAATTCCTCATTGTTTTTGAGTTACAGAGCTTTGAAAAGTGCCATTTTTTCCAACACTTAAAAAAAAAACGAGGGCTTGTCTAATTCTATTCGAATCCGTGATTCTCATGCTCACGTGTCACCATGTCTAATTATGTATGTTTTCGGATATGTCTTCTTGGTGTTTTTCTGCTATTTTTGACAAGTATGCTAAAGAAAGGAAGTACACTACGATTGCATGGCTTCTTGCGAAAGTTTTGGAGAAACTTGACTTTTTCTAAATTTGGTGGATCGCACACTTCTTTGGGGAGCACGGCTGCGATCAAACGGAAAAAGATAAGAACGCCTGCGCATCAACACGGAGGACACACAGAAATCTGAGAATTACCTTGTGATTGAGAGTGTGATTGAGAGTGAGAGTGAGAGTGAGAGTGTGATTGAGAGTGCGAGTGAGAATGCGATTGTGATAGCTCGGAGGTGGTCGGGAGGTAGAGGCTTCGTCAAGAAGCTATTGTCCAAAGCTACTGTAACCATTGATCTACATCTATAATATCAGAATTTTTCCTTCTCTGCGTCATATTTGTTCTACTCTTCCGCATCAGATTTTCTTTTACCTTGTGCAATGTCTGCGTTCTTCTCTCCACTGTTATTTCTGAGTAATCGAAAGATTGTGATTGGGGATAGATTGTGATTGAGGAAACGCTACATAATATCATTAAAAAAGTTTATGAAGAAAAACATACCTATGAGCAGATAACTGTCTTCTTGCATGTGGAGCCGTAGAAGAGCCCTCATCTGATTGCTGGTAAGCATTTGGATCGTATAGTCCAGCTCATCATCAAACATCTCTGAGTAATCACGCATGATGGACCCTAGAGTATCAGACGGAACTTTTACTCTCATAAGACTTTTTATGAGAGTGAGTTTCGCCTTTCTCTCTCTACTAGGATCCATAATACCTAACATATAAAACAAAATGGGTTAGAAGTCAATATATATACATGTACATATGTATGTGTGTATGCATTAAGTATGTGTAGGTATATATGTGTGTGTATGTTTGTGCGTGTATGTATGTGTGTATGTGTGTATGCATGTGTATGTGTGTGTATGCATCATTATGTGTGTATGTGTCTATGTGTGTATGTATGTGTATATGTGTGTGTATGTGTGTATGTCTATGTGTATGTGTGTGCGTCTATGAGTGTGTATGTGTTTATGTGTGTGTATGTGTCTATGTGTGTGTATGTGTCTATGTGTGTATGTGTATGCATGTATGTATGCATATGTGTGTGTATGCATTATGTATGCATTATGTATGCATATTTGTGTGTATGCATTATGTATGTGTATGTATTCATGTAAGTATGCATGTATGCATATGCATATGCATTATGTATATATATGTATGCATGTATGTGTATGTGTGTGTATGTCTCTCTATGTGTGTGTGTATGGATATATGTGTGTGTATGTGTGTGTGTATATGTGTTTGTATGTGTGTATGCATGTGTATGTGTGTCTATGCATCATTACGTGTGTATATTGTCTATGTGTGTATGTGTGTTTGTATATGTGTGTGCATGTGTGTGTGTGTGTGTCTATGTGTATGTGTGTGTGTCTATGAGTGTGTATGTGTTTATGTGTGTGTATGTGTCTATGTGTGTGTATGTGTCTATGTGTGTATGTGTATGCATGTATGTATGCATATGTGTGTGTATGTATGTGTATGTGTGTGTATGCATCATTATGTGTGTGTGTCTATGTGTGTATGTTTGTGTGTATGTATATGTGTGTGTGTATGTGTATGTGTCTATGTGTATGTGCCACTGTCGGAGAGATTCTCTCTCCTATGTGGATACTACATTCCTTTATATTTACATATGAATTGCTTGGAACTTGTGGATTGCAATATTGAAGGCATGATGCAGCAACAGAAGGAAGAGAGGCCTTGGTTGACCGCTTAGAATTCAGATTTCTATAATTTGGGAGCGGATACATTAAGAGGTGCAGTCAAGGTGTTATCATCATGCAACATGCATAAGCATCCATTATATCATAGAAAATATAATGGAAAGTAGTATTGATGCTTGCATATCAAAGCTTTGAAGTGGTGTATGGTAGCTTAAAACACTTTGTCGCAAGACCACATATTTTGGGAGTAAAGTAAGGCTTTGTTATAGCGATGCATGAATAATGCATGATAAAGGGAGGTGCATCCGAATGAAGGAAGAAAAAAGCCAATAAGAAACAATTCTGACCACGTTCAAAAATGATGGCTCCGATAGTTTAAGAAAAGGAAAATCTGACGCTCGCGGGGATAGTGGTCATCATTCATCATAGTAGGGGGAAGGAGGCTGGCAATTCACATGGGCAACACATCTGTTCTGCTCTGATGAGGAGGAGGAGGGGCTTCGGACTTCCATCAGAACACTGTGCATCTGCTCTGAAGATTATCAGCGGAAGAGGGATGCCATAACACTTGAGGTAGAGAGGAGCTTTGGGAAGTTAAATTGGTCCGGTAGCTCAAGATTTGGTGGTTCAACCGTTACTGTGCTATCTTGAAGAACCCAAGAGGGGGAGGAGTTCTTAATGCGACATGTCAGGTTTCTTCCATGGTTCAGCCGTTACTGTGTGCGTTGGTACTTTGCCACGCATTCGGACTCAAAATTAAGGGGTTTCTATATGGATGAAAGAAGAGATTGCCCTATGTCAGTAGAATTCTATCATTCATGCGTTCTTCTACCTTATAGAAGCATATGTCTACCTTATAGAAGCATATGTAGCTGCCAGTTCCAGGAAGAAGATGGTCAAGACGTTATAGTTCCATGGGGCTTTATTATTTACCACCAAATTGGGCGCTGAATTTTTTTCCACTGATCGTGATCTTATTTTAATTCCGCAAGTGGTGTTTTCCGCCTTAAAATCGAGTTTCAAATTTTCTAATCAATACCTAACATTCCTCGTGGAGTTCTGAGTTCATTGGAACACTCTATTTTGCCAAATTTTGCAGCTTTATTGCTTAAGTTCCACTCGCAGTTACATGCAATCCATATACGGATTCTGATGACTACAAGTTTTATTATTTTTCCTTCTTCTCGTCCATTTGTTGCATCTAATAAGCTTTGTTCACTCTATATTCCAGCTCTGTACTTCAACATTAAAGCAATTGTGGAAAAGCTAGTCATGCGCTTTTGTCGTCGTTCCATCACTGCACATTATTCAATCTATGTTGTTGCATATAAAAAAACGATACAAAAGAATTTGCTGAACGATTTTATTTCTTTCTAATTGTTATCGTTTGCCTAATCCAGTTATTGCAGGAAACATATCAATTGAATATCCTTTGTTAATGAAAACAAACCGTTGTGAACATCACGGAAGACTTCACGAAACAACTGTGAACAATTATCTCATTGATTCATAATTTTATTTATTCGTTTTTCGTGTGCTTATAAAAAGATGAATAAAATGACATGCAAAGTTCAAGTTTAAACGTCCTCATTTGTTGAACGTTACCTTGCATATTTTTTTCCATAATTATTATAGTTACAGTGATCGTTATGAGTACATGATTCTTTTGTGAACATCATTGTATGTTGGAGCTGTCCAGAACTGGATTAGGGATAAATATGATTCGATTTGTAGCGCTGTTCAAGCTGATTGAAATTTTCCTAAAACATGAAATTTTGAATTAATATGAACGTTCAGAGTATGAGTTGGACATTATGCACCTTTTCTGTTGTTACTCATTGGAAACATACTTGAACCTTGATAGATTCATGTGCATGAGCGGCTTGGATAATTTTCTATGACTTTTATGTTCATGTCTATATAACATATAAGCTATAACTTGCGGTGACATCGACAGACTTCACTTTAAATAGTGAGCTTAGATTATCCATTTGTTTCTTTGAAATTATGATTATATAGAAGATTGTGTCAATCACGAGGAAACCATCGGGTGGGTATTCGACCACTCTGATTGTTTGACTCGGTTTACAATATATCTGTGCGTTATCAATTGCTCATAACTTACTTTATTCTAACTCCTATTTTTATAAAGGAATGCAACGTTGAACTATGAGTCTTGTCATATGTTTATGCAAATTGTCTTTCATGCTAAGTGTTTGCAAATTTTAAAGCTTGATATCCTTTTCCGTACTCAAAGTTATTTTGAGTTTGAACTTAAGGGCTTGCATTTATGATGAATTTGAAACATAGTTGAATTAAAAATCTTAAAGAACATTGAGTCCAATCATGATAAAGTGATCTCCTCATGCTGGCAATTGAATGTCTAACAGATTTCTTTGAGTCTCCACTGCACCTGAGTTTGCTCCAAGTACCTAGCGTGCACCGATCGATTTCGTAGTTGACCTCATCACCAACCGAGCATTCGAAACTTCTCGTTGGATCTCTTTAGCACTTGCATCACTCACTTCTTTAATGATCAATTTCTCATCTTCTCCTTCTTCATTTGGAGAACCAACAAGAGTATTAATAGCTTCTTCTAAAATTATTACTCTTATTGATTCTCCATATAAGGAAGAACAAGATGAGAACATTATAAACATTGATACTTATGCATTAGAGAAATATGAACTTAAGGGTCACAATCTGAATGAACACTTGTTTTGTCTTAATTTTATACATATGAATGATGCTAATATTGGTTTTTGTAATCAAGTTTTTGAGTGGTTTAATGCAGGTCAAGCAAAAATGGATGATTTAATGTTTCAATGGAATATTATGAAAGCCACAAAAATTGACTTAATATTGCTTTGTTCAAGCTGATTGAAATTTGCCTAAAACATGAAGTTTTGAATTAATATTAGCCTTCAGAGTATGAGTTGGACATTATGTACCTCTTCTGTTGTCACTCATTGGAAACATCCTTGAACCTTGATAGTGCATGAGCGGCTTCGATAAGTTTCCCATGACTTTTATGTTCATGTCTATATAACATATAAGCTATAACTTGCTGTGACATTGACAGACTTCACTTTAAATAGTGAGCTTAGATTATGCATTTGTTTCTTTGAAATTATGATTAAATAGAAGATTGTGCCAATCACGAGGAAACCATCGAGTGAGTATTCGACCACTCTGATTTTTTTGACTCGGTTTATAATATATCTATGCGTTATCGATTGCTCATAACTTATTTTATTCTAACTCCTATCTTTATAAAGGAATGCAACGTTGAACTTGTTGATATATTTAGGTAGTGATGTGTGTGAGCACTCTAGGACCGCCAGGGTACTTTTTTCCCTCTTTAGGAGGTTTTTTTCCCCTGGCTTGTATATACGCCTATTGCCATAATGGGCTACTTATCTTTGTACATTCTCTAGTAATATATTCAGTATTGTGTGTTTGTGCTCCAAGCTTCTTCTTCTTCCTTGTGCTGTTCGCGTGCTTCCGCGGACGTCTATCTCCAACAATTGGTATCAGAGAAGGTCGTCGCTTCTTCTAGGGCGCCGTTGACACTCCTCCGTGTGCAGTCTCAGATTCACACGAAATTTGGTGAGCATACTTAGTGTGTTTTCGAGATCAAAAGAGCTCGTTTCGGCCTCCGAACGCACTATCGTAGCGCTTGTGCAGGCTATTTCGTCCTTTTGTGCCAAAGGTATATACCAGTTTCTGTTCTCCAATTTAAGCGTCTCGAAGTCTGCTACAGGTCTAGCAGAACTCGTCTCGGTAGTTCCGTTCAAAATTTTGAGATACAGTTAATTTTTTGCATCAAGGTATTTTAGTCACCGACCATGGCTGAAAGCAGTGATGTATTCCGTATGTTGGCTGTTGAGGATAAGTTGGATGGTACCAACTACCCATTATGGGCTTATATGATGCGACATGTACTGGTTGCAAAAGGATTATGGAACATTGTGCAGGGTGTCGAAAGACGTCCTGTTACACCTGTAACGACAGGTACTGCAAATACAGGTGTTGGAGCTGATGAAGATGGTGTCGAAGATGATATTCTGCAGATTCCTGTTTGTGCTGCTGTTTTTGTTGCACCTACTGTAGAGCAGATTCATTGGGATGGCAGAGATGCCCAAGCACATGCATTGATAGCTTTGTCTGTCAAACGTGTCATTATTCCTCACATTCGCTCTTGTAGAACAACAAAGGATGCTTGGGATACACTTACCACTTTGTACTAGGCTAGGAATGAGGCTCGTGTTGCTTACCTCCGAAAACAGTTGGAGAGTGAGCACATGAATGAAGGTGATTCTATGGACACTTTTCTTATAAAGATCAAAGACCTGAAGGAACAATTGATTTCTGCTGATGAGGTTATACCAGATAGCTCACTTGTGCAGACCGTTCTGAATGGTCTTCCTTATTCATATCAGAGTTTTGCCTCTACTCTTTGGTTGATGATGAAAGGCAATCCGAATGCCTTTTCATTTGAGGAATTAGTCTCTGTTCTGTTGCAGGAAGATCAGTCCAGGCAGAACAGGTCCATTATGCGTGTTGCAGATCAAGCTTTCCTGGCTAGTCAGAAGGGCAAAGGAAAATGGAGCTCTTCTACTAGTAAGCAGAAATCTGCAAATGCTGCACAATCGAAGAACCAGGATAAAGATGAGAAGAAATCAGAAAAGCAGAAATTGTTCTGCAAGTACTGTAAAGGAAATGATCATATTCTAAAGAACTGTCCAAAACTGGCTGCTAAAGAGGCAAAGAAGAAAGAGGCTTGAATGGTTGTTGCAGAGGCCTCTACACCAAAAACAGAGTCTGGAAATCTTGTGCAGGAAGAAGAATGGGCGTTTACTACTATCTGCAGTTTTGACCCATCTTCTCATGATCAATGCATGTCTGCAGTAGACTCAGATGTTTGGTACTTTGACAGTGGGGCGACCAAACATATTACCTCGTAGCACAGTTTCTTCTCTTCACTCGAGCCTGCCCCTACAGGGAATACTATCACATGTGCCAATAACTCCTCTTATCCTATTATGGGAGTTGGTAAGATCATTCTGACTACTGCTGATGGTAGTTCTTTCACTTTGTCAGATACTTTATTTGTGCCAGGGATCAAAAAGAACCTGTTATTAGTTTTTTCATTAGCCAAGATTGGCTTGGTTGTGAAATTCATTGATGGCAGGTGTACAGTCCATGATCTCTCAAATGGCGATGTGATTATTGCTTCTAGCATTTTATGTCGTGGGCTGTATAAGCTCATAGACTATGAAAGATCTGTGAATGATTTGGCATGTGCAGTTTATGATTCTCGGGCTATGTGAGATGCAAAGCTTTGGCATGCACGCTTTGGTCATCTGAATTTTGCTAGTTTGTTACGCCTGTAGAAATCTAAAATGGTGTCCTCTTTGCCCAAACTTGAGGCACCTGGAAAACATGTTTGTGAAGGCTGTATTTTGGGCAAAATGCAGCATTCTTCCTTTCCAAAAGATGGTTGAGTTCGGGCCATGCAGAAATTGCAGCTTGTAAATAGTGATGTGTGTGGTCCTATGCAGACACCCTCTTTTGGAAATTACCTTTACTTCGTCACTTTCATTGATGATTTTTCCAGGCATGCATGGGTATATCCACTCAAAGAAAATTCCAAAGTGTTCATGTGCTTTAAACAGTTTTTGGTTTTGGCTGAGAATCTGTCAGCATGTAAAATGGGCACCCTCCGTTCTCATCGAGGGGGGGAATATATGTCTTCAAATTTTAATGCATTTCTGGCTGAACGTGGGATAAAACAGTAGTGTACAGTGCCGTATACACCTCAACAGAATGGAGTTGCTGAACGAAAGAACAGGTCACTCATGGAGATGGCCAGGTGCATGGTCAAAAGTCAGGCTTTACCACATAGTTTCTGGCTTGAGGCTGTCATGTGTGCAGCATATGTACTGAACAGGTGTCCCACTAAAGCGTTGCTTTCTATCACTCCATATGAGGCTTGGCATGACCGCAAGCCATCTGTTGCTCATCTGCATGTTTTTGGTTGTTTGGCATATGCATTAGTGCCTGAACAACATCGCAGAAAATTGGATGATAAGGCAGTAAAATATATTTTTGTTGGGTACAGTTCTGAAAGTAAAGGCTATCGTCTGTATCATCCACAGACTAAATGCATTCTGGTTAGCTGTGATGTTCTCTTTGTGGAAGATGCTATTCAGCCATTGCTTTCATGTACTAAGGAGACATTTGTTAGCTCCAAAGACATGTATGATACTTTGATGCCTCTTTTTACAGGTGGACAGGATAGTGCTGGTCCTAATGAGGCAACTTCTCAGCCTTTGCAGGTTTCATATGATGATGCAGATCATTCCATTTCTGATGCAGATTTACATGATGCACTTGTTGATGAGAGATCTGATATCGAGCAGGCAAAAACTATGCCAAAATGGCTGGTGTAGACTTTGCGTGACAGCAAATTAGATGCACCTTTGTCATATCGTACTCGTTCAGGCTCTCATAGTGCCTCCTTTGCATCAGATTGCTATGCTATGGCTGCATCTAGTCTTTGTGATGAGAATGAGCCTGTTTCTTTTGATGAAGCACAAAATTCAGAAAATTGGATGGCTACTATGCAATCTGAATATGATGCTATAATGCACACTAAGCACATTGAGGTGCATTATCACTATGTCAGGGAGAGGTTCTCTGCTGGGGAGATCAGCTTGGCATATGTGCCCACGTAGGAGAACATTGCAGAACTTTTCACGAAGGCTCTGCCTAGGGAGAAATTTGAAGCTTTCCGCAAAGCATTGGGCTTACTTCCTTTTGTGGAGTGATTTCCACATAGCTTAGCACTTCCTTATACATGAGTGCTAGCTCCTTGTTCACCGCATCACTCCCAGGGGGGTTTGTTGATATATTTAGGTAGTGATGTGTGTGAACACTCTAGGACCGCCGGGGCACTTTTTTCCCTCTTTAGGAGGTTTTTTTCCCCCGGCTTGTATATACGCCTATTGCCCTAATGGGCTACTTATCTTTGTACATTCTCTAGTAATACATTCAGTATTGTGTGTTTGTGCTCCAAGCTTCTTCTTCTTCCTTGTGTTGTTGGTGTGCCTCCGCAGACGTCTATCTCCAACAGAATTGTGAGTCTTGTCATATGTTTATGCGAATTGTCTTTCATGCTAAGTGTTTGCAACTTTTAAAGCTTGATATCCTTTTCCGTACTCAAAGTTATTTTGAGTTTGAACTTGTGGGCTTGCATTTATGATGAATTTGAAACATAATTCAATTAATAATCTTAAAGAACATTGAGTCCAATCATGACAAAGTGATGTTCTCATATTGGCAATTGAATGTCTAACTGATCTCTTTGAGTCTCCACTACACCTAAGTTTGCTCCAAGCACCCAACCTGCTGCGATCGATTTCGCGGTTGGCCTCATCCACCAATCGAGCATCCGAAACTTCCCGACATCGCTACGCATCTATGAGTGTGTATGTGTTTATGTGTGTGTATGTGTCTATGTGTGTGTATGTGTCTATGTAGGTATGTGTCTGCATGTATGTATGCATATGTGTGTATGTGTGTGTATGCATTATGTATGCATATGTGTGTGTATGCATTATGTATGTGTATGTATGCATGTGCATTATGTATGCATCTAAATAAGTATGTATGCATATGCATATGCATTATGAATGCATATATATATACATGTATGTGTATGTGTGTGTATGTCTCTCTATGTGTGTGTATGCATATATGTGTGTGTATGTGTGTGTATATGTGTCTGTATGTGTGTATGCATGTGTATGTGTGTATGCATCATTATGTGTGTATGTGTGTGTATATGTGTGTGTATGTGTGTGTTTCTATGTGTATGTGTGTGTATCTATGAGTGTGTATGTGTGTGTATGTGTCTATGTGTGTATGTATGTATGTGTATGCATGTATGTATGCATATGTATGTTTATGCATGTGTATGTGTGTGTATGCATCATTATGTGTGTATGTGTCTATATGTGTATGTGTGTGTGTATATGTGTGTGTATGTGTGTGTGTCTATGTGTATGTGTGTGCGTCTATGCGTGTGTATGTGTTTATGTGTGTGTATGTGTCTAAGTGTGTGTATGTGCCTATGTGTATATGTGTATGCATGTATGTATGCATATGTCTATGTATGTGTGTGTATGCATTATGTATGTGTATGTATGCATGTAAGTATGTATGTATGCATATGCATATGCATTATGTATGCATATGTATGCATGCATGTGTATGTGTGTGTATGTCTCTCTCTATGTGTGTTTGTATGCATATATGTGTGTGTATGTGTGTGTGTGTATATATGTGTTTGTATGTGTGTATGCATGTGTATGTGTGTGTATGCATCATTATGTGTGTATGTGTGTGTGTGTGTCTCTTTGTATGTGTGTGTGTGTCTATGAGTGTGTATGTGTTTATGTGTGTGTATGTGTCTATGTGTGTGTATGTTTCTATGTGTGTATGTGTGTGCATGTATGTATGCATATGCGTGTGTATGCATGTGTATGTGTGTGTATGCATCATCATGTGTGTATGTGTCTGTGTGTATGTTTGTGTGTGTCTATATGTGTGTGTGTGTATGTGTATGTATCTATGTGTATGTTTCCCTACATGTCTATGAGTATGTATGTGTTTATGTGTGTGTATGTGTCTATGTGTGTGTATGTGTCTATGTATGTATGTGTATTCATGTATGTATGCATATGTGTGTATGTGTGTGTATGCATTATGTATGTGTATGTATGCATGTGCATTACGTATGCATGTAAGTATGTATGTATGCATATGCAATATGTGTGTATGTGTATGTGTGTGTATGTCTCTCTATGTGTGTGTGTATGCATATATGTGTGTGTATATGTGTCTGTATGTGTGTATGCATGTGTATGTGTGTGTATGCATCATTATGTGTGTATGTGTGTATGTGTCTATGTGTGTATGTGTGTGTGTATGTGTGTGTGTATGTGTGTGTGTATGTGTGTGTATCTATGAGTGTGTATGTGTTTATGTGTGTGTATGTGTCTATGTGTGTGTATGTGTCTATGTGTCTATATGTATGCATGTATGTATGCATACGTATATGTATGCATGTTTATGTGTGTGTATGCATCATTATGTGTGTATGTGTCTATATGTCTATGTGTGTGTGTATATGTGTGTGTGTATGTGTGCGTGTCAATGTGTATGTGTCACTACGTGTCTATGAGTGGGTATGTGTTTATGTGTGTGTATGTGTCTATGTGTGGGTATGTGTCTATGTGTGTACGTGTATGCATGTATGTATGCATATGTGTGTGTATGTGTGTGTATGCATTATGTATACATATGTGTGTGTATGCATTATGTATGTATATGTATGCATGTGCATTATGTATGCATGTAACTATGTATGTATGCATATGCATTATGTATGCATACGCATTATGTATGCATACGCATTATGTATGCATATGTATACATGTATATGTATGTGTGTGTATGTCTCCCTATGTGTGTGTGTATGCATATATGTGTGTGTATGTGTGTGTATATGTGTGTGTATGTGTGTATGCATGTATATGTGTGTGAATGCATCATTATGTGTGTATGTGTGTATGTGTCTATGTGTCTGTGTATGTGTGTGTATGTCTGTGCACATCTATGTATATGTGTGTGTGTCTATTGAGTGTGTATCTATTTATGTGTGTGTATGTGTCTATGTGTGTGTATGTGTCTATATGTGTATGTGTATGCATGTATGTATGCATATGTGTGTGTATGTGTTTGTATGCAATATGTATGCATATGTGTGTGTATGCATTATGTATGTGTATGTATGCATGTGCATTATGTATGTGTATGTATGCATGTGCATTATGTATGCATATGTGTGTGTATGCATGTAAGTATGTATGTATGTATGCACATGCATATGCATTATGTATGCATATGTATGCATGTATGTGTATGTGTGTGCATGTCTCTCTATGTGTGTGTGTATGCATATATGTGTGTGTATGTGTGTATGTGTGTGTGTATGTGTGTGTATGTGTGTGTGTATGTGTGTGTATGTGTGTATGTGTATGTGTATATGTGTGTGCATATGTATGCATTATGTGTGCATGTGTGTATACAACATTACGTGTGTATGTGTGTATATGTGTGTGTATTTGTGTGTGTATGTGTGTGTGTGTCTATGTGTATGTCTATGTGTGTGTCTATGTGTGTATGTGTGTGTGTGTATGTATATGTATGTGTGTGTATGCATATGTATGTGTGTGTAAGTGTGTCTGTGTTCTTATACCTAGCTTCAATGAGATGCGTCTTTCTCTCTCTCTCTCTCTCTCTCTCTCTCTCTCTCTCTCTCTCTCTCTCTCTCTCTCTCTCTCTCTCTCTCTCTCTCTCTCTCTCTCTCTCTCGTTCTCTTCTTGCTCTCGCGTGTTAATGCTGGCACAAATGTGCCAGGAGAAATGGAATTTTTTCTTAACATTCCAGAGTGTCGCATATGCGATGCTATCTAGTTTCCCAACGCCGCAAATAGCATCGCTAATTAGCGACGCTATTTGCGAGGCACTCGTTTAGCATTGCATAAGTGATGCAGGCATCACTTATTCAATGAATGCCCATAAAAAAAAAATCCAAAAATAGGACCGTCGCTTATGCCACGCTAGCATTGCATAAGTGATGGTGCTCGTTTTTTTTTTCAATTCGGGGGCGTTGCTACGCCCCCTATTTCTTGTAGTGGCTTCTAATGAAGGTAATGACCAAGTGTTAGCCATGATTCATGCCAATAGGGATTATTTGCAAGAGAGAGATGAAAAGTGGTACACAAAAAGTGCTTGTAGCAACCACATGTCATGTGTGATAGATATGTTCACTCATTTGTAGTTTCCTAAGGACAAAGGGTGTGTTGAGAGAGGTGATAATATCGAGCATGTCATTAGACATATCCGAGACATGAGCTTTCCAAATGGCAACAAGAGCACGTGCATGTTCCCACTATTACTAACAATTTGATTTCAATTGGCCAGATGGTAGAGAAGGTTACCACATGAAATTCAATGAAAAGGATGCTTCATAAAATATCCAAACAATGGCTGTAAGCTCATTTCCAAAGGTGAAAGGCAAGGGAGGATGTTCACACTTGGAGTCAAGGTAAATTCAAGTAAGTATATGTTCATTCCATGTGGGTCATCTAAAATTGCACCTCTTGATTAGTATGGCACAAAAGAATTGACCATCTTAATGTTAAGAAGCTCATGAATATGCAAAATGATGAACTTCTTGATGAGAGGTCTAAGATAGAAAAGGCAAAAAATATGCCTAAATGGATAGTGCAAAATATGAGACATAGGAAATTAGATGCACCTTTGTCATATGGTAGTTTTTCAAGATCTCATAGTGCTTCCTTTGCATCAGATTGCTATGCAATGTCTACCTCTAGTCATCGTGATAAGAATGAGCCTATTTTGTTTGATAAAGCACATGATTTAGAAAATTGCATGGCTACTATGAGATCACAATATAACGCTATTATGAAGATTGCCACTATGATTTGTTGTTTGATTCTGTTACTCTTTCAAAATCTTCAAACTTTGTTAATGTAACCCACCACCACCACCATCCCTCCTCAAGCTCTTCATCTTCTACAGAAAGCTAAAGCCATTCTTCAGACCTAGGAAATGCTTGAGCCTTATCATGAAGGAAGTATATCCAAATCTTCCTACTATACTCACCCATGAGTCACATGAAGTAGGAAGATCATCCCAATGCCTATCTAAGTAAATTTTTGCACAAATTAGCATTCACCAACTCTAGAGGATATCTTTGCTCTATTCTTGCTTTTGTGGAAATGCCTTTTCTCTCTTCCTTGACCATCATGCAAACTTCACATGGTTCCTTCATCTATGCAATTAATGGTAGGTGCACAATCATATACCTATGATGCATCTCCTTTGATATACGATGCTCAATATGGCTGAATCTCCCATTCCATAGTCTACTTGTGCCCACACTTTTAGTGGTTGTAAAAGGAGACAAGTCAAGTAGGTTGTTCCTCCTTATTCTAGTCCCAAAAAAGTTGGTTTTACTATTTGTAATCTGAGCTCTTGTCTTATTGAGAGATACCTCATGACCTTGACTAGTTATAAAAGCTATTGAAAGTAGATTTTGTTTGATTTGTGGAACGTACAACACATTTGAAAGATTCTTTATATCTATAAGGCATTGAATTCTTCAAAAATTAGGGGGTTGAATTATGATTTGAGTACGAAGAGAATTTTCCAAACCATCAAACTTTGGTGGATAAAATTCAAAGAAAATGTGGAGCTAGATCCTCATTTGAATTTTGTACACTTGCTCCCGCCATTTCATCTCATAGATTCTTTGTGCGACTCATAAACACCTTTAGAGTGTCCCCATTACCAAACCTTTCTGCTGCTAGCAAATTCTTCAATTTTAGGATTAAAATGCGTCGTAATGAGCGTCACGCGCGCACCATCGATTAAATGACGAGCCAAACGACTGCGACTTGTGGTCTGAGGGGGTGTGCGACGCTCGCATAGAGCATCACTAACACGAGGGTTTTAAATAGTGTCGCTTATGCGATGCTTTTTTGCATCGCATAAGCGATGCTTTTTTGCATCGCATAAGCGATGCTTTTTTGCATCGCATAAGCGATGCTAAAACATGTCGCTCTTAGCATCGGTTACACGACGGTGTGTTGACGGGAAAAGATTAAAACGTTGGAGGCTCTTTGATGCGCATTTTCACGCATCTGATCGAAGAGCTCTCCAAAGTTTGCAATTGCGCTGCGCTTACGAGATGAAGCAAGTATATGCAAAATTCTTGTTTTGCCTAAGCTCTCTCTTATTGTCTCCCTCTATCTCTGTTTCTCTCTTTCTACATCTTTCTCTCTTTGAATTCTCTCTCTCTCTCTCTCTCTCTCTCTCTCTCTCTCTCTCTCTTCTTTCTCTCTTTATTGCAGGATATTCAAGAAGCTAACCAAGCAAAAAGTATGGCAGACTATTGTAAGTACAATTTCTATTCTTTATATATCGTTTGAATTGTTTTATTTTCATTAGATAGCATACACAGAGATACATGTGCACATACACTTAGACATACACACATATACACATGCATATGCCCAAACATTTCTACAACCACATAAAAAGACTTACATACATGCATTATTGCATTATATATATATATATATATATATATACACATTAACATATATGCAAATACATGTATATGTACATCCACATGCATGCACATTCACATGCATGCACATGGATGCAAATGGAAATGCATCCACATACACATGCATGTTTCATACATATACACATGCATATACATACATTATACACATATATACACATATATATGCACATACATACACACACACATATACACATGCACACACACATGCACATACCTACAAATACACATATACATGCACATACACACCTATACACATAGAGTTACACATATACATGCAGATACATATACACACACATACACACATGCACATAGTCATACACACATAGAGACTTACACATGCACATGCACATACATACATATACACACACATACACATGCACATACATACATATACACACACATACATATACACTTAGGGACAAACATATGAATGAATGATATAAATAAAGTATTAAAACACACAAACACATGCACACACACATGCACATACCTGCATATACACATATACATGTGCATACACACATTTGCACATAGAGTTACACATATACATGCACATACATATACACACACATACACATGCACATGCACATACTCATACACACATATACACTTACACATGCACCTGCACATACATACATATACACACACATACACATGCACATACGTACATATACACACACATACATTAAGACTTACTTACACACATATGAATGAATTATATAATTAAAGTATTAAAACACATATACACATGCACACATAGATGCACATACCTACATATACACATATACATGCACATATGTACACACATATACACATAGAGTTACACATATACATGCACATACATATACACACACATACACATGCACATGCACATACTCATACACACATATACACTTACACATGCACATGCACGTACATACATACATATACACACACATACACATGCACATACATACATATACACACACATACATATACACTTAGGTACACACATATAAATGAATTATACACATATACACATGCACAGACACATGCACATACCTACATATACACATATACATGCACATACACACATATACACATAGAGTTACACATATACATGCACATACATATACGCACACATACACATGCACATGCACATGCACATGCACATGCACATACTCATACACACATATACATTTACACATGCACATGCACATACATACATATACGCACACATACACATGCACATACATACATATACACACACATACATATACACTTAGGTACACACATATGAATGAATTGTATAATTAAAGTATTAAAACACATGCTTAATATAAACAATAATAACATTCAATAGAACAAAACTCTTCATTACTTAATACCATACACACAGTTCAAATCATAACTAAAATGAAAAATATATAGATAATATATATATATATATATATATATATATATATATATATATATATATATATATATATATATATATATATATATATATATATATATATATATATATATATATATATATATATATATATATATATATCAATGTAAATACATATAATCCAATGTCATAATCAACTAAAATCCTAATCATCATCATCATCATCAGCCGTATCATGATCATCTTGATCATCCTCATCATCATCATCAACCTATGACGATCGAGATCGTCCCTCGTATGTCTCTCTCTCCACCTCATCCATATCTGTCTCTCCATAATACTCCTCTATTACATATAACAAACATAAATAAATAAACAATTAAACCATTCATAAAAATAAAATAATTATATAAAATTTAATAATACTCACAAAGGCATGAGGATGAATTCGCATATACTTTCTCAAACGCCGATCTCCAAAATCTGTAGCATACTCGATCTCATGTTTCGTAGGATATCGGCCATAATCCTTCTGCTGCATTGAAACAAATAAAAAGATTAGTTGCTTGCATTTTAACAAAAATAAAACATATACTCACAATGACACATATACTTACAAATGTAACTACAAAACCATTATGGCCCATTTGGCCTAGGTGCGATGTGTGGCCTGACTCCACTCTCTTCTTTGCAACAGCCTCTTTATTTAAGAAAAAAAATACATAAATTAAATGTAGAAAATTACTAAAATATATAAAAATTATAAATGTAAACTATTAATTTATGTACCTTCTGCTGAGGAAATGACTCCTGAAGACGTAGCTGTATACCAAAAAACTGCCACGTCTGAGGTGGTATGTTAGGTCACCTCTTATTTTTTTCCACCATACAATATCTCCTATTAATTTAATCTCAAACAGAAAAAAAAAATTGCAATACATACACATATATACACACACATACACATACACATACCCACATACACATATACATGCAAACATATATGCATACATATATGTATACATATACACATATACACATATACACGTATACATACACATAACATAAACACACATATACATATCCACATATATACGTACACACACATGCATGCATATACACTCATTCATACAAAATACATGCATTTATCCCACAATAATGTGTAGTTGTGTATATGTGAATATGTGTGTATGTGTAAATGTGTATATGTGAATATGTGTGTATGTGTAAATATGTATATATGAATCTTTTGTGTATGTAGATAATCAGATTATTAATATCAAATACCATTATTTGTAGATTTTGATCAATCATATGGAACTCCACCACCATCTCCTCATCGTGCATTGAGGATTGGTATCAAAATGACAGTGAGAGCATTGATATTTCTAAACATGATAAATATCTTCGAGAGGAATGTCTAAAAAATGTATATGAAGGAACTCGTTTGACACGACTAAGTGCAAGCTTACTTATTCTCAATCTTCAAAATCGTTTTGGATGGAGTAATGTATCTCTTTTGACACTATTAAGGTATAATTTTCAATTTTTTATCTATTTATATATATATGCATATATACACACGCACACACACACACACACACATATATATATATATATATATATATATATATATATATATATATATATATATATATATATATATATATATATATATATATATATATATATATATATATATATATATATATATATATATATATATATATATATATATATATATATATATACATGCATATATAAACATACACATTATATACATGAATGCATACACACATATAAACATACACACACATATACACACATTTTGATAGATTCATGTGCATGAGCGGCTTCGATAAGTTTCCCATGACTTTTATGTTCATGTCTATATAACCTATAAGCTATAACTTGCTGTGACATCGATGGACTTCACTTTAACTAGTGAGCTTAGATTATCCATTTGTTTCTTTGAAATTATGATTAAATAGAAGATTGTGCCAATCACGAGGGAACCATCGAGTGAGGATTCAAGCACTTTGATTTTTTTGACTCGTTTTACAATATATATGTGCGTTATCAATTGCTCATAACTTATTTTATTCTAACTCCTATTTTTATATAGGAATGCAACGTTGAACTGTGAGTCTTGTTATATGTTTATGCAGCAACAGAAGGAAGAGAGGCCTTGGTTGACCGCTTAGAATTCAAATTTCTATAATTTGGGAGCGGATGCAAAAGATACATTAAGAGGTGCAGTCAAGGTGTTATCATCATGCAACATGCATAAGCATCCGTTATATGATAGAAAATATCATGAAAAGCAGTATTGACGCTTGCATATCAAAGCTTTGACGTGGTGTATGGTAACTTAAACACTTTGTCGCTCTATGCGTACAATGTGTTCAAGACCACATGTTTTGGGAGTAAAGTAAGGCTTTGTTATAGCGATGCACAACTAATGCATGGTAAAGGGAGGCGCATCCAAAGGAAGGAAAGAAAAAAAGCCAATAAGCAAGAATTTTGACCACGTTCAAAAAGGATGGCTCCGACAGTTTAAAAAAAGGAAAATCCGACGCTCGCGGGGATAGTGGTCGTCCTTCATCACAGTAGGGGGAAGGAGGCTGGCAATTCTCATGGACAACACATCTGTTCTGCTCTGATGATGAGGAGGAGGAGGGGCTTGAGACTTCCATGAGAACACTGCGCAACTGCTCTGAAGATTATCAACGGAAGAGGGATGCCATAACACTCCACGTAGAGAGGAGCTTTGGGAAGTTAAAATGGTCCGTCCGCTCAAGATTTGGTGGTTCAACCGTTGCTATGCTATCTTGAAGAACCGAGGAGGGGGAGGAGTTCTTAATGCGACATGTCAGGTTTCTTCCATGGTTGAGCCGTTACTGTGTGCGTTGGTACTTTGCCATGCAATCAAACTTAAAATTAAGGGGTTTCTATATGGATGAAAGAAGATATTGCTTTGTGTCAATAGAATTCTATCATTCATGCATTCTTCTACCTTATAGAAGCATGTGTAGCTGCGAGTTCCAGGAAGAAAATGGTCAAGACCTTACAGTTCCATCGGGCTTTATTATTTACCACCAAATGGGGCAGTGAATTTTTTTTTAGTGATCGTAATCTTATTTTAATTCAGCAAGTAGTGTTTGCCGCCTTAAAATCGAGATTCAAATTTTCAAATCAATACCTAACATTCCTCGTGGAGTTCTGAGCTCGTTGGAATACTGTACGTCATGGATTTTGCCAACCTTCTGCAGCTTTATTGCTTAAGTTCCACTCCCAGTTACATGCTATCCATATACAAATTCTAATGACTACAGGTTTTATTATTTTCCCTCTTAAACTCCATTTGTTGCATTTGATAAGCTTTGTTCACTCTATATTCCAACTTTATACTTCAACATTAAAGCAATTGTGGAAAAGCTAGTCATGCGCTTCTGTCACTACACATTATTCAATCTATGCTGTTGCGGATAAAAAAACGATACAAAAGAATTTGTTGAACGATTTTATTTCTTTCTGATTCTTATCGTTTGCCTGATCCAAATATTGCAGGAAACATATCAATTGAATATCGTTTGGTAATGAAAACAAACCGTTGTGAATATCACGGAAGACTTCACGAAACAACTCTGAACAATTATCTCATTGATTCAGAATTTTATTTATTCGTTTTTCGTGTGCTTGTAAAAAGATGAATAAAATGACGGAAAAAGTTCAAGTTTAAACGTCCCCATTTTCTGAACGTTACCTTGCATACTTATTTCCATAATTATTCTAGTTACAGTGATCGTTATGAGTACATGATTCTTTTGTGAACATCGTTGTATGTAGGAGTTGTCCAGAACTGGATTAGGGATAAATATGATTCGATTTGTAGCGCTATTCAAGCTGATTGAAATTTGCCTAAAACATGAAATTTTTAATTAATATGAACCTTCAGAGTATGAGTTGGACATTATGTACCTCTTCTGTTGTTACTCATTGGAAACATCCTTGAACCTTGATAGATTCATGTGCATGAGCGGCTTCGATAAGTTTCCCATGACTTTTATGTTCATATCTATATAACATATAAGCTATAACTTGTTGTGACATCGACGGACTTCACTTTAAATATTGAGCTTAGATTATCCATTTGTTTCTTTAAAATTATGATTAAATAGAAGATTGTGCCAATCACGAGGAAACCATCAAGTGAGTATTCGACCACTCTGATTTTTTTGACTCCGATTACAATATATCTCTGCGTTATCAATTGCTCATAACTTATTTTATTCTAACTCCTATTTTATTTTATTCTAACTCCTATTTTTATAAAGGAATGCATTGTTGAACTGTGAGTCTTGTCATATGTTTATGCTAATTGTCTTTCATGGTAAGTTTTTGCAAATTGTAAAGCTTGAACTCCTTTTCTAAACTCAAAGTTATTTTGAGTTTGAACTTCTGGGCTTGCATTTATGATGAATTTGAAACATAGTTTAATTAAAAATCTCGCAATTGAATGTCTAACTGATTTCTTTGAGTCTCCACTGCACCTGAGTTTGCTCCAAGCACCGAGCATGCACCGATCGATCTCGTGGTTGGCCTCATCCACCAACCGAGCATCCGAAACTGCCCGACATCGCTACACATCTATGAGTGTGTATGTGTCTATGTGTGTGTGTATGTGTATGAATGTATGTATGCATATGTGTGTATGTGTGTGTATGCATTATGTATGCATATGTGTGTGTATGCATTATGTATGTGTATGTATGCACGTGCATTATGTATGCATGTAAGTATGTATGCATATGCATATGCATTATGTATGCATATGCATTATGTATGCATGTATGTGTATGTGTGTGTATGTCTCTCTCTATGTGTGTGTGTGTGCATATATGTGTGTGTATGTGTGTGTATATGTGTGTGTATGTGTGTATGTATGTGTATGTGTGTGTATGCATCATTATGTGTGTATGTGTCTATGTGTGTATGTGTGTGTGTATATGTGTGTGTATGTGTGTGTGTCTATATGTATGTGTGTGTATCTATGAGTGTTTATGTGTTTATGTGTGTGTATGTGTCTATGTGTGTGTATGTGTCTATGTGTGCATGTGTATGCATGTATGTATGCATATGTATGTGTATGCATGTGTATGTGTGTGTATGCATCATTAAGTGTGTATGTGTCTATATGTGTATGTGTGTGTGTATATGTGTGTGTGTATGTGTGTGTGTCTATGTGTATGTGTGTGTGTCTATGAGTGAGTATGTGTTTATGTGTGTGTATGTGTCTATGTGTGTGTATGTGTCTATGTGTGTATGTGTATGTATGTATGTATGCATTATGTATGCATATGTGTGTGTATGCATTATGTATGCATATGTGTGTGTATGCATTATGTATGTGTATGTATGCATGTAAGTATGTATGTATGCATATGCATATGCATTATGTATGCATGCATGTGTATGTCTCTCTATGTGCGTGTGTATGCATATATGTGTGTGTATGTGTGTATGTGTGTGTGTGTATATGTGTTTGTATGTGTGTATGTGTGTGTATGCATCATTATGTGTGTATGTGTCTATGTGTGTATGTGTGTGTGTGTATATGTGTGTGTATGTGTGTGTGTGTGTCTATTTGTATGTGTGTGTGTCTATGAGTGTGTATGTGTTTATGTCTGTGTATGTGTCTATGTGTGTGTATGTGTCTATGTGTGTATGTGTATGCATATGTGTGTATGCATGTGTTTGTGTGTGTATGAATCATTATGTGTGTATGTGTCTATGTGTGTATGTTTGTGTGTGTGTGTATATGTGTGTGTCTATGTGTATGTGTCGCTACACGTCTATGAGTGTGTATGTGTTTATGTGTGTGTATGTGTCTATGTGTGTGTATGTGTCTATGTTTGTATGTGTATGCATGTATGTATGCATATGTGTGTATGTGTATGTGTATATGTGTGTATGCATTATGTGTGCATGTGTGTATACAACATTATGTGTGTATGTGTCTATATGTGTGTGTACGTGTGTGTGTCTATGTGTATGAGTGTGTGTGTCTATGTGTGTATGTGTGTGTGTATGCATATGTATGTGTGTGTAAGTGTGTGTGTGTGTGTGCATACCTGGCTTCAACGAGATGCATGTCTCTCTCTCTCTCTCGCTCTCTCTCTCTCTCTCTCTCTCTCTCTCTCTCTCTCTCTCTCTCTCTCTCTCTCTCCCTCTCTCTCTCTCGCTCTCTCTCTCTCTCTCTCTCTCTCTCTCTCTCTCTCTCTCTCTCTCTCTCTCTCTCTCTCTCTCTCTCTCTCTCTCTCTCTCTCTCTCGTTCTCTTTTTTCTCTCGCGTGTTAATCCCGACACAAATGTGCCAGGAGAAAGCAAATTGTTTTTTAACATTCGAGAGCGTCGCATATGCGATGCTATCCAGTTTTCCAACGTCGCAAATAGCGTCGCTAATTAGCGATGCTATCTACGATGCACTTGTTTAGAGTCGCATAAGCGATGCAGTCATCAATTATGCGACAAATGCTCGTGAAAAAAGTATCCAAAAATAGGACCGTCGCTTATGCGATGCTAGCATCGCATAAGTGACGATGCTCATTTTTTTTTTCAATTCAGGGGCATCGCTACGCCCCCTATTTCTTGTAGTGGCTTCTAATGAAGGTAATGACCAAGCGTTAGCCATGATCCATGCCAATAGGGATTATTTGCAAGAGAGAGATGAAAAGTGGTACACTACAATATATCAGGGGCATACCGATGTTGCCCATATCGACGGTCACGCCTCGACGTCGGTATGACTGTTGAAAATGCTTGAAAAACCACGGATGCAATACCGACTTTCATTTAATTGTCGGCATAAATGTCGGTATACATGAGCTTTTGTTCTGACGCCTACACTGATCCTTACACCGATCTCACGGAAAAATTGCACCCATTCATTTTCCTGGGTAGAAGCCTCGGTATACCTCCAATATGTTGTAGTGGTACACAAAAAGTGCTTGTAGCAACCACATGTCATGTATGATAGATATGATCACTAATTTGTAGTTTCCTAAGGAAAAAGGGTGTGTTGAGAGAGGTGATAATATCGAGCATGTCATTAGAGATATCCGAGACATGAGCTTTCCAAATGGCAACAAGAGCACTACAATGAGGTATTGCATGTTCCCATTATTACTAAAAATCTAATTTCAATTGGCTAGATGGTAGAGAAGGTTACCACATGAATTGCAATGACAAAGGATGCTTCATAGAATATCCAAAGAATGGCTGTAAGCTCATGTCCAAAGGTGAAAAGCGAGGGAGTGAAGGTAAATTTTAGTAATTATATGTTCATTCCATGTGGGTCATCTAAAATTGCACCTCCCTATCTATGGTGTAGATAGGTGTGGGCTAGAGTGTAGGCCTCACACACACTCAGAATTGACAATAATGAGCTCGGGAATGATGAGTCTTAATCGTGTCTTTTTCATGATCACTTTTATAGTGAGTGAGTAAAACTGTGAATTCAAAACCAAACTTTTGGGTCCCTATAATCAAGCTCCTATATCCTAGGAGATATTCCATCAATCAAAGCTAAATTTTATCCATGAATCCCTTTTGGTAGGTGTTTCCAAGGATTCCAAGTCAAATCTGACTTTTACAAAAAGATAAAGAGGTAATTAACTACTAGCAATAGTTCCTATGCTTCTTCATGTGTATGAACTTCAAGGTATCTCTCGAGCCAAATGTGTAGGCTTGTGAATTACACCACCAACTCCCCCTCAATTCAAACATTTTGGTTTGGTCTTCATCCTTCATTCTTCATGTATATCCTGCAATCCAATCATTGCTTTGAACCTGCAATGTTTGGTTCCATCCAAAGCTTTAGTCAACAAATCTGCCCACTGCATGTTGGTTGATACATAGGTTAGTTGAATGTCCTTGCTTAATAACTTCTCTCTCACATAATGGTAATGGACCTCTATATGTTTGGTCCTAGCATGATAGATAGGATTAGCTGCAAGGTGAAGTGAGCTTGTATTCTCTCCAAAGATCATTGGTGAACTAGTGTATAAACCCAATTCTATATACAAAAGCTTGATCCATATGGTTTCTTATTGGCCTTAGCTAGTCCTCTATAATCTGCTTCTGTGGAAGACAAAGCAACAGTAGGTTGCTTCTTTGAAGACCATGAAATTGGCTTATCACCTACAAATGAAATGTATCCACAAGTGCTCCTCCTATCATTCTTGCATCCTGCCCAATCTACATCTGAATAGATCTTGATATCCAAGTCCGAAGTGTAAGGGAAATACAAACCATGATTTTCTGTACCCTTGAGATACTTCAAAAATCTCTTGGTAGCATCTAAGTGAGGTACTCTTGGCTTGTGCATAAACACCATATGCAATATCTATCCTTGTTAAGGTAGCATAGTTTAAGCTACCCACCATGCTTTGATAACCTCTAATGTCATTAATTTCATCACCTTCATGGGCACTTAGTTTTAGGTTTACCTCCATTGGAGTACTTGCAGCTTTGGCATCCTGCAAGTGAAACTTCTTCAATATATCTTGTATGTATTTTTTCTGAGTAATGTATATTCCAGAGTTAGTATAGACTAACTCAAGCCCAAGAAAATACTTTAGTAGACCAAGATCATTGATCTTGATTTCCTTCATCATCTGGCTCTTGATTTGTCAGATTCCATTAACATCATTACCTGTAAGTATGATGTCACCAACATAAACACATAGGTATATTACCTCTGAATTACTTCTCTTGATGAATAGAGAAGTATCTGCCTTGCTCATGACAAAACCTTGGTCTTGAAGGTAAGTGGTCGATCTATGATTCCATGCCCTAGGTGCCTACTTTAATCCATATAAAGCTTTATTCAATTTGCACACATATGTTACCTTGTTAGGGTCCTCATAGCCAGGAGGTTGTGACATACATTCCTCCTCTGAAATCCATCCATTCAAGAAAGCATTCTTGACATCCAATTGGTACATGTTCCAATTTTTTGATGCAGCCACACTTACCAACACTCTTACGGTTGACATCTTGGCCAGAGGAGAGAATGTTTCTTCATAGTCAATGGCTTGGGTTTGTGCAAAACCCTTGGCTACCAATCTGGCTTTGTACCTGTTAATTGACCCATCAAAAACTCTTTTAAGTTTATAGATCCATCTAGATCCTATTACCTTCATGTATTCCTTCTTTGGTACTAGCTCCCATGTGTCACTTTCCTTGAGTGCTTCAATCTCCTCATCCATAGATTCTTTCCATTCTGTCTTGGTTATGGCTTCTTCATATGATCCTGGTTCTTCAATTGATAAATCTTTGGCAAGATAAACAAAGTGTTTAGTAACAAGAGATGTATCATGCCCATATCTCATAGGTTTTTTGTTCTCTTCAAGCTTCTTCATTTTGACTTTGCCCTTGGACTTCCATGCCTTGAACTCTTCAAGGTCGATAAGGTCTTCATCATCTGAATTTGAGTCTTCATTCTCAGTAAGTTCCTCTTTTTTAGCAAGACTTGGAAATTCCTCTTTCAAGTCATAGGGTAATTTGAACTTCCTGGATTCATTCTCATACCAAGAATCATTTTCATCAAAGACAACATCTCTACTAACCATGAATTCCTTATTGGAAGGGTTGTAAAACCTGTACCCTCTCTAATTTAAATCATATCCAATAAAGATGCACTTCTCAATTCTGTCACTGCACATTATTCAATAAATGTTGTTTTAGATAAAAAACGATACAAAAGAATTTGTTGAACGATTTTATTTCTTTCTGATTCTTATCATTTGCCTGATCCAATTATTGTAGGAAACATATCAATTGAATATCCTTTGGTAATTAAAACAAACTGTTGTGAATATCACGGAAGACTTCACGAAACAATTGTGAACAATTATCTCATTGATTTAGAATTTTATTTATTCGTTTTTCGTTTGCTTGTAAAAAGATGAATAAAATGACACAAAGTTCAAGTTTAAACGTCCCCATTTGTTGAACGTTCCCTTGCATACTTATTTCCATAATAATTCTAGTTACAGTGATCGTTATGAGTACATGATTCTTTTGTGCACATCGTTGTATGTAGGAGTTGTCCAGAACTGGATTAGG